>BDIU01000179.1:0-301996 GCA_002118135.1 Trebouxia sp. TZW2008
ACATACATACATACATACATACATACATACATACATGCATACATACATACATACATACATACACACATACATACATACGTACATGCATACTCACATACATGCATGCATACATACATACATGCATGCATACATACTCACATACATACATACATACATACATACATACATCATAACGCATGCTAGTTGGGCTCAAAGGCCTTGCTAGGTACGTATAGTCACCAAGCGACTGTCTTTGAGCAACCAAGTCTGTTCACAAGCTGGACCACTTTAAAAGCACTGATCAAAGGTGTCACTGGAAGCACGCCCTCTTGTGGCTGCTGGCACAAAACATTTACCAATGCAATCACAGAAGATGTGGTGTGTCTGCTGTTGGCCATGGTCCATTTGTGCTGTCATACAAGAATGCAGCATGGAGAGTTGCCTTTTTGTTGCTGACCTATACCGCCTCAGAAGATGTGGTGTGTCTGCTGCTGGCAGCTATCCTTTTGCGCTGGCATGCATGTAGCATCATATACAGCATCTGCATGTGAGACAACTGCCAGAGCATGTTTTCCTTTCCTTCTGCCTCGCATGTTCCTTGAGCACGATTATGTTGTCTGAGTAGCACTCTGCTGATGTTTGTGTCTTGACACGTCCTTGTCGTTCAATTTTCTTGTGTACAGCTATGTTAGTCAGTGACACTCTGCTGAGGTTATTGTCTTGACACATCATTATCACTCAGTGTGGCTGTGCTGCTCAGGCTGTGAATATCATGAGCTTGGGAGTTGACTTTGGCATCACACAAGTGGTTGACAGCAATGTCGGGCTGCACAGCATCATTCCCAAGTAAGTGCTTGTAGTCTGCAGTCTTGCTGTTTCAAGCGATACAACTGCATACGCACAGCAGGCGAAATGCTCAAAGCTCAAGCAGATGCTGGCTCGTGCAATGTTGCTGTAGGCATTAGTGTACTGCATGTATTGTCCACTCAGGCTTGAAATGGTCAGGAAGTCAGCACAATGACAACACTGTATGCAACGCCTTCTTGACATTAGTGATGTTGGTGGCCACCGCTGCTTCTCTTGCATATGTGTGACAGCTGAAGTTGCATGGCATGCCTCCACACATGTCTGTGCGCATGATTGGACCAATGTACTTATCGCAGCGGTCTTGCATACATGCTGTATAGGACATTATCTCGACGTTTCTCGGCAGTTTTCAGATTGGTTTCAGAGCAGACCTCCCTCACACGTATCTGTGCTGCTGCAGATGGCTCTTTGACACTGACAAATGGCAAGAGCAGCCGTACTATCAGGCTGAAGTGATTGGAGGAACATCGAGGACAGACTATCCATAGCGCTTCAAACAAGACTTTCACAACATCCGTGACGCTTGTTTTGATGCACATGCATGCACAAACGTTGCCTGGGCTAGCTGAACGTTAGTTTGTCAGTGACCAGCTACTGCTTGTTCACTGCAAAATGCTTGTTCAAAAATGCTACACAAAGGCAGTTGCAGGCACAGGTTTTGGACGTATCATTCGTTTGAGGCTTGCTGCTTCATAAGTTCATGATCTGGGATACTGTCAAGCGTCATAGCTTATTCTCTATTCCTAATCCAGGGCTGTGCACTCATACAAGTTCCTAATATGATGCCTGTTGGCATGACCTTGCTTGTTTTCTTTCTGTCCTACTGTCCTATTGTCTTGGCAGAGATGCGGCTGTTCTGTATGTCTGTGATGAAGATTGTGATCTTGGACTTCTGGTACGTGAGCCTCCAGGACCATCATCCACTTTCTTTTGCACATGATCCAGTGTGTCCAGAAGTTCTGACGCTTCCTGTTTTGCTTCCTTTTTGCCCATGAACTTGACTGCGGTGCTCATGACCTGTCATTCAAAGCCAAGAGATATGGCACGTTTGGATGTGTTGCTCAGAGAAAGTGTGCATCAAAATGTATACCAGCATTGCAAAAGTGAGCGCGATGTCATATAGCCACGAGCAATCTCAGCTAAGATTGGGTAAAACGCATGCAGAATGCAAGTTTGATGTGCATGGGAAATTTGATAGACCAGGTTCAAAACCCAATGTGCAGCAGAATCCTGGCAAGCGCATCTGTGCCACACACATGCTGTGAGCATATCGGAGGCAGCGGGTTCTCACCACAAACGGCCAAGCTATTTTGTACAGGAACAGAAGGAAGTCCAGCAATCCTTCTAGCTTTGGATAGCTTCTGCAGAAGTGGCAAACATTGTTTCATAACAAATTGAGTATCATGTGCTGTGCAGAAGTAAGCAAGCTGCACATTGGAACATGAAGAATGTGGCAGGAACAGGAAGCAAGCTAGCTGTGTCTGTGCAAGTCACCTGTTTGCCTTCTGGGACAGAAACTGCTGGAACCTCTCCTCAGTCTGAGGCTCAAGAATCGAATTTGTTGAGAAGAACTCTTGCACAAGGGTAGCTAGCTGCATAGTAATAGGCATTGAAGTCAGTGCAAGCTTCAGACTGAGAGGCAGACTTTGCTGAACGATATGCCTCAAGCTAGGCAAATTGACATTGGTTGCTCCATATGTCTTACACTGCACCTGATCGTAGTCTCTCGTAACGTTTCGCATTGCCTCCCTCAGACTGCCATTATCTTGCGGTGCAGATGGCACTACTGCTCCAAAACCAGAAAACAATATGGCTACTATCGTCCGGTACAGCCAAAGCGGAGTAAAGCCAAAGTAGAGGAGCAACACAATTCCAAAGCCGGTGCCAATCTGTGTTGGCGTCACCATGCGACCGTGAGTGACCTTGTTATGACTCCCTGTCACACCCGTTGACTGACTGATTGACAGACAAAGATCGCTGAACGCAAGCTGAGAAAAAGTACAGACTCAGCGCAAGCAGCCTTATGTTCTGCAGCGTTGTCTGCTGGGTGAATATCGGGTGGTTGAAGACAAGATGGGCTGCTCCGCGCAATTGCATGCACAATGTCTTGCATGCACAAGCCTATTAGTCATGACTGATCTCAAAAACCAACTTGACCACAGAATAGAAATTTCCGTGCAGAGCCTACGCTGCGCACACCGTACGCAGTCTGTTTTCAAGCTTCTCGAAATTTTCTCGAACGATCAGCAGTTCCTTGAACTCTCTGAACCGAGAGACGGCCTGACAGCGGCTTGACACCACCGATCATGCAAACAGCCTGCACCACGTCCTGCCCCACTTTGCTCCGAGCACAGCATATATGCCGCAGGTGAGGTGTCAGTAGCTCGTTTTCTCCGGCTTGTAGGGATGTTTGCGCACGCAGCTTTTGTCGTACAGGTTCCATTCCGGGCTGAATAGGTCAAGCCACACGAGACGTTGCAGAAGTCGTCTAGCAGTCTCAGCCGGTTTGGAATCTGATATGGCGACGCAAGAAGCCAGTCAAGTTTCCACTCCAAAGGTGTTGACTTGTGGCACCAGCAGTGACACATCGTGGATAAGCTGCTCTCTGTCTCACAACTTGTGATCTCCAGGGCGTCACACAGCCAAAGGCAAAGCCTGAGCTTGCTCCCCTCACATTTGGCTTCGTGGAGAGAGCAGAAAGATGGAATAGCAGAGCTTGCATGGTACAGATAATGCTCTGCTCCTGCCTGAAGCACTCAATTTTGGCGCAAGTGCCAAGTGCATGTGCTAAGTGGCTTTCTTTGCTGTGCAGATTGGCTTCTTCGCCTTGCTGATTGTCGAGTTCTTTGCCCATAGAGGCTTGCTGGACATTCTGGGCTTCCGAGTTGGCAATGGACTGCCATTTGAGATTTGAGAGCTTAGGCTACTGACGCTTTCCTGTTACACCTGGGCAGTCGAGTGCCTGTCGCTGTTGTTGACAGCTGTCACAACAGACATCCCAGCACACGGAATCCATCTTCCATTTAGCTGCTGCTGACAAAACACAACGCATCACATTTCTGTCCTCAGCGGACACGAGCAAGCTGTACGCACTGCTGTCTGTGTCAGCCAGAACAGTCATAGCCACTGCCCTTATTGCGTTGAGCTAAGTTGTGCTCTGCTACTGAAGAGTGTTGACATTGTTGTGCACAGTTTCTGAGTTTGACGGTCAAAAGCTGAGAGGTTTCAACAGCTGAGTCTGGATTAGGACAACCACAATGCCCTGACTCCAAATCTAATCACCATAATGCGTAGGTGCTGCAGAGGGGCATATAACCGTACATAAGCTGATAACTCATGTACAAGGCTTTGTGCAAAATGCTGCTGTTCCTGGTAGTGGTGTGAACGTTGCACTATGCAGTCAGGCTGCACTGAGTCACAGGCCTGACTGTGATCTGCTGGCCTCCTTCTGCAGTCTAAGCTGTAAGCTTGGACTGTGTTTTGCCTGCAGATTTCAACATTATTATCAGCATTGGGTTTTAGCATCAGCATTGCATGCATGCAATTCAGCATGCCAGGACCACAAATGATTTGACTAATTGCAAAGCTGATAGCTTGACCTCTGTTCCGTTGTCAGCAACGTCACATCAAAGATTCCAGGGCCTTGCGTTTTGGTACCGCTTGCAAATTGTCTGCCAGTGCCGGCTTGTTACAGATGACCACATGATTCCCAAGGCCATGCCGCATAGCATTCAATCCAGGGTTGACTACAGCAAGGTTGTGACAGGGCAGGTCTAAAAATTCCCTCACACAAGACAATGAGTCATTCAGCACATTGCGTACCTGCAACTGAGTCATCAGCTTGATCGGTGCAAGAAGCTGCTCCAACAGGGGACCATCATCAGCCTCCAGGGTTGCTACTGCTCTGCATTTGTCAGCACTGCTGACTCAGCAGCTCATCACACCAAACAATTTTGCGTTTGTCAGCACTCTGAATTGAGGTGATGAAAGCACGCATGGCAGAACTTCAGGGCATGGTTTCTTTAAGCAACAGCCAGAACGACAGTTGCTGAGGTGGCGGAATGCAGTTGTGCAATGACAATCGTGCTGCCACATGTGCTGAGATACAAACTTTTGCAGTCTGCACAGTCTGTGCAGCAGACTACGTCTTACAACCATAGAAATTAGCCCTCAGATCAGTACATGGTGTCATAAGCCAAAATGGCGTGCTGTAAACGGTCATGCCGTGGACAGGCAATGCTTTCTGTAAGCTCACCTTGCAACAGCTTCAGCAGTGGTGACAAAACCTGGCATCGGCTCAGTCCTCAATAGCCAAGACATCTCATGCCTGCTGTCAGTGCAATCTGCAGCAGCATACAGTCCTCAAAATGACACCCACGTACAAAACATGTACTCTGCAGCATAGCATCGTCACATCAATACATAGCAGATCTGCCAACAATGCTTGGTGCACACATCGAATCTGGTGCGGCAGTTGGGTATGTATTGCCCACTTAGGCACAGGCTAATTGATACCTAGTCTGTTGTGACATGCGATGCATTACTGAGGACACAATACAGCGGAATCCTGATGGCAAACAGTTTGTATGTCCTTGAAACAGGCAGCATTTTCAGTACCTTGATCAGGGAAGGAATCAAGATCAGAAGTCCTGGCAAAAGATTCTGGACTGGTCGCTGATGATGCACTAGGCTGCAGATTGATGTGCCTACTGGCAGGAAGGTGGACCTGCTGAATGCCTGTGCCTGATGACAGCAGTCTAGGAGAGACGGCCTGCGTGGGGAGCAAATGCATCTCGCAAGCTGCCTAGACTGCTGATTAGGCACAAATGAACAGTCAAACGGGTGATTGTGCAGGAGACAACAGCCCAACGAGCATTCCAAGCACAAGATGCTGGGCGTGACTGTTGCCCAAGCTCTGCAATGCTGAAGCACTCCAGTTGCAGTTTGAAGCACCAAAGCATGCTGTGAAACATCCATGCTGCCATCTGTGGGCTGTGTCATGACAGAGAACAGAACAAAACCTCCATGGGTTTGCAACAGCTAGGGTCCACATCAAGCTCAGTCTGCACACGCGCGTGAGTGCTGAGTCACGCAAGGCACTTGCCAACAAGAGCCGCATCAGCAAGAGCTTGCCTACCAGAATGTGCAGACAGTACAGCACTTGTTTGGGCTGTCAAGCACAATTACCTTGAAGATTTCCTTGGCTTCCTGCCAGGTGCCATCAATCACAAATAGCACATACTGCTGAGCTGACTCCAGCCTAATTGTCTCTGCTGCCTGGCTCGCCTGTTCTGAATTGAGTGCTGTGTTGCTGCAACAGGTTGAGGCACCAGCATCAGTGCCTTCATCCTCTACAGGTGACAATGCGCTGGCAGTGCCTTCAGCCAATCCCAGCTGGTCCTGATGCGGCTCAAGAGGATAGCCCAATTCTGATGCCTGACTTGCCTGCCCTGTAGCCAGTGCTGTTGTGCTGCAAGACTCTAACACAGCAGCATCTGTGCTTGGCCCCTTTGCAGCTGACTCCAGATTGGCAGCTCCTGCTGTTGGCTCCTGCTTGTCCTGCTGTGGCTTTGCAGCAACATTTGATTCTGCTGCCTGCCTTGCCTGCGCTGAGTCCAGGACTGTATTGCTGCAAGAATTTGAGGAAGCAGCATTGGTGCTACCCTTTGTTGAGGAACGCCTGGACTGCACAAGCTGCGAGTGTGTTTCAGGTGGGCTTCCCAAAGTGCTAGGTGAAGTGCTGTGGCGGTCTGTTGCTTTGATGTCTTGTTGCAAGTTTTGTGTCAAGGACAACAGCTGAGCTATTCCTAACCCAGTTTCTGGCGGACCAGGTTGCTTGTAGTGGTTTGGTGTACAGCTCGTGCTGCTGTCTTGAAGGTTTTCAGGTGGAGATTGTTTGCTGAAGGTCTCCTTGCCTGGTGTTCCTGAACACGCCTGCAACCTTGAGTGGCTCTTGTCTGAAAGCTTGTGATTGCTGCTACACACAGCTGTGCTTAGGTCCTGTACTCCTGCAACAAATGTCAGAGGCAAGTCTAACTGTCAGGAAAATGATCTCACATGCTGTTCATACAGCTGGTTAAAGCCTTGCCAAAAGCAGCCAGCTGATCCAGAATTTTACCAGAGAGTGTACTGGCAAGCAATCAGCAGCGTGGTACAGCTTATATGTGCAAGCTTGATGCGATGCTTACCTGCGCCTGGAAACAGTAGGAAGCCTCTGCAATTGCCCGCAGCAACGGAACACAGAATCTTGTCAAGGTCGGGATGTCTGCCAACCTGTCAAACCACAGACCTACTTCATGACAGATTATGTGGATGATGTTGCATGCGCTGCGTGATTTTACTATGCCTCAGATGCTAACAGGCCCTTTTCGCAGACCTGGAACTTTCTGTCACGAAATACAAAGCAGTGCTGAAGAGACCTCCGGAGGAGTGGTACTGTGGACAAAGTCCTCCTGCTAGGGCGAACATTGGTGTGTCAGTGTTATGACCAGGTCAGTGCACACAGCAGGCTGATGTTGCTTTGTGACAGTCTGCTGTGACAGGGGAAGAATACCTTTGTTCAAGAGGATGCTGCAAGACCACGACTGCTACTGATCTGGCCAGAGGTGAAGCTGGATAAGCTGAGCAAAGACACACGTTCTTCGGCCTCCTGTAGACAGTGTGGTGACATGGCTGCTGATCTTGACATCTTTGCAACAAGCCACTTTGCTGTCAGGATGCATGGCATGGACTGTCGCACTCAAGCTTACCTGCAGCCTTCGCACAGTCTAGACATGCATGACAGACTCCGTTGACGCTGGAAAATTTGCTTCGCTTCAGCAGCGCAGCTTCAAATTAAACCCATTACTCATGCTGACTAATGAGCGGTGTCAGCGTCTCTATAAGCGTAGCTAGCAGCGTAAGATTGTGTTGCGTTGACCGACTCCAGGCTGAGCCACCCGACTCTTACTTTTGACCACCATGAAAGGCAGAGTGGCCCTGCAGCTTGTTGTGGGCCAGCTCTGCAGACAGGCCAGATGTTTATCAGCGAATCGCTTATACTCGACTCTGTCGGGCAGTCACCCTTGGACCCACCTACTGGCTCAGACAGCCAGTTCTCATGGTCAGCCCTGCGCCACAGCTATAGAAAACAGCAATGCCTGCTGCAAAGTACACGCATGATGGCTGATGTGCTGCAGGTGCGTGGAGCTCACAGTCTCGCCTTGGCGGCCTGAGATGCTTTGCATGACAGTCTGACCTGGAGATGCCTCCTCCAGATAAGGTACTGAGCTATGGTTTCAGCAACATGACAGCAGCATTGTATTGTCCCCTGGCTTTGCAGCCGGAGTTGCTCCGCGCTGTTATGGACCCTTTGTCTACGGTGCAATGCAAAATCATCAGCCATCATGCATGACAGATGTGACATGATGTGCATGATCAAGTCCGAATATCCAGTTGCACTTATCACCAGAACAAAGCTCTGTAGCCTTGAGCAATCTTTCCAGAAGCGCACTTCATTGAACCAAAGTGTCTTGATTTATGTTCAAACATAATGCAGATTGTGTGCAGCTCGCACAGATTATGTATGCAGCAGGTCAGTGATGTATGTTGACAAGGCAGCTGCATGCAGATTGTGGTGAGCTACGGTCAAGACGAGGTAAACAAGTTTATTGATCTAGCAGATGCAATTGAAGATGAATTTCCAGAGCTGCAAGTCGAGGGTCAGGAAATAGAACAAGACCAGCAGGAATTCACAATACAGACTGAGGATGGCAAGATTTTAGCTCAAAGAAAGCCTTCAGAGCCATTTCCAGAGGCCTCCAGCATTATCAGCAAATTGAGAGATGCTGGCTTTCAGTAGCAACTGAAGAAACGGTTTTCACGCAGGGCAAGTTTGATGTTGATAAACCTGCAGCCACGTTCTGATGCTAATGCATCAATTGATTGCTGGGCTTGTGTTTCAGCTGTGCTGTCAAGGCATGCCGGATCAGGTCTAAAGCATCCATGCCAGTCTGATCCTGAAACTCTTGGCACACAGCTGATATGCTCCCAGCCAGTACACATTACAGATTCAGGAAGCAATGATTTGCGTCAAACAGTGTGACTGCCAAGTCACTGACCATGTTGCAGTTCAGTCCATCATGAGACCAACGCTCTGCTTGTCACAGCACGTTTTTTTGCAAAGCATGTTTGATTTTGTGCCTCAATTGATTGGACGCTTGTTGGGATCCCACATTAATATTCTGTGTGCGTATCACAGCACGATGATGTATTGCAGTGTCAAGGATGTGTTCAAAGAAGTCAGTTAGCTCAGGGCTTGCAGCTCAATACCAATGCAGTGAGATTTGATATATAAAAAACAGCACCAGCCTGCCAGCTTGCATGTTTCTGTGCACTGCATATTCGCTCATTGCACCTTGAGATGCAACGATCAACAGAACAAATTGGTATCAGCATTAATGCTGCTAACAGAACTAAGTCTTGTCATCTGATTCAACAGCATAGCCTCACTTACATTGCCCTTGGCATCATTGAGCGCTCGGCATCTACAGCACTGTTCATGCTATACTTAGCACAATGCTGTACGTGTCAGTTATAGCAAGCCTTACTCATGACCCATGCTGTGACAGGCAGTCACTGCGCAGGCCTTCAAGTTTCTTGTTCTTGTCAGATGAATGTGTATGCTCGAAGCCTTGGTTGAGTGCTCCAGAGTCCTGCTGCATGCATGCCACAGCAGCAGTACATGCACTGCAGTAGCACTGCATGCACAAAGTGCTGTAGGCCCTGGCAGCAAAATACCCAGAATAGCCTTATCCCACAAACGGAAATACACTGTCGGATAATGCAGCGAGAGCCCTGCAGGCCCTAAGCTACGCTTGTCTGTTGCGCGAACAACGCCTGCACCTTTCACACCCTTTCACCCATCTTCAACAGCGAAGATGGCGTTCTCAATGACCGCCCCTTGCACTGGAACCCACGTCGGCACCAGAAGAGTCGCGGGCCCACGTCGTGCAGCTGGGCAGGTAACTGATCTTTACACCCGTTGTGGTTCTGGAGTTCCGACACTACGAACTCACGCTACATCATGCGGCATACCAAGCACCCGACTGTATCTCTGTCCGCGTCTTTTCCATCGATTCAAGCGCCGTTCAAAACACTTGCCCTGTTGTGCATGTCTACCTCTTATCTCGGGATCTACCGTGAGCCAGCTGTACAAAAGTTTGTTCGTTGACAGCGTTGCTCATATAAACCTATGAAGAGACCTTTTGCAGCAGCATAAAGCATTTTGGCCTGCCCTTGGGCGCAGAGAGTTTCCATGCCTAAACAGATCTGGTTGTTTTGCTGCAGTCAGCTTCACGGTCCGCTGGATTCTCCGGCCAGAAGAGCGCAAACACCTTGAGATTCGGCCGCCCAGAGCAGACTCTGTCCAGCCGCGTTGCTGCTCAGGCTGCCACTGTAAGTCTCAGCAGCACTGCATATTCTTTGCTCACGCGGTGCCAGTCTAAACGGGGTTTTCGAAACAAACTTCGACACAGCATTTCAACGTGATCACTGCCTTTGCAGGGCACCTCAGGCTCCAAGAGGGTCACAGTGTCAGAGCAGAAAATCAAGGTCGGAATTAACGGATTCGGCCGTATTGGACGCAACTTCCTACGCTGCTGGCACGGACGTGAGAACTCCAACTTGGAGGTCGTTGCCTTAAACGACTCTGGTGGAGTCAAGCAGGCCAGCCACCTGTTGAAGTACGACACCATTCTGGGAACTTTCGCCGCTGACGTCAAGCAAGTTGACGACGAGCACATCAGCGTTGACGGCAAGTCAATCCGTGTGGTCTCAAACCGTGACCCCACAAAGCTGCCATGGAAGGAGTTGGGTGTCGACCTTGTCATTGAGGGCACTGGTGTCTTCATCAACAGATCAGGCGCCTCAAAGCACATTGAGGTAATGACGCCAACTCTGCAGTGCTGTTGCAATTTGTTTGATATCCATACATGCATGTCATGATGTATCCTTCCTACATGATCATTGACATGTTTCCACATGTCCATGGATGATATTATGCATCCACAGATCTGCAGCTGCAAAGCACATTGAGGTACTGTTACCAAGTCTGCAATCCCTCACACAGCTGCAATGATGTTACAAATCACGCATTATCTGCACATGCATGTCATGATTGATTCTTTGCTACACCGTCAGCGTGTGACGCTTGCAAAACAACATGCACGTAAGCACTCAGTGGTCGACATCCATGCATTCTCCATTCAGAATAAATGACAGCATGTACTACTTGCAGCTTGGCGTAAGGTGGTAGCAATGTAGTATCCATGCATGCAGCGTATATGTAAGGTCATGCGCATGACCAAGTTTTGTCTCAACTGCTCTCAGTTCAACCCTATTTTGACTCAAACTTTGCCAGACAGTGCCAGGGTTCACAGCATGCATGCAACCCATTTGGGCGTGACCACTTGTTTAATACTGTAGCATACCTGGCTGCCAGACAATGTCAAGTCTGTTTGCATCAGCTCAAGCTCTGATCTGCTTGACAGCAGTGCCCCTGGGGCTCCAACAGAGCAATAAAGTTGCAAAACAAGGCATCAGAATGTCAGCCAAATGCTAAGCAACCAATCAGCGCATGTGCCACCTTATCAATGCTTTTTTGGAAAATGATGATCTGTCTGGCATGACTAACATTTAGCGGTTTTCTCCAATGCTTCACACAACAGCTGAGCTTGAGTCTACTTGCAGGCTGGTGCCAAGAAAGTGCTGATCACAGCCCCCGCCAAGGGCGATGACATCCCCACCTACGTGTGCGGTGTCAACGAGCATGAATACAAGCACTCAGATGACATCATCTCCAACGCCTCATGCACAACCAACTGCCTTGCACCCTTCGTCAAGGTATACAAACCTCTTTTGTGAGCTGTACGTGCATTCTTTCTTATTGTGTGGTCTGCATGTTCTTCCTCTTCTGCTTCTTCTGTGTGACAGTCTCATCTTGTGATGCACAGTGCAGTAGGTATTGTCGATGGTCTGGTGGGTGAGTCATAGCAGTTGAGATGTCTACTAACAGCGTTGTTGCAATTGACAGCAGGGTGGCTGCAATTGTCATTTACTCCAAGTTTTGGTCCTGTAATGCGTGAGAGTAGCTAGCATTGCCTACTGCATGCAGCAATGTAGTACTGCGTCATCCTTGGTCAGATCAGCAAAGCTTTTGCGTGTCGCAGATGTCAAGCAAATTGTTGTTTCACAGCAATATACTTGTCAGCTATGGCATCAGCATTTGCAGGCAATGCACAACCTTGTGCATAGGATGCCTTTTGAAAGACAGCACTTTGCTGCCAGATCTGTCAATACACTGTGTACTGGGGCAATCAAACCATTTGTTCTGGATACTGCTGCGCTGAGCGCTTTGAGCTTGCATCTTCTTCTGGACGCCTCTCAGGACTATTTGCTCCATGCATATTGACTGCTGTCGTTCTCAGGGCATGCTGGCTTGGTCAGGTTGCAGAAAACATAACTAGCACTGTTCAATATACTCTTCACCTGGCTGTTGTTCTCAGTGTATGCTTGTTTGCACAGGTGTTGGAAGACAGATTCGGCATTGTGAAGGGCACAATGACCACCACTCACTCCTACACAGGCGACCAGAGGTTGCTGGATGCATCCCACCGTGACTTGCGTCGTGCCAGAGCAGCAGCCCTGAACATTGTGCCCACCACAACTGGTGCTGCCAAGGCTGTTGCCCTTGTCATCCCCAGCTTGAAGGGCAAGTTGAACGGTAAGGATTAAAATGGACAGCGTGTGGCAAGCGAGCTCTTTGTGAGTGTGGCAACTGTCTTTAAGACATTTTAAGTAGTGAAGTGCAAGAGCAGCAGCTCTGTAGTGGTGGGCACAACTGGTGCTGCCAAGGCTGTAGCCCATATCATTCCCAGCTTGAAGGGCAAGTTGAACGGTAAGCATTCTGTTGTCAGTGCATGGCAACACAGCTGCCTGTTGAGTCTACAGCTGAGCTTTGGGTCCATTTGAGGTGAAGGAAAGAGCAGCAACAACAGCAACAGCGAACATTGTGCCCACCACAACTGGTGCTGCCAAGGCTGTCGCTCTTGTCATTGCCAGCTTGCAGGGCAAATTGAACGGCCAGCGTCTTGTTGGACAGTGCATGGCAATCCAGACTTTGCTGTGTACGCTCGTATTATCTCTCAACCTCTGCTTCAGGCACAATTGTGTTGAACTTTAAGCTTCAGTACATAGTGCTAGATGGTTTCATGTCTGATGCGCCAATTACAGCCCATTGCAACCTATTCAATCAGGGTCAGATACCTTATATGAGGGTATTGTGTATACAGTCAAGCGTGTCAGCACCACCATCCACTGCTAGTTGCATACAGAAGCAATGAATTGCCTCCAAAACAATCTTTTCCAATTCATCATGTGTCAGCATGTTCATGTTGGTGCAGATGTTCCACTGGTGTGCCCAATGTGTCAGCGATGTTGTGTTTGATGTGGACTCCCTGCATGTATGACGTGCAACAAGAATGGCTTTAGTGCTAGTATGTCTTTATGTGCCCCACCTCACTGTACTCATGGTGGACCTGGTCATTCAGACCGAGAAAAAGGCTTTCTGCAATTGATTCTTTGTCGTCAAAATCTTTTCAAGACATCGAGCTTTGCAGAGCAAGTTTCCAGGATAGTCATTGACTGCTTGCAGGTATTGCTCTGTGTGTGCCCACACCGAATGTGTCAGTAGTGGACTTGGTCATCCAGACTCAAAAGAAAGTGTTGCAGTTTTCCCAAGATATCAAGATATTTGTTGCATTTGGTTGTTTTTCTCAAGGTATCAAATGTTTTGGTGCATATCTGTGAAGAAATGATTGTCGCGTAGGTATTGCTCTGCGTGTGCCCACTCCCAATGTGTCGGTGGTGGACCTGGTCATTCAGACAGAGAAGAAGACTTTTGCAGAGGAGGTCAACGAGGCCTTCCGGGAATACGCCAAGGGCCAAGGAGATGTGCGTTTTCACCCTTTTGCCTTCTTTTGTTTGTCCTCTTTAGGTTTCTGTGCTTGGTTGTGAGAGTACAATCACTTTCCAACATTGAATGTATGTGGCATCAGCCTTTACTGCAATAGTCTGGCTTGCAATGAGCCCTTCCCCCTCGTCATCAGGTTGCAATTGATGCCATAGTCTGGCTTGCAATGACCCTTTTCTTCTCGCAATCAGGTTGCAATTGATGCCATTGTCCACTTGAGGAGTGAGCAACATGTCTGCGTTCCATGGTTTCTCAAAAAGTGTCAGTCCATGCTGTTGTGCAGCACTACCTGGCAGTGTCTGACGTGCCTTGTGGTGTGCTCACACCATCCCTGCGATATCCAGTGGGAAAGCGACTGTCATAATTATGTATCTTTGACACAAGCTGCAAGGTCTGTCTTGTGGTATTGCGCAGGGTTTTCAGGCAGTCTCTGAATTGCCTTTTGTAAGATGGGAATTTCACTGCTGTGTGTATTGTGACGATGACTGTCATCAGTTCTGATCTTCAACACAAGCTGATTGTCTGCCCATGGCGTTGTGCAGGGTGACTTGGCAGTCCCTGACTGGGCTGTTGTAGATGACAGCCATCACTGTGGTCTTCATTGTGTGATAGTAACCATCATTAGTGACTGCAATTTTCACTGATGTTTAAGCGTCACAAAGATCATTGCAGTTGGTGATGTCAAAGTGACTGTCATCTTGTGAGCTAAAGAGAAGCTAATTGTCTGTCTGTGGTGTTGTGCAGGGCTACCTAGCAGTCTCTGACTTGCCTTTGGTGTCCATGGACTTCAAGAAGAGTGACGTCTCCACAACCATTGACTCATCATTGACAATGGTCATGGGTGACGACATGGTCAAGGTAGGGTTTGCCGAAACCTACCTCATGAAGCATCGTCAATCAGCATACTTGCTTCAACTATGCCAGTTGCATATTTGTAAAACGGGTCTGTACCCCAGCTGGGTGCTTGCACAGGCATGTCTGTTTGATGCATGTGTTGTATTCATGCTGCTATGTGTTACTGTCCTGTGTTTGGTCATGCCCTGCCTCTGCTTTGCCTGATGAGATCAGCTTTCTTGCACAATTCCTGTGATCATCTTTAGGCCTGTGCTCAGCTTTCCTTTACCTAGGCCTGTGCTTGCATTTCTCAGCCATTGTGCTTGATGTATGTCCTTGCTGCAGCAACTAGCATCGTCATCTTGTCCCTTTCTGGCCTTGCAAGCTGTGCCACAAAGCACAGGCTTTGTGTGATGCTGTGTGGACTTATGTTTGTTCCAGGTTTGCTTAGCAACAGCAGCCATCAACAGCAGACTAAGTCAACAACAGCATACTAAGATCCATCGTTTGGCTGCAGGTTGTTGCATGGTACGACAACGAGTGGGGCTACAGCCAGCGTGTTGTAGACCTTGCTGAGATCACCGCCAAGAACTGGGAGTAAGCAAATTGCGAAAGTCAGCAAATGGTCGAGTGTGGTGTTCAAGCTTTACCGAGCGCTTTGTGATATTTTGACCTGTGCTGCTCGCCAAGCTTTTGGCTGCAGCACTTACTATATGTTGCTCTGTTTGTCTTTCTGAGGAATAAATCCTAGGCTTCCTTTTTGGTTCAGGCTGCAGCGTCAGTGTTGCTTTCCTTACTGCAGAGTGCCAGTAGCATGCTAGTCATGCCCCAATGACAATTTTGAAACATCGTAGCATGTTACAAGCGAGCTTGCAGGTAGCGGTGCTTTTTCAGAAGTTGTTGATCATGCATGTATGATCACCAGCGATCTGGCATGTTGTATGCGTTACAGCTGGAAGCAGTGCCTTCCTCTTCTTGCAAACACTGCTACCCCAGCAGAGCTGACTCACACGCGCGCGTTAGATCAGGCGCAGCACTACGGCACCCATATCGATCACAACACCTCAACACGAGCCGTGGCCGCACTCTTGCATCGATTGGCGCCACACCGTGACCTCACGGCCGCGGCCTGCAAAACGGGGATCCCAACTGAGTACGCAAGCTCTCTGCCAGCGTCTGGCTCGTCGTCGCCGGGATTGCACAGCTGCTCTGCATCTGCGGGTCACCGAACATCGGTCATTTGATTTTCAGATGCGCCGGAGGCAACGGTAGCAAGCATGCAGTTTGCTTCCCCGTGTCGGAGCCACGTATCTATGGTTCCGGAACACGTTTTTGAGCTGATCGTTGATCAGTTGCGCGTGTCTGATTGCGCTGCATGCAGCTGCGTCAACAAAGATCTCAGATCGCTTGCGAAGGTATATGCCCGTTCAAGCCAGTGCACTGGATCTAAGCCTCGTTTACGCACCACTGCCTCGATGCGCATTGCCCACGAGCTAAGCTCAGCGCTTGCACATATCACATTGACAATGCGCAGAATGCAGCCCTGCGTTCTGCCAGCGTTTTGCTCTGAGTGTACGCTGGCGTTACAGCTTTGTCTATGTCTTTCTGCAGGGAGTGTTATCAAGGCGATCTTCTATCTGTCAGGTTGATCTACCTGTGCTTGCAACCCTTCAGGTACACAGACAAAGCTTGCTTGTTCAAATTTTGGAATATGTAGGACCATCTTCTGCAAATGTTTCACAGGTGCACCCTAACAGCATGCAATCATGTCACTTGATGTTCAAGAAGCATCAAATCCAATGCTGCTGACATGCTGCCTCCTGACTCTACTGACCCATCAAGCATTGTGTTAGCCTGAGAAGCATTCCTTGTATAGCAGCGTTTGCTCGAAATCTATTGAAGTGATCCTACCCTCAGAAGCTGACTATTGCAGCCTACCTGCATGCAACCAGAGCACCTGACATCAGGGGAACCTATCAGCAAGCCAACGCTGCTGTTGCACTCACTCCCGACACCGCTCGACCGTCAAGCATTGCGTTTGCCTGTAAAACTTGCCTTATACAGCAGCAGCTGCTCCAAGTCTCTGAATGTCAACCCACTGCTTACACGCTGTATGACTATACTCTACCTGCATGTAATCATGCCAATTGATCTACAGGAGGTGCATCCAGCCGGCCAGTGCTGCTGACAGACTGCCTGCTGACCTTGCTCAGCAGTCAATCATTGCGTCTGGCTGTCAAGCTTGCCTTCTACAGCAGTAACTGCTCACAGGCCCCTGACTTTCATCTAATGCTCCAATGCTACCCATATGCAATGTGCACCCTACCTGCAAACCAACAAAGCACCTGCTGATTTCAGGGATCGCATCAGCAAGCAGATGCCATTGACGCAGCACATCCTGGCTTCACACACCCATCAACCATCATCAAGACTCTGCAGTATTTACCACAAGCCCTGCAGTACATTGCCCACAACTGCAAACACCTTCAAGAGCTGTTGTTGAGGCTGAGTCAAGCTGCAAGCAACAACAGGGGTGGGGTATGGGACCACCCATCGCTGCTGAAGAGACCGCATTTCAAGCTGTCGCAGTTCTGCAGTCAATGCACTACGCTACAGAGCTTGGTTTTGGTCAACATTCCAAGCAGGTATGCATTCATTGAATCACCCTTGCCAGTTGAAGGAGGCTGCATTTCAAGCTGTCCCAGTTTTGCAGCCAGTGCACTACACTACAGAGCTTGATTTGGGTCAACGTACCAAGCAGGTGTGCATTCATCAATGATGTTGCTTGTCCTGCCTGCAAATGCATGCATGCAACCTGCACATCTATTGCAGCATGCAGAACTGTGATGAATGCACACAGGTCAAGCCTGCATGCATTTGGAGGCCCTGTATGCGTGCATTGGCACCTTCTGGAACCTTGCACCAAGTATTGTTGTTTGTGTTTTTCATTTGCATGCACACATGCATGCATTTGCAAATTTCATTTGCTGGTATGCATGCATTTGCAAGCTTCTGCTGCACTGCCCATGTCTGCAGACATTGCATAAACTGCTGTTGTCTTGCCACGTACAAAAAAGCCCCACTCCTGAAACCAAATCATGCGGTAGGCTTGCCAGTTCAGCCAAAGCGGAGGAGGAATGTAGTCAACATGGATTTGTTGCCACGCTAGAGCCTTGACTGACAATGCTGAGTGCATCATCACACCTGTTGCACAAGATTCTGCTGCAAAAAATGACTTGCTTGTGCAGGCTCAAGTCATTGACGCCTCAGCGTTTCAAGCTCTAGCCACGCACTGCAACTGTCTGCAGCATCTGCTCTAAAGTGTAATCACAATCACTACACTGGCTCAGACCTAGCTTGCTTGTGCAGGCTCATAGGCATTGATGACTCAGCATTTCAAGCTTTAGCCACACACTGCACTGGTCTGCAGCATCTGTGCATAGGGTTTGATGGCACAGATGAGTCAATCTATCAGCCTGAAGATTACTACTGTAGTGCCATTACAGATTCTGGTCTGTCCCAGGTTGCTCAGAATTGCCAACAGCTCAGGTTAGAAACCACCTTTGCTGCTGTCTTGACTCTGGAGATTTGTCACGTTGACTGTGTTGGAGTTTGATGCATGCAATTTTGCCAACATACGTGATTCATAGCAGTCTTAGAGACCGTTCTGCTTGTGTTACTGAGTCATACCAAGTGCTGCACTGAAGGCTTAGTTGTATAGACACATGTTTGCTGCCATTGCAATGCGTCTTGAGGTGGTTGGATGTTTCTCGTCATGCTGAGGTACGACATTTTGCTGAAGTGTGCGCGTCCAACCAATGTTGCTTCATGCCAAGATTGTTTAACTCCGGTGAAACATCTAGTGCTCAAAAGCGGTAGTTTGATCCCACAGGAGTTCTGCAACACTGATGTGCCAAATCGCTGATGGATGAAAGTACAGCTTTTGAGCATTGACCGTGAGTGTTGAATGTAATATTGCCGAGCATGGTGACCTTGAACGCAAGATGTCAAAATGCGCTCAAGCCTTGCAGGTTTCAAGTTTAGGTACGCATTATACCATTGAAATTTATGCAAGAGCTATGCAAGTTGCTGATGCTTACTGACAGCCTCAACATCTTGTACTGCCATGTACTTACAGCATCAACTGCATCACATTTGCTTTTGTTTGGAAAATGCACAGCAAAGCTATATGTGAAGCAAAGCTGTCAGAACATGCTGTGCACATGTTACAGGTCATTGGAGCTTCTGAGATGCAATCAGCTGACTGGCCAGAGCATAAGCCAAGTAGCTCACAGCTGTACAGGCTTGACCACATTCAAGCTTCACAATTGTCCCAAGGTATCAGCACCTGTACTAACCATGCGTATTGGCTCTATAAGTGCTTGATATGCGCAGTGGCATAATCAATGCCTTCCAGCACTGTCTCAAGGTATCAGCATATCTCCTGATCATGTGTGTTGGCTTTGAAACAGCTGGGTTTGTGTATTGGCACAGTCTGCACCTTTAAGGCTGCATTCTGCAGTGATCTGCAGTGTCCCAAGGTATCTTGCTTCGGTGCTAACCACAAGTCACTTGCTTTGGGCCATGCACCAGCTTGATTTGTGCATCAACACAGTTGTCGGCTTCTGTACCACATTTTGCTGTGAGCAGCATTGTCACAAGATATCAGCTTGTGTACTGACCACAAGGGTTTACTCTGAATCATGCAAAAGCTTGAGGTTGCATCTAGTGCAACTTTGCCTGCTTGTGTGTCCTGCATGCAGCACTGCATGCACATGCTGTTGTTCCTGTATGCGTATCTACCTGTCCAGCTAAGTTGTGACATGTACTGATCAAGCCATTCCCAATATAATACACCATGTAAGCTTGATGATAGGTCTCAGATACATACACGGACTGTTATACGCAAATCTATGATGCAGGTGTCTGAAAGAGCTATTGTGCAAGTATTTGAGCGGTGTCATGAGCTTGAAGTAGTGGACATTGTGCCAGCTAGATGGACTCCTGCCCAGGATCTGCTGCTGTGGCAAACAGTAAGCCCTTAAGCATTGTTTGCTGCACGCTCATGACTGATAATCGACTTACTTGAAAGTGGGTGATGTCATGAGCTGGAAGTAGAGGTTGTTGTACCGGCCAGTTGGACTCCTGCCCAGGATCTGCTGTTGTGGCAAACAGTAAGTCCTTGAGCAACATGTTAGCATGTGCTGCATACTCGTTACCGACCTTCTGTGTGCTTGCCAATGAGTGGTGTCATGAGCTTGACGTGATGGACATAGCGCCTGCTGAATGGACTCCTGCCCAGGGTCTGCTATTGTGGCAAACAGTAAGCCCTTCAGCAATTGTCTGTTTCTTGCATGATGTCCCTTCATGCTGTGGCCAGGCAGTCTTCATTGTCAGGGCTGAGCTAGTTTTGCTAAGCCGCTTGCTTATTTGGTAAAAATACCTGGCGAAGCAGTGTGTGTCACAAGGAGTTCCGTTTGCCTCCATGCATTGTTTTCCATGGCTGCAAATTGCCTAAATTGTTGTCATCCAAAATTTTTGTGCTATTCAGGATGGCTGGGGAAGGTGGCAGTTGAGTTTTGGCACGCTGTTCAACAATTGCGACAATTTGCACAAATCGCCTATGCATCAATGGTTTACCCAAACCAACTTTGCTATTTGTCTTAGCTTAAATAATCTTATCCAAGATATTTCTGCTATTCAGGATGGGTGGGGAAGGTGGCAATTGGGCTTCCACGCACTGTTCACCATTGCTGCAAACTGCCCAAACCTCAAAGAGCTCATCATCTCAGAGGAGCATCTTGAGGTAGGCACTACACTCAGAACAAGTTTGATTACCAGATTGGATGTTGAACTTCATGTTTATACAATCAGTCGTGATACAGCAACAAGTAATCTGTGAAATAGACATCTGCTTCCTGCTTGTAAACATGTCTTGCACGACATGCATGGTGACCGTTACGCTGGTGACAAGCTCTGTGACCAATCAGCTGTAACGTGGTAAACATGGTACTGTCTAGTATGTGAACATCAATAGGTGTACTGCATTTGCAAGCACCAATCACTTGTTTCAAGCAATGACCCAGCCTTTGTTCGCAGCTTGTCAGGTCTATGTATCGCTACAGTTGGGAACTGTCTTGGTGTGTGCAACATTTTGGCAGCACACCAAGTCTGTGCATGCATACAAAACGCTTGTCGACAGTCTTAGGATGTGCTCTTAGCAGTTGTGATGGAAGGCATGACTTCCATCGCACTCATGACGAAATGCTGTGCATGCATACAAGAAGTTATCGCGGACACTTTTTGCGTGCGGACCTAATGCATGCGCTGCAGCATGTTATGGTCACCATGAGCCTTGCCAAGTTCTGTGCACGGCTGTAGAAAGCTGTTGCTGACAGTCTTGGAGTGTGCACAGTTGTACATCGCAGCCCCTGAGTACGCCACGACTGTAACAATTCGTCTCTTGATTGAGATCAGCATGGCGCTTGTTGCAATACATGACTTCTGTGCATATATGCTGGAAACTGTTGAGGACAGCCTTGAGGTTTGCACAAAGGCAGAGGGCTGTGAAGTTCTTGCGATGGTCATGCTGAAGTTCCCACTTGTAAGCCTTGTGACATGACCTACATGCCTGCAGGAAGCTGTTGCCGACAGTCTTGGAGTGTGCACACTGGTCAGGGTGTTTAAGGGCTGCAAAAGTGTGTTATGGTAGTTGTGAAGTCATCATGACTCTCAAGAGAATGTTTTGATTCAGTTGCCACTTTGCCAAGTTCTGTGCATTGCCAAGTTCTGTGCATGGCTGCTTGTTGATAGGCTTGGAGTGTGCACAGTAATGCAGGGGTGCCCTCAGCTCACCAAGGTGGCCTTCACTCAGCCACCTGCGTCAGGAGACTACATGCCCCCTGTTTCCACACAGTGTCAGCGAGAGATGCTGCCTGTCAATGCCTGCAGGAAGCTGTGCTGGACAGTCTTGGCACAACCCCAAGACTGTCCAGCACTGGGGTGTGCTCAGTGATCGAGGGCTGCCACCGTTGTATGAGCCAGTGCGCCAATGTGTCTCACCTGTAGGCAGCAACCATTTGCTTCATGATCATCTCATTTGTTGTTACGCTCAGCAATGTAATGAATGCCTGTAGGAAGCTGTTGTGGACAGTCTTGGGGTGTGCACAGTTGTGGAGGGGTGCCGTCAGCTCACCAAGGTGGCTTTCACGCAGCTGGATATGGCAGACTCTGTCTTTCAGCGTATGGCCCGCCAAACTACTCAACTACAGGTGCGCCCCAAGGGTCTAGGGCTGAACTGAGGTTTTGTAAAGCAAAGTCTTGTTCCTTGTGCGAGTCTTATGGCCTCACAACCTGTGCCGTGATCAGCAGAAGCAGCTTCTGTCTGAGCCCTCTAACGCCTGGCGCAGGGGCTTACCGTTTTAAAGCTTGCATTTGCCAGCACATGGCATGTCATATACAACTGCAGGTGTTTGTTTTCCATTGTCCTCCTGATGCCATATCAAGCTGCTTTTGGTTTAATTGCCAGCATGTTGCAGTCTGACCTGTAGCTTTACTTCATGTCACAGCAAGACGCGACGCATTTGCTGCCAAGGCTGCAAAGCTTCTTGCTCCTTTTGCAGGTCTTCCAGATGCATGACAGTGGCCTGACTGACCTGGCCTTGTCAGCAGTAGTGAAGGGCTGTCAGCAGCTGGCCTACCTCAGCATACAGGGACCCCCCCTTAGGCGCTGTCGGTCTGGGGTTACCCCAACTGCACCCCTAGCACCTCCCCAGGGCACCATTACAGATGCTGGGCTCAAGGCTATAGCTGCGCACTGTACTAGCCTGAAGGGCCTTTCCATCACACGTGAGTCAAATCATGGCCCAGCATCATGCAAAAAGCATTTTTTGTTTTCCCCTTGGGTGGTGGATCACCCCCCTGCACCTCTAGCCCACCCCATGGCACCATTACAGATGCTGAACTTAAGGCTACAGCAGCACACTGTCCTAGCTTGAAGGGCCTTTCCATTACATGTGAGTCAAACTCCAGCATCATGCAAAAGGCATTTTGTGTAGTGGATCATGACCAAACAGGCCCAGGTGCCTCTTGTGTGACTCATGCAATCTAGTTCATACTGCACAGTTGCAGTTGCTGGCGGCGTCAGCCACTTACTGCACCAGCTGACTTATCAGAGCTTGCAATCACACACAAGTTGCTAGTTGACTTGGCATAGCATGAATGTTGATGTCACTTTATGCCAGGTTTGCAATGATATCATGCAATGAAGCTCTTGTGGCATCTGACGGTGCTTCACTTCTGCATCAGCAGACCATGCTATACACAGTGATCCACGCGCACTGGAGGTTTGACGTACAATGTTTTCTGATTTGCAGGGAATGCATACGTGAGTGACAGGGGCATTGCCAGCTTGGCAGATGCACCAGCAGCAATGCTACAACAGCTGCAGGAACTTGCACTAGATGCTGTTCAGTGCACCTGGGAGGGCCTACAGATGTTGCTGCAGCGCTGCAGCGGCCTTCGTAAGCTTGAACTCTATGGTCTTCAAGCTCGTCAGCATCTATAGCCATGGCTTGTATCACGCTCTTGCAATATTGCAGCTGTAGCAGCCACAGGAGGTGGCTCTAGATGCAGTTCAGTGCACTTGGGAGGGCCTACAGATGTTGCTGCAACGCTGTAGTAGCTTCTCAAGCTTGAACTGTTTGGTCTTGAAGCTTGTCAGCGTTGCCAGCCATGAAGTGAGTACAGAGCTCTACAGTCTTGCAGGATTGTTGTCGGCAGCAGGATGACATGCACCAGCCATATATGTATCATAATGTATTGTTGAGCCAAATTCAGTTCACTTTGTACCACCAGCAGCTGCTGTGTCATTGAATTTTATACGGTCGCAATGCTGACCCTCCTTGCCTGTGAGTTCAGTATCTGAGGCCATCAGATATCAATTGGGTGCTTCAAGGCTTTGCACTTCTGCCAATGAACTCTTCGAACAACGCCATCTCATCAGCACCGGATTCCAACGTGACACTCAGAAGCAGACTTCGATCAGGCATTCGAGTATGGAGCATATGCATTTGCCATTGGCACGGCGCCACTGATGGTACCGTTCAGGCTGGCACACCTTTGAAAGCAAACCTGGACTATGACCACCGCCTCACCTGAGGCGGTGCGATGCATCGCTCCTCTGCAAACGTGCGGCGCACTGCAGCCTAAGCCTGCAAGGGGCTGCCTGGCAGGTTGCACGGCATGCTCGACCTGAGCAGGGTGCGGCTCGCAGTCAGATTGCATCACGGCGAACGCTTGCCTAAGCGGACAGTCACATGAGCAGGCGGCTCTGCAAGTCATGCCATCTGTTTGCGTTCGAATTCGATTGCAACGCTCAGCATGCACTTGAGTTTATACTGGCCTGCAGCGCAGACTAAGCAAAGCTACGTCCGATCGACCGTGCAGTCTGCCATCCCACGTCAGCCTGTGGCGCTGTGCAACTTGATGAAGGGAAGTGTTGGCAATCGAGTTCAGTCAGCAAGCATCGAGTGTCAGATACGCTGCTGTAGGTGTTGACACATCGGCTGCCTGAACAATGAGCTCACAGTACACTGGCGTGTCTTGGTATAAGGTTGGGAAGAAATGGGAGGCTTTGTTGTCTCATGATGGCAAGACACAACGCTTACGTTACTGCCATTCGGAAGCTGATGCTGCCAAAGCACGTGATAAGTGAGCTATTTTCCCTGTTGGTCACTTTGCAATGTGGGCCTTGTGTGACCTTCTTGACAGGCGTATTGTCATAATGAGTGTCATGTGCAGCATGCAGTGGCCAAAAAGTCCAGCTCCTGTGCTTCACTTCGCCTAGTGCAGCAGTCATGACACTTTGCAGTATGCTTGTGTTCAGCATAGCAGGTGCTGCAGCTCTTTGTGCACGTTGCAGACCTGTCTGACTGGCTCATGCTGGCATCTCTGTCCAGCATGCATGCATTTGCAGATTTATATCTGCCTTGCAGGGCTCTGTATGTCTTGCATAGAGAGGACGAGATGCAGGTCGGTCTCACAGCAGCAGAGAAGCAGCAGCTGGAGGGTGTCAGCCTGCCTGAGCTGTTGGCTGCTTTCAGAGCACAATCCTTCCAGTTCTCAAGGGGTGCTTCAGCATACCGAGGAGTGAATTTCATAAAAAGCGTGGGAAAGTATAGAGCTACAATCAGGATCAATGGCAAATCAAAGAGCTTGGGTTGTTGGGACAGCGAGGATGATGCAGCGCATGCCTATGATGCAGCTGCGACTGTCACACATGGAAGGTCAGCACTCTGCAGCAAGACAGCATTCAGCTCCATCACACTGCTGCCGCTGTCTGCAACGTTGAGAGAAAGGTGTGAAAAAGGCAACAGGAATACCGCTGTTATTTATGCTGCTTGCAGTCAGGCGCATCTCAACTTCCCTGACCAACAAGCGCTGGACAAGGTCAGCGATGCTGCAGGTGACCCCAAACAGCTGTGCTACTCTGGTAGCAACAACTCAGGGCTTGTTATCTCTGGCAATTCTGCAAAGTCTATGCACAATATGCCTTATGCCATACGCTGAGATCCTGCTGTATTTCAATGCGATAGCTGTTTGGATATTGCAAGCTAAGACTCTTGTCAGCAGGTCCTCCAGGATTGTTGTCAGCAAGCACAGTGCACAGCGCTTCCAGAAAGCTAACCGAGGAAAGCTCTGCAATGCAAGCTGTGATTGCAGCTGAAGCTGATAAGACTCCTGTATCTTCAGATCAGACTGAGGTGGCTGTTGCTGTGCGGCCACACGCATCAACAACAGGTACAAGCCTGTGTGACTTCTTTGCACAGGATTCGATGCATCTGAATAGGGCCGTGACAGTGACATGCTGGGGCAAAGGGCATGGATAGCAGCATGGTGTTAGAAAATGCAGCAGACTGACCAGCATCATGCACAACAAGTCATGCCCAAAAGCAGTCACTGTAGAACATGGCAGCTTTGCAAATGTCCCAGATCTTCCAAGACTAAGCAGCATTTTTCTCTTGTGTTTGTCTGCCCTGTGTTAAACTCTGTGTGAACTGACCTGTGCTTGTGCATACACAGAAGCTGCTGCTGGTGCCTCAACCGCTACCAACACTGTGCCCAACACATCACAAGTCCAGAACGCCATAGCCACTGCCCCTACCAGCCTAAGTCATGATGTCAATCAGCTGAAGGCTGAATCAGAGTCGGGTGGGTGCCAGTCACTCACAGATGGAGATCTAAGCAGTTGGGGTTCTATGGATGAGCTTTGCAGCAGCGACAGTGACTACTATGACTCTGATGAAGAAGAAGGGGCCTTGCAAGGTAGAGCTGCTGTCACTGCATCATGTATTCAGCCTCAGTGCAATGATCTGGCATGCTTTCAGACTTTGCCATATGGCTAAACAATTTTGTCCAGCAATTGATGCTTTTGCAGCAGAACATGCTTTCAAATATTCTTGAAGCTGTTGCTGATCATCCTCTGTTTGTGCTTTCACATGCACTTGCAGGTCAACGACAATTTTGAATTCCATGCACTCACTTCTGTTAGCCTGTTGCTGCAGAGCTCTTTGCTCACCCTGACTACCAAAACCTCACGTGTCACAAAGGCGAGCCAAACCTCAGTCTGCTTGGTGGACCTTCCGCTGATATCACACCAGCAAACCTCCTGAACAAGCTGGTGAACAGATGGACTGAAGAAGCTCAAACTCAGCTTGCATCTGGCTGCAACACTCCTGGCACCCCATCACCCTTGATGAAACCTACAAAGACTTTGCTGGGCAATGTAAGCAGCGTCACCATAGCTGCACAAAGTCCCACTGGGAGGATAGCTGCGTCAGACAGAAGCAGAAATAGCAAAGGCTTGATGCCTTCAGCAGAGGCTATCAGTATGGCCAACACTGGCTGTAATGCAGTGCCAGGCTTGACTGCTGCAGCATACAGAGAGGCACTGTACAGCACTTGGACAACTGGCAGACCCTGGGGCATGCAGTTCTTTGCTGCCAGTGATGAGGTTTGTGCTTGTCTGATGCTCTCCTTGAATGCTTGCTTGGACGTGATGCTTGCTGTTACCTGCAGCAGCCTTGGCATGGACTGTTCCAGTCTGTGAGTGCTTGCCTGGTGGTGATGCCTGTCCCAGTGTATGGGCCCTGCCATAAACTGCACACAGCTTAGCATGATGCAATAGAGGCTGCAGCCTAGTAGCAAAAGCTTGATCCTGCAGGTTAAGGCGGTGTCTGTAACAGTGCATACAGCTTTGTCTGTGATGTGCAGGTCTGAGTAGCCTGCCACATCTCGTTCAGACCTCCCGGCGCTCGCTTGCCTGCACTTTGTCAACTCACAGCCATGATGCACTGCAGGAAAGTTCTTCTGATAGTGATGATGACGGTGTGCCGAGTGCACAAGGAGCAGGTGATCATGAGGAGCTGGATGATGTGCAGGAGCGAGCCCACAAGCGCTGCAAGCTGGCTGAAGGTGTAACAGTCCTTGGACAGCAGGTCAAGGCGCTTCAGGTGACCTTATACATGCGCATGCCTGACATGGTGCTGCATTCTGCCATGTCACTTGTCTCATTTGCTGATGCATTGTTGCTGAGGCCTTTTGTTGCCAGCTGTTGGTGACAATGTTACAGCAGGCGTGTTCTTGTGCAAGGCTTTCACATGCAGGTCTTGCATGTGTCTTGAGTGAATGACATGCAGTACTGCATCAGGACCAGAGCTGGCTTGAGTGCCTGTGACTGTGTTACTGCCAGTGCTACTTGCTGTCTCATCAACTTTGTGGAGCTGGGAGCTATCGTCACACTGTCACGACTCTTGCTTAGAAGATAGCGCCTGGCACTTGACTTGCAGCAGCTTCATTTTGATCTGGTGTGCAGGACAAGATGGGTGCTGCAGCTAACCTCTGCCCAGATCAGCCTACTCACATTAGCTTTGACATTCCCTGGTGGGCTCAAGAAATGGGCATGACCAAGGAAGAGTACTGGAGTGGCTTGCATGAGGCAGAGAGAGATCAGTGTGGCGCTGCAGGGCTCAGCATACAGGCCAGGACAGTCACTCAGGTAGGCATCACACACAAACAACCTATTGGTGAATTCATTGGGCTGCCCAGAGCACTCAGCTGCAAGCTGTGTCGCTGCTCAGACTGCCGCTTCAGATTGGGACAGCACTGCATCCTTGTTGCTTGCACAAGTGCTAGCTTCAAGCCACCACTTGAATTAGGTAAATGTGCTCATCAGACATGGGTTGCACAGTCAGCTGTCTTGCAACCTGCGACAGCTGAATGGGATGCTTTGTTGGGGGTTTGCGGCATGTGCCTAGGTATATTATGTCACATGCTGACATCTAACAAATTGAGGTAGGCATATGCAATGCACCTATGACAAGGTGCAATCAATCACATTGCCTGCACGGAACAGCTCTCAGTCAGCTGCTGAACACGACTGTTGTTCACGTGCATTGGGGTTTAAATTCTCTCTGTGTCGTTCTGCAGGACGACATCAACTTCCTGTCTGGTCACTGCACTGGTGGAGGCCGATCTGCAATTCAGTTATGATGTTTCTGGGCGTCATAGGAGATGTCATAGCACTGAGCGTGCCTGTGTGACCATTCCAAGGCGACAGAATCTCTTCAGAATTAGTGAGTCTATCAGGGTCGCTTGGAATGAGCTCAGCTTAGAGCCTTTAACAACATGAGGCAGTGTCCTTCAGTGATGGTATGACTTCCTGGTTCAATAAATTTTGTGTGAGCAAAGCAACACATTATGTCAACAGCAGAGCTGAACGTACATGCAAAGATGCAGGGAACGTGGCAGCCCAGCACTCGTACAGCGATCGTGAATAAGCTTTACAGCAAGACCTTGACGACTTCGTCATTACAGCTGGTGTGCGCCAATGCCACCAATGTCTTTTACTGTGACAATCGACACTTTGGGGCTCAGCTGCATTGTCTTGCAATGGGCCGTTTATGTGATCATATGCACAAAGTACAAGAAAAGGCTGCAGGCTGAGGTGATGATGAGCCTGTTGCTTTCAACAAAATTGTTCAGCCTACAGCTGTTCTGACTGTCACATCGGCTGTTGATGTGTCTGTTGTAATGAAGCATGTACAAAACCAGATTTAGGCGGTCACTCTCAGGCACAAGCACAATCAGGCTGCTACTGCTTCTGGTACAATAGTGGCCAAAGCATGCCCATCTTCAACTTGAGCACCGACAAAGCAGCGCAAGTCTGTGACTGTGCCAGCACATGGCGCCCTGACTGTGTGCTCCATCTTCATGGCCTCCAAAACCACAATGGCATCACCCTCCTCAGCTGCATCCCCTTCTTGCATCAGCACCTGAATTTGCCAGAAAACATGCTGTCTTATCACATCGCCATTATCAAGACTTGAGCCTGGGCAGCAATTGACTGCAATGTCATGCAAAACGTGACGGACAGGACCACATGCATCTCATCCTATGCAATCTGTGATTGATGTATCAGAAAGTTTCTGCAGGCAAATGCATACAGATAATGCAGCTGCGGGAAGGTGGCAGGCACGACGCAGTATGCCTGAAAGTCAACACTCTGACTGATAAAGCAAGAAAAAGGGCGACAGCTCTGGCTAAACACAACCCGATGATCAGATCTCAGAACGTATTGTCTGACCAAGCGGCAGGCTTGCAAGATTTATAGATCACCCTGGCAGAAGTCCAATGGCTCAAGGTGCAGTTTTGCTTTGTGTCTCCTTTACCTGAATGATATTGCCAGGCATTGGAGAAATAACGGTGCATGCCAGCTTAGCTGCTGATGTACCAAATTTGCGGATTGGCAATTGCTATTTAGACACTCTGCTATTAATATGACTTGATTGCTGTCTGTCGCGCTTACCTAAATGATCTTGCCAGGCATTGGGGACATGACAGTGCCTGCAACCTGGGCTGCTGACCTCAAGATCTGCAAAGGGTCTATTGCTGTCTTTTACGCTTATCTGGATGACGTTGCCAGACCAGATAGAAATGACAGTGCTAACCTTGCAAAGGATTACTTGCAGTTGGGAAGATTGGCTGTCTATCTTGCTCACCTGAATAATCTTGCCAGGCATTGGAGACATGACAGTGCCTGCCACCTTAGCTGCAGCGCCAAGTCGCAACCATTTGCGTGGCACAGCTTTCCTGAACTCATGGCAGTCCCCCTCTACCCACATGCTTATCACCTGCAAAAGTCATGAAGCTAAAGAAAACCTACACTGTGTGCTACGCATTGCAGATGGCTCACTTCAGTAGCAGCATACAAATGGTGGTCACCACCATGCTTTGATGTGCGCTGCGCACATGTCTGTGAGAAGTAATGCATGCTGAAAGACTTTCACACTGTGTGAAGCAGGCGTACTTTCAGCAAGCACGCCAATGATTGTGAGGTAAGATCACCAGGCAAATGCAGGTCGCCTGCTCTTGCTTGATGGCAATATATTTATTTGCAATTCAAGCACTCTGCCTAAAATGAGCAAAGTGAGACCAAGGTGTATCAGACATGAAGTGCTCATGTGCCAAACCTGCTCGTCCAGATGAGTGTGACTGACAATGGTAGCCTTGTATAGCTGGTTCGCAATCTCCGCAGTGATCTGGTCACCTTGCATTTGAACATTGGACAGCACTGTCTCTGCAGTATCCTGTGCCTGTATGCAAAATCAGCATTGCATCAGTAGAGCTCACAGCTCAACAGTCAAGCTGATGATACCGTAGAAGGTCACACACTTCTTAGGGGCAGTCGCCTTACACGCATGCGGCCCTGAACTCAGCAGATACCATACATGTGTAAACATTGGACCTGCGTTGCAGCTCAGATTCTGCAATAAGTCAGCCCTGTATGTGTTATTGACCTTGTATTGCACTCTTGTTCCTCATACAAGCATTGGTGCATGTGTTGTGGGAAAAGTCATCATGCCCACAAGAAGCCCAGCAGTTCCTGCATTGCTGGGCTGTTCAGCTTTCAGAGTGCTCATGAATCATTCAGTCACATGCATACTGTGGTCGCAATTGCTTACCTGCACAGTGAAGTCCTGCAAGCTGCTCACAGTCAGCTGGAACTCCAATTTGCTCTGGCTGGCAGGATGACTCAGCTGACCAGGCTTGGTCAGGCTGTGGTTGATACGCTTGCTGTCTGGAATGCTCCATGCTCCTGACTGCAATTGACCAGCCTGTTGCACCTGCAGCATTTCAAGCCATCAGGGTTCATGCAAGCTCATTGTCGGAGCACATGATTCTGCATGAGCTACAGACCAGATTGTGCAACTTACATTTTATAGATGCATCAGCTGATGGAGAGAGTATGGCCGGCTTTCAATCAGCGTCAGCATGCTTCAAGAAGCAGTGGTCTGCATCAGTCAGCATCCCACATCAGCAAAGCATCATGAGCATTCAGCATCAGCCAGCCGGGGGCATCAGCATTGGTCATTGCATCATGCAGTTTTGCAGGCATCTAAAACTGCTTGATCCTTGAGGCTGTGAAAGCAAGATGCCCATTTGCCTGTCCATAGCTCTGCTGCTATGAAGGCTTGATGTACAAAGGCTCTGCGCCTAGTGCATGTCACATTCAAGAGCCAAATAGTCTATGGTCTACAAGTCTGCTGTGCCTACCTGCTGAACCTGTAACAGTTGGTCAGCAACTGCAGCCAGTGCAGCATGACTGCTGTTGCACGTAATCCTCAGCACTGGCCTTACAATCAATCAACAGTGCACTTGCGTACCTGCTGAACCTGCAACAGGTGGTCTGCAACTGCAGCCAGTGCAATCACGTGCTGGGGCAAGGGCTTGCTGTCCACCAAGCTGGCATGATGCTTTTGGATGAACGATGTGTCCAGCTCTGCTGCTATGAAGGCTGGATGTATGCAAAGGCGCTTCAAGAAGGCTTGGTTTGTTGGCAACCCACTGACCTACAGCATCCCACAAGCTCAATGTAACTGCAGTCTTCATCTGCAATAGTGCTAGGACAGGCAATTGCCATCTACCAAGCTGGCATGGTGCTTCTGGAACTACATTCATCATTTGACAAGCCACCTGGATTTGACTCACAGACAGAAGGTTGACATGACTGCTTGACACGATGCACGGTGCAAATCTGACTTTCTGTATCACCTACATGCTTTGTAAGCCTTGAGTACAAGCTGACGGAAGCTTCACTGCCAAGCTCAGTAGACTATGCTTATCAAGAGATTGATCAGAAATGTACGCTGTGCACAGCAGACCGAATGCACTGACCTGTAGGTCTGACAGGGCTGTATGTAACCTGCTCAAAGCTGTGCTTCTGTCAGGCCCTCTGGCAATCACTTTGGCAATCATGGGATCATAGTTCACGCCCACCTGCATGACATACAGCATGACGTTTTGACTTTCAGTCTGCTTTGTTTTTGCATGCACAGCAATGCATCAGGGGTGTATGCAGCCGGCTTAAAGCTGTGAATCTGTCAGGGCCCCGGACAATCACCTTCGCAATCATGGGGTCATAGTTTACCCCTACCTGCATGACACACAGCATGACGACTTAAATTTCAGCCTGCTTTATTTTTGCATACACAGCAATACATCAGTATGACACTGGCTGAGGGCTTTGCTCCTATCAAGGCCCCTAAGCATTCACTTTGGCAATCATGGGTTTTAGTGCACACCCACCTGCATGACATACAGCATGGTATTTAAACTTCAAGTCTGCTTTGTGTCTGCATATACACCAATGAATCAGGGCTGCATGCAGCGGCTCAAAGCTGTGCTTCTGTCGATGTCGAGGCCCCCTGGCAATCACTTTGGCAATCATGGGGGCATATTTCACGCCTACCTGCATGACATACAGCATGACGATTTGACTTTCAGTCTGCTTTGTTTTTGCATACACAGCAATACATCAGGGCTGTATGTAAGCAGCGCAAAGCTGTGCTTCTATCAGGAACCCGGGCACTCACCTTGGCAATCATAGGGTCATAGCTCACCCCTATCTGCATGACACACGGTCTCCTGTTGATGTTGTTGTTCAAGCTGCTGCTTGCCTGATAATATTTGATTTTGGCAGGTAGACAACTGTACCAGCAAGTCTGAACGCATGACACTAAGATGCATGCAAATATTAGCATTTCATGCCATCACCTTCAGAGACACCGCTGCTGATCCTGACAACGCTGCTGTTGCCAACAAAGTAGGCATTTGCTGACATTGGAGTGAATGCATGCTAAGCCTCAAGATCTCACACCGCGTCACCTTCAGCGGCTCAATGTCACTCCTGACAGTGCTCAGTACAGGTCAGGATCTCACCGGATCGCCTTCAGAAATCCCACTGTCAACCCTGACAGTGCTGCTGTTGTCAAGGAAGGAGGCATTGACCACCAGCTTGACATGACTTGCAGGGCATGACCAGTACTGCTGATGCAAGACTAAGATGCAAGTAAGTTCTGACAAAGCAACAATGATGCTGCCTGTTGGCATGGCTTTATGGTCTGATTCATTGTCAAAAATGCGAACAGAGACTGGCAGCCACTGTCATGCGTAATACTTGGCAAATCTTACAGCATCGCCTTCAGACACCCCGCTGTCAACCCTCACAGTGCTGCTGTTGTCAAAGAAGGAAGCATTGGCAGGCACTTGCCACCGCCGCACAGTGCCAGTTGCAGGCAGAAAGTTGTTGGCTACATTCTCAGCATACAGCCTGGCTTCAAAGGCATGCCCCTGCAGGACAACATGCTTGCAGTCAGCAATTAACCCCTGCGCTATTGTGCCTACAGAATGAAAGTGCAGCAGCAGTCTCGCTGCGCATCGTCACAAACTGTAAGAAACAACAACCTGACCTGACGTCGTGATGCACTGCAGTGTCTGCACCCAGAAGCAGTTTTATTTTTCTGCACACAGACACAGCTTGCTATTGCTGGGTGTTGCTGCACAATGTACGCAGCCTGCAAGAAACTCTTGTTTGGGCAAGGCTTTGAGGCTATCAAGATTTCAATACCAAATTGATGCATCTGAGTATGCAATGCCCAGAAGCGTGCCTCTGCATATACATGCTGCATGTATAAAATGTGATTGGCCTGCACTGACCTGAATGGCAAGCTGATCTTGGGTGAGGGGCAAGGGCTGGCCAGACGCCACTCTCAGCTGCCACTCAACCAGGTCCTGCCCAGTGATTGCTTCTGAAACAGGGTGCTCCACCTGCATTAAACCTTGAAGTCAGCTCTTGTAATGCCATTCATTTCACACAGATTGTGTACATGCTGTTGGCAGTTGAAGAGCAGAGGCTGACTTGTGCTGCCAGCACAACAGACCGTCATGCTTGATTGCATGCACAAGCACGCTGAAGTTGACCTGCAGGCGAGTGTTCATCTCCATGAAGAAGTATTCGCCAGTGTCGGTGTCCACAATGAACTCCACAGTACCAGCGCCTTGGTACCCAACTGCAAGACCTGCTGCCACAGCAGCCTGGCCTATGCTCTGCCTGAACTCCTCTGAGATGTTTGGAGCTGGTGCCTCTTCAATCACCTGTCACAGTAAAGCGTACTGATCAAGCTGCTTATTCTGGGTGATGGCTTTGATTTTGCAAGCGTCGAGTCCCCAACTGTCAAGCCTGCTGCCACTGCAGCCTAGCCTGGCCTATGCTTTGCCTGATCTCCTCTGAGAGAGTGCAAGCTGGCGCCTCCTCAACGACCTGTTGCAGCACTGCCCACTGGTCAAGACACTTCAGATGCCGGTTGTGGACAATGGGTATGGTGTTCAGGGCTTAGGATAGCTGACAGCACCTGCTGCCACTGCAGCTTGGCCTATGCTTTGCCTGGAATCCTCTGGGATACTGGGAGCTGGTGCCTCCTTGTGATCTGTTACAGCAGAATTCATTTGCCAAGATGCTGTGAGATCGGTGTCCAGGGTCTGGAATGGCTGACAGGGCCTGCAGCCTCTGCTGCCTGGCCTATGCTTTACCCTCCTCTGAGTCATTGGGAGCCCCTGCGTTAAAACACACCGGATCCCAAAACCCTCTGTTGCAAAACGCAAAAACACCCTAAGACCCTAAACCCTATAGCCACCCTAACTCCCCTAACAAAATTGAAAGTTCAAACTTTTCTAGGGTTTTGCAAAACCCTGCGCGCTCAGATCCGGTGTGTTTTAACGTCAGGGCATTGGGAGCTGTTGCCTTGTCTCTGACCTGCAGCAGCACTGCTTGATCTGCACCTAAATATGACAAGATCTTGTGTTAGCAGTACATACACAGCAGAAGCAGGCAGAGTGGCAACCAACTTTTGATGCAACCTCTGCACGCTGCAGTCCCTCTCAGACAGGTACACAGCATTGCCTATCTGGTCCGCAAAGATCTGCACCCCAATATGACACAGCCAGATTGTAGCAACACATATGCAGCAAAAGCTGACAGTGTGAAAGCGCACATCCTGATGCCAACTCTGCATGCTGCAGCCTCTTTCAAACAGGTACACAGCGCTGCCCATCTGGTCTGCAAAGATGTGCACCTCAACCTGCTGCAGCAGAATCGCACCAACACAATCACAGCAGATATGGGCATAGCGAAGACTGACCTTCTGATGTCGCCTCTGCACGCTGCAGTCCCTCTCAAACAGGTATACAGCGTCGCCCATTTGGTCTGCAAAGATCTGCACTTCAAATGTGGCGCAGCAAATTGTGACAACACACTCACAGTAAATGTGGGCACAGCGAAGACTGACCTTCTGATGTCGCCTCTGCACGCTGCAGTCCCTCTCAAACAGGTACACAGCATTGCCCATCTGGTCTGCAAAGATCTGCACCTCAATGTGGCGGGGTCTCTGGATGAAGCGCTCCAAGAGAATACGCTCATCCCCAAACGATGCAATGGCTTCACGCTTTGCTGAAGCAATAGCATCCTGCAGACAAGAATTCAGCCAAGTGTGTGTCTGAGATTCTTGACTTTTTCTGCCGTATGGTGCTTCGTATTGACTGAGATGGCATCGCTGGTCCACAAAGTTCAGCAGAGCAGGATAGCATATCTCTAGCTTGTCACATTGCATTGCAAGCTTCATGCCTTGTGGAGCTGTGTACTGACTGAGACAGCATGACTTGTTGACAAATTCAGAAGCGGACACAGTCACACCTCTAGCTCGTCTTGTTGCGTGGCCAGCTTCATGCCTTTGCCCCCGCCCCCCAGGGCAGCCTTCACCAGCACAGGGAACCCCACCTTGCTGCCCTCTTCCAGAAGCCTGCAATGCTCCCACGCTTTCCTTGGTGTAAACACTCTGATTTCCTGACGGTGGCGTACTAAGCAAATTTATCAGAGCACAAGGGGGGACAGTTTGTGAGACAACTTGTTGCCAAATGGTGTGCACCTGCAGACCACAAGCTTCAACAGTCATGCCACATGTTGCTTGACATGCATTTGTGGCTTGAACGAGTCAGGTCTACGCCATTACGATACATTCACCTGTGCTTGCAAGCCAGGAAGTCCGATGAGTCACATCTGGCTCCGTACCCCGGACTATAAATTCTATTGATTGATTGATTGATGGATTGATTGATTGATTGATTGATTGATTGATTGATTGATTGATTGATTGATTGATTGATTGATTGATTGATTGGTTGGTTGGTTGCTTGGTTGCTTGGTTGGTTGGTTGGTTGGTTGGTTGATTGGTTGGTTGGTTGATTGATTGATTGATTGATTGATTGATTGATTGATTGATTGATTGATTGATTGACTGATTGATTGATTGATTGATTGATCGATTGACTGATTGATTGACTGATTACTTGACTCAACAAGCAGGGCATTGTCTGATCTTGCAAACAGTGAACACAGCTACGCTGTCAAAATGGCACCTGTCCATGGCTTGATCGCTGCCATGGTAGCCAGGCACAACAGGCACGTCAGCTTTGGTCATCAGCGCCTTGGCCTCACTTTTGTCTCCTACACATCAGACAGCATTTGTGAGCACCAAACTGCTCACGCACCATGCATTATGTGAGGCTCACGGATCAAGCAAGTTGCAATGTGTTCAGTGTTTAGAGCCCGTGCAGTAATAGGCCGAGCCTAGGCATTGTCCTAAAACAACCAGAGTCGTGAAGAAGATGCAGCCCTGGTCTTTCAGAGCTGACTATGCATGTCAGCTTAGTCAGCTCTGACATCACCATGCATCAACCATTCTTTCGGTGGTATACACAGTGCATTTGATCCCATCTACTCACTGACACAAGGCAAACTGTGTGCACACAGTAGTAAGTCGGGGGGTATGCGAGCTTGCAGGCAGGCAGGCAGGCAGACACACAAGTTTCAGACACTGCTCACACATCACCTGGAGGGGACAGGAAGTGGGTCTTGCACGCCTGACACTTGAGTCCATGCAACAATGAGCAGAAGCTACTGCAGCAATGCTCACCCATAGACAATATGGCGGAGGCAGGTGGGCCAACAAAAGCAATGCCATTCTCCTGGCAGAGCTTGGCAAAGCCAGCATTCTCTGACAGAAAGCCATAGCCAGGATGGACAGCTGTTGCACCAGCATGCTGAGCAGCCTGCACAGCAATGTTGAAGAACTTTTCTCTCTTTATTTTCTCTGTATCTGAACTCAAAATGCCCATGAAATGATATGCTTGAACAAGGTCAGGATTTGCAGCATGCTGAGCAGCCTACACACGGATGAGCGCACTTGACTGCATAAATTGCTGCCTGCAACAGGACCCAGATCAAGACAGCTGCGTTCTGTGACTTGAAAACATAGCCAGGATTGACAGCAGTTGCACCAGCATGCTGAGCAGCATGGGTCAGTACACTCAGAGCTTCAAACGTGTGTCACCATGCAAAAGGTTTTTGGAGCGCAAAGCACATATTCTGCATGAGTACTGACAGGAAGTGTTTGAGCACTGCATTGATGTCTACTGCGATGACCAAAACCGGCACGTGAGGGGTTAGGAACATGAGAGCAATGGCTGAGTAGGATGCCATTGGTGGTCATGCGCAGCAGCCATGTCAAAGCTATAGCATCATGAGGAGCTTACTTCCAAGATGCGGTCTTTTCTAAGGTAGCTGTCTTTTGCAGCAGCTGGCCCAATGCAGAACGCTTGATCAGCCAGATGCACATGCTTAGCATGCCTATCAGCCTCACTGTACACTGCCACAGTTGGAATCCCTGCAGTGGGTAGCATCATGTTTGCAAATCATTTTGAGGATGCCGGGTGCGACGTCCCTTTGTCATACGCAGTAAAGCGGCTTGAACAGTGCCTGCTGGTGTTTTGATACAGTTTGCATATTAGCTATGGCTTACCAAGACGCTTGGCAGTGTGCATAACCCGGCACGCAATTTCGCCCCTGTTTGCTACTAACGCTTTGTCTATGCTGATCGGCAAATGTTGTGTTGGAGCTGCAGTGCTGCTCTGCCTGCGACTTTGTTGACATGTTGACAGCACAGCAGGGCAAAATGTCTGTGGTTTAGCCAAGCTTGGCAAAAGCTGCTGGCTCTGAAGGCGTCCTGTCCACTGTTGCAATCCATACAGCCGTGCAAACTTCATGCTTGGGGTCACTGATGCAGCATCGGTGCCGGTTGATCAGAACCTTTTTGATGCTGTAAAGAGGGTGGTTAACGCGCCCTATTCAGGTCGCGCTCTGTCAGAAGTAATCTGTGCTGCGTTTGTGATCACAGCGATCAGACAGCTCCAAAAGGCACCCAGTGCATCTTGAGCGAACGTATCTCTCGATCCTTGAGAATTTGTCGATCTATGACGCACGTCTGCAGATGATTACAATTGTGCGCGAGCGTTTCCGAGAGTTTCTATTGTGCTGTTAGGTCAAAAGGTTGACCAAGGCAAAGAGCGAAAGCAAGCATCAGGCTCTACGCTATTTTCGTGTACGCAGCAAGCCTTTTCGGACGAGTGAAATGTCCGTGTTGTCGGCAGCTCAGCATGACCGCGCGCGGGCGGGCACTTTGGCGACTGATCCTGCGATCTGACTTCACCTGAATTCTGAGCTTGCACAGCCTGCAATTTACAATGCAAGCGATGCTGTGGCCCTGTCGCTCACAAGTGGCAAGGCCTATGAGCCAGCTACTGACAAGCAGGCATTTTGCCAGCATCACTCCTACGCAGGCCAGCATAGAACCACATCCAGACCTGCAAGGCGTGTACATGCTCACCTTGAACAGACCTGAGGCTAAGAACTCTCTGGGCCATCAACTAATGAAGCAGCTCAACGAGAGCTTGCAGAGCTTCAAGTTTGATCAAGCACAATGTCTGCTGATCAAAAGCGCTATTGACGGGACCTTCTGTGCTGGAGCTGATCTCAAGGTGTGACACTCCTGTTGGATGACTATGCATCAAGCACACTGAGTAAAGATGCCTGGCATGCCTAGAGTCTTATGACTGTAGAAGCTGCAGGAACAACCTTTGAAAGCAACTGTGAGACACTCATTTTGAACAACACTAACACTGATAATTGCTGTATGCAGGAGAGGGCAGCAATGACACCAGAGCAGGGTGGTGAGTTTGTCAAAATGCTGAGGGCCACCTTCAGCGCTATAGCGGTGAGATGAGGCGCACAGCTGGTTGGTACAGCTTCAGAGACAATGCTCATGCAGTAGAGTCATTAGGCTGTCTTTGCAGACAAGCTTGTGCGCTCAAGCTTCACACACAAGCCCTCTTCCTCAACCTTTACAGACACATTTCATCTCTCAAGCTTCCCACACAGCGACTCACATTCAAGCCATGTGTGCTGTGTCAGTGTTGCAGGACCTACCAGTACCAACCATAGCAGTTGTGGATGGGTTTGCCATAGGAGGTGGCGCAGAGCTGGCGCTCACTGCAGACTTCAGGGTAGCAGGTGATTAAGTGCCTGCTATAGGCAACTTCTCAGTATGTGCAATGTGGTCACATGCTTCCAACAACTGCAATTGATCTGCTGCTTTTAAAGTAGCAGGTAGTCAACTACAGACAACTTGATTGAGCGTCTGGACCTCGGTCTCAATCAGTACTCAAACACGGACTCTGCATGTGTCTGCATATGCTGCTATTTCAAACAACATTTAAGCATAGATACCTGCACTTGACTACACAGGCAACAGGTCAGCAGGTGTCCAGCCACAAACAAATGTGCCTGACTGCATGAATTGCTGCATGAAACAGCTTAAGACTTCCGCATTTGACTGGGTAAACTGCTATACCCAGCAGCATGGAATGCAGACACTTGCCACTGTATTGACTGCTGTCCAACCGTCATGTAGCAGCATTACTGACGTTGTTGCAATTGCTGCAGGACCCTCTGCCAAGTTCTCCTTGCGTGAGGCTCGGCTTGGCATCATCCCTGGGTGAGCGCTTGAAGCGCTTGTTCACACGCTGAGCATGTTGTTGATGCTGTCTGACACATGGGGCAGTGGTGACTGCTGGACAGCATATGCCAGCACACAGTGGCCTGCAGAAATCATGCCAACTCCTGGACTGGCCTGGCTTGATACTGAAATCAAGCGAGTTGACTTATCGCTGGGCAGCACATGCCAGCACACAGTCAGGCAGTATCTGTTGAGCTCACGCCAAAATGCACTTTGACCAGACAAAGTATCATGAATATGGGACAAAACCTATCAATCGCAATCCGATGGCCAGGTTGGGCGCTGAACCAAACCCAGACAGCTCAATCTACATCATCTACAAAATTTTTACAAATGATTATACGGCTCTCTTCTTACAAGAAACATCAATAAACAAATGCATGAGCCAGTTGGCTGTTGCAGGGCAGGGGGTACACAGCGCCTGCCCAGGCTGATAGGCAGAAGCAAGGCCAAAGAAATGATCTTCACTGGTCGTTTTGTAGGCCCGGAGGAAGCCCTAGATATAGGTAATGTCTCTTTTTATGTTTCCCTTCTGCTTTTCTTGTACTGCATGCATGATTCTCGCAATTCTGCTGCCATCAGCACTTCTGGTACATGTTCTGGCAGATCAGGCACAAAATGGCTTAAATTGTGACTGCTAAACAGTCACAGGGAGCTGGTTCTGCTGCTAAGCAACTCAACTTTGAGTGCTATCCAAGCATGACATCAACGAGCTGCACACACTGGATTTGGCTGTATGACGATCATTATTGCAGCAAAATGTCAGCAGCTTCTGGCGCATGCATGCAGTCATGACTTGTTTCACAGAGGTAGCATGCATGTCCATTGAAGCAATTGCATGCGTGGATTTGGGAAACATGCATCCAGCACCAGTGCTACAAGATGTAAATCACAAGTAACATTTTTGATGGTTGTCAATTACATGCAGGTCTTGCTAACCACATCACAACGACCGGCTCAGCTGAGCAGCTGGCACTGGATCTGGCCAAAGAAATCTCAAAGGCAAGCATTTTCCTTGGAATTCTCGCGTGCATTGACACAGGCCAACGTACCTTGCTCAACAGCTGTTTGTCCTGTCCATATGTGCGAGAGTTTCTGCAATTTGCATGCATTTCTGCTGCATCTATGACTTCACATTTACTTGGCAGGCACCGGCAGCTGGCGTATTGGACATAAGCTGCTACCCGCTCATGTTGCGCACAATGACCGTCTTGTAGAACGGACCATTAGCGCAAAAACATGTGGCTGCTGCAGAACGTCTTGTGCTGCTTTGCCGACTTGTTGCACAAAAATGCTGTGGTTGCGTAGTATGTGCACACATATAGATGCAGAACAAGGCTGCACTGATGCAAAAGCATTGTTGAGGGAAAGCGGCAACAGGGTCGCCTCAGATGAATCCATTATTTTGACTGCAGGCAGCTCCAGTGTCGTTGCGCAGTGCCAAGGCAGCCATCAACCAAGGCCTAGACTCAGACCTTCAAAATGGCATGAAAGTGGAGGAAAGGCAGTATGCACAGGTACATAGTTTCTCAGTGCAGGCGTTGGACCATCACCTCTGGTCTAGCAGTTGCATTGAGATCTTGGCTTGACATTGCTTGTGTTGCTTCACATTGAATATCTGAGACATTGACAGTGAACAACTGATTGGTCGGGGAATCTTAGGTTGTTTGACCTGTGTATGCAGATTCTGAACACAGAAGACCGTCTGGAAGGCATGCGAGCATTTAAGGAAAAGCGTGCGCCAAAGTTCATAGGCAGATGACAAGTTTTGTTGCTAGATCCGTCAGCTTGTGGCATGCCCATGGCATGAGTTGGCTGTGACGTACAATCCGTGTGGTCAATCGTGCTGGTACAGCGTGTCATATGCATGAGCATGCCTAAGATAATGAGATCTCTGCCAAGTTAATCAAGTTCGAGTTGATGGCTGTGATTTGCTGAAAAGAGCAATGCTTGCCAAGCTCTCAGGGCAAGGGAATTGCAATAATTGTGCTGTTTGTTGCAATTGCCACAATTCTTTGATGTTGCAGCAAGATTTGCCACTCGAAATAGAGCCTTGAACAGTTTTGTGCCGTGTTCATGTGAAGACCAGCGTCTGCTGTTGGTCCTTTAGTAGCTGCTGCAGCTCTTTTACTTTGATGTCAGCCGTGCATCTGGGGATGGCAGCAGAAACGCGCACACCGAAGCCAATTTCATGACTGATCTTGTGACAGATTATGCCAGTGACATGGAGATGGAGTTTGGCTAGGTAAGTGAGAGGTGCATGTTTCTGCTACGCAGTGCTGAGTCAATGTGTCGTCACGTTAGGAATGACTGATATATGTCCTTAGGCAGTAATAAGAAGTTCATGGTTCTAGATTATTGTACAATTGGTAGCTTGATGACACATTGCGAACTTCAAGTCAACATGAAACTTGCATTGGCAAAACTGTGCCATAAGGTCCTACAACGAAATTGATGTTGTGGGTGCCAAACGGGCTACAAGCAAAACTACGCAATATGCCTAGAAACAGTACATAAATTCTGGCATTTGCAACAAAAATGTGCAACTCTGTTGGAAAACTTGTGATTGACAGAGTTCTCGAGACTGCAGTATGTCTTGCTGAGCGCCTGAACCCCACACAATGATGCTGACAGATGAGTGCTGCGTTCAGTGCAGTGACACCTGCATGGAGTTTCACATTCAGCATACATGCCACTGGAAACTGTGCAGCTCAATGTTGCCAACTGTCATCATGAAAACGTGACAATGCAAAGTACTTGTGAGGTGTTGCAGAGCGGCTATATGTAATCAGACACAATCAACCACATCGCCTACAACTGTGTCACAGCGCGCATGTGATCTGGGCATTCACATCATGCAGGTCAGCGTTGGCTTACCTCGAGCACTAGGCCTTTTTAGCAGCAGGCATACTCAGCTGCCCAGCCTGCTTAGACCTGCACCTCTTGCACCCAGAAGGCACGAAGCGGCACTTGCTGCAACCCAGTTTGCTATCAAGCACCTCTGCAACAGCCCTGCCATCAGCAGCTGCTGCTCTGCCTGAGGCTGTGCAATTGATCTTTACAGCAGTTAAAGCCTTGGGTTGAGCCACTGCCTTTGGAGCAGAAGCTACTCTGCCAGAAGCTGCAGGCTTGACTTTGACTGCACTCAAGGCTTTGGGTCTTGAAGCCACAGACTGTATCCTGGTCTTTGGAGGTCCTGAAGCTGCTGCTGATGTCCCTTTTGGCAACTGGCTAGACCTGGCAGCTAGTCTGATTTTGGCAGGCTGCATCAGCAATCCAGCGGCAGGGCTGTTGGACTTTGCCCCATGACTAGCAGGAGCAGGGCTGTTGCGCTGAGCCATTACAAGGGCACTTGCAGGGTGCTTAGCAGAGCGAGTCAGAGTTTGCTGCTTCTGAAGCTGCTGCTGCTCCTTTTTTCTCTGACTAAGCTGCATCCCATGGCTCTGAGGTGCTTGTTTAGCTGCCGTGGAGGCCAAAGTCTTCTGCTTCTTTGGCTGTGGTGCAGGCTTTGAAGAAGAGGAGCGCCTGTCTGTCGCTGGCTGGTGCTGTGCAAGCTGTGAAGAAGAAGGCTGCGGCCTGTTCCTGGACTCTGTCTGTACTGCAGTGCTTTGCTTGACTGTTGACTTGGCTGCTGCACCTTGACTGGACTGAGCTGACTGACCTGTATTGTGTTTGGACTGATTACCCACAGCAGGGTGCTGTAGCAGAGCAAAAGCAGCGGTATGCTGAGTTGAGTCAACAGGTATGGGCTTGCCAGTGACCCTGACATATCTGCTGCGACACCTTTTGCAGCCAAATTTTGCCTGGCGACACTTAGGACAGCCTAGCTGGCCTGAAGCTGCTGCCCGCTTTAAAGCTGCCGCAGCAGCTGCTGGAAAAGCTGATGCCTGCTCTAGGACTGCTGCAGCTGCCAGAGAAGCTGCTGCAGCACCTGCGCATGAAGCTGCTGCTGCATCTGAGCTGACAGCAGCCTTACCCTTCTGCTTGGACTGAAATGCGCTGCCAACGGCAGGGCCTTTGCAGGGTTCTGCCCTCGCAGGGGCTGGCATGGTACGGCCCTGGCCCCTGGTGACCAAGCCTCTGGCAATCCTGTCAGCAGCATGCCTGGCTGATGATGAAGCCTTATGCGTTGTACTGTGCTGCCTGGCCTTGCCACGCTGTGGTACAAACCTCTTCTGCTGAGCTTCAGACTCTTCACCTGCTGCATGAGCAACAAGGCAGTGATAGGTGAGACGTATGGATGGTGTGTACAATGGTGCACCAGGGCAGCATTCCCAGCACAAATTATTGAAACTACGTCACATGCTTCACAAATGCTGTCAGCGTCGTGCCGCAGTTGAATGCTTTGGAAGCTACCACCAGCTATGTCATGGAGTGTCATACGTGGAAGAGGTCTGACGGTGCAAATGAGGTAAAGCAATTCCAGCGTGAACCACACAACAAAACTCTGATTCATGTTGTCTGGTCCCTGTATGAAAATCTTACCCAGCATGTCATCAGCTTTCCTCTTTCTTGGATGGGACAGCTCAACAGCAACATTGACACTGCGGATAGGGTCTGGACCCAGGCTGCGACTGCGTGTCTGCCTGACTGTAGCGTGAGCCAAAGCAATATTAGCTTTGTCAGCAGCTGCAGCAGCATAGCCTGAGTCATGCTTGCATGAACCCCGTGTCTCTGGTCTCACATCCTCTGCTGTTGACTTGCCATCAACGCTGTCAGCAGATGCTGACGTACAGTGTCTGCTGTTCCTGGTTCTGCATGCAGATAAAGTTTGAGGCGTCTTGGTCTTCGCCCTGTCAGCAGCTTTGTGAGCAGTGACGGCCTTAGATGCTGTGGGTGGCAAAGGAGGCTTGCCAGCCGGTGTTGCAGCTGCTTTGGCAGCCGCTGCAGCAGCTCCTGGGGCAGCAGCATGGCTGTTGTCATCAGCTTCAGCAGCAGCTGCTGCTCTTGATCCCCTTGTGACTGGTCTAGCTGCTGCAACACCAACACTGCTGATGCCATCGACTTCAGCAGCTGCTGCTGTTGCCTTTGATCCCCTTGTGACTGGTCTTGCAACACCTATAGCAGCTGGCGAAGGCAACAGGCTGGGTCCTGCCCCAGTGCTTTCAGCTATTGGGCAGGCTCTAGTGCTTGGGCGCAGTCTACGCACTGAATCCTGCTTTGATTGTGGGTGTGCAAGGGCCTTGACAGATGCTGTAGCAGAGTGCCTTGTAGGAGCTTTGTACCTGTTGAGGGACTCACTAGCTGTACTCTGTTTGTGGCGCTTGCTGCCATGCAGTGGCCTGCAAAAGCACCCTACATTTCGGCAATGTTGCTGAGCACTCAAAAACACACAGGCCGTGAAGACTGCTTGTAGCAACAGGTCCATCCATTGCTGACTGTAATCAAGGTCAAAGCACAACGTTGTCTTGGAAAGGTATAGCCTGCATGCAACCACAGCATTCAGATGATGCAATGCAATGCAGACTATTTTATGTGCACAGTGCTTTGCAAAAGTTGCTGGCTGCACAACTGATCAGCATGACAGACCAGTTGCGATGATATATTTGATTGTCACAAGCAACCAGCTCACTTCTTGGCTCACAACAGGAGTTCTTCTCCCCTGCCACATGCAGTAGATTAGCAGCGACTTTGAATTGAAATTGTCTGTATAGCCCCCTGCAAGGTCCTTATGACATTAAATCAATGATTCATTTCACCCTTGATCTGACAGCCTTGAGGTCTCACCTGTGAAGCTGGCGCTTGCTGCCTGAAGTTCTGCCTACTGCCGCCTGCCTTGCAATCCCTGCACCTGCTGCTGCCTGCAGACTGACGTCCATCCCATCTTCTTCTTCATCATCTGTCTCTGCTTCTTCTTCAGAGAAAATGATTGGGTCACAGCCCCTGTCCACTGTGGTCCTGACAGCTGGCGCCTGACTGGCATGTGCCGAGTGCCCAGGAGAATGAAGAATGGGGTCTTGGGTGGAAGGGGGGTCAGTGAGGGTGGGCAGGGGCCGGGGTGAGGTGAGGGGTGGGCTCAAGGTCCTGCACAGCAGCACTGATCCTTCAGTTGCCTGGTCCCAGATGGCAATGAAAGTGCATGAAGAGCATGCTGGAAAGCGGTGCATAGGTTAGTTGTTGCACGATACAGCTTCAAGAAGCAATGCTGTGCATAGCTGAAGAATCTTCTTGTAGCGTATGCAATGACACTAATGAATTGTCCGGGAAATTTTCCTCATACTGCAGCTCAACATCATGATTGTCATTCAAACAGTGGTTGGAATCAAGGCAACAGCTAAAGGACTTACATATTTTTGCGTGCCCCATGAACGCCCTAGATGAAGAAGAGCTGTGCCAACTGTCAAGTCAATAGAAGGACAGATATGCATACAGAACAGGTAGTGCACCTCCTCATCAGGCTAGCGCTCCTGCTTTTGTGCCTGGGATGATCTGTGCTAGGCCTGCCACTCTCAGGCCACTGGGGCTCTTGTGACACCCCTAAAGCCACACCAAAGCCCTGCAGAGACTGATGCCACGGCTGACCAAGACCTGTTGCAGTAGCATCAGCTGCAACAGCAGCTTCCACTGAAGCAGCTGCTGTCGCGTTTTTGCCTGCTGCCCTGTCGGCTTCAATGGCTGAGCTGTGTGTTGCAATTTCAGCGCTTAAGATGGCTGTTGCAGCCCCAAGCAAACGTCCAGAGCGAGTGGTTCTGACAGTGTTTGGCTGATCACCAGAGGCACCTACAGTGCTTGGTGAGATATCCAGGTCGCTCACTGAGTGGTTTGCTGGATGATCACACGCTTCTGTGCTAAACTTTACGGCTTTTGCAGCTTTTCTTGCAGCACTGCCCTTTCCTGCTGTTGAAGATTTATCAGCACCTGGCCTTGTAGGACAATCACTTTCATCATCTTCTGCAGACTCTGATGCCTCTGTGCCTGATGACTCAGCTTCTGATGACTCAGCTTCTGTTGAACCAGCGGGCTCAATAGCAACAGGAGACTGCTGCCTACTCCTGGCTCCAGCTGCTGTTGACCTGGTCAGTCTGTGCGAGCTGTGTGGCTGAGACAAGCCTGCAGGCTCTGCCCGAGGGCTTCTGCCTGCATCTTCAGCATCAGCATGACTAGCCATCAACCTGGTTTGTCTGTGCGTGCTGTGTGGCCGAGGCGAGCTTGCAGGCTCTGCCTGAGGCCTTCTGCCTGCATCTTGACCATCATCATGACTGGCCATTGACCTGGTAAGTCTGTGCATGCTGTGTGGCCGAGGCAAGCTTGCAGGCTCTGCCTGAGGCCTTCTGCCTGCATCTTGACCATCATCATGACTGGCCATTGACCTGGTAAGTCTGTGCATGCTGTGTTGCTGAGGGGAGCTTGAAGGCTGTGCCTGTTGGGTTCTGCCAGCACTGCCTGATGCACTTTGACAACAATCCTGGCTGGCCGTCGATCTGGTGACCCTTTGTGTGCTGTGTGGCTCAGGGGATGTCGCAGGCTGTGCTTGAGTGCTTTTGCCAGGACCGCTGGCTGCGATTTCATCATGATTCTGGCGTGCCGCTGACCCAGTTAGTCTGTGCGCGCTGTGTGACCAAAGGGAGCTTGCAAACTCTGCCTGGGGCCTTCTGCCTGGACTGATTGCCGCGCTTTTGTCACCGGCATCAAGACTCAACATTGACCTGGTCATTCTCTGTGTGCTGTTTGGCTGTGTTACATCAACAGGATCTGCTTGTGTCAAAGCCTTTGGACTGCCAGATGCAGCCACACCAGCATCAGGGCTTGCCATTGACCTTGTTACCCTTCTGGGGCTAATTTCAAAGGCTGAACCATGAGGCTTAGCACCATCTATGTCTGCAGCAGCTTCATGGGTCTGAGGGTCCAGACTCAGCAGCTGCGCTGAAGTCAACAGTCCCTGCACATATACACTTGAGCTCAGATAACAGGGCCCTGATTGAAGCATCTCATACTGGCCATTGAGACTCTGTGGCTTTCAGTCAGACATGCATGATTGACTAAAGCTAGCGCTAGCCTAAAACTGCACTAGCTGAGACCCAGGTGGAGATATCTTGACCGATCAGGCAGAGCACCGCTGTGACAGCAGGTGCCTTGCTAGCTCTGCATTTCTCAAGCACCTCTGTATGCCTGGTGCTGTCACAAACAAGCTTGAATACACCATGCAAAGTAGCACAGACTAGCATCAGCAAATTTGCAAGGAGATTCTGGCTGCTGTCATTTCCTTGTCCAGAGTGACCCACCACATCAGCAGCGGCCCCTGCTGTGTCTATGCTAGAGCCTGCCATGTCATCATCAGCAGCCCCTGGACAGTCACTATCTGGCCGCACAATCTTCACATGGTGCAGCTTTGCAGCCTCATCTGCAACGCTCCTAGTCAGCTGCAGCGACAGCGCCATGTCGTGCTCGAACTTGGCCTGAGCATTCACTGTGGCCTCTGCAACATCAGCTGCCAATTGTTGTGCCTGCTGACTACCCAACATCTTGCCTTTGGCAGTGCTGTTGCCACTTCCTTGCTGCTTCTTCTTGCCAGATGGCAACTTGGGTGTGGCAGCTGACGGCAGGGGGTTGGAGGGGTTAGAACTTGGGTCTGAACCATGAAGGCGCTGCTGATCCATGGCAATGGCCTGCTGATGCAGCATGCGCATGTCTTGCTGCCAAGATGCTAGGGCGCGCTTTCTGAGCTTTTCTCTACGGCGGCACTGGTCGGCTAGAATGCGCACTTGCTCAAGGTCATCCCTGCAACGCCCATGCAGCTCAAGGCTGTGCTCAATCAACAGGAAGATTGGTGATGTATGTTGAGGGCGTTGCAACTTTCACAAGTAGCAGGTTTATGCCTAAAAGCTTTAGCAGCTGGATGCGCATGCATGAACAAGTGTGCCAGTGTGACCTTACAACCTGCAAAGTGTTAAGCAGTAGCCTTGCAGCGATGGTTGCACACCTCATGTCCCTTAACATGTTGTCCACATGCTGCAACTGCATGGTCTTCCGTGCCCTCAGGGGCCTGCGCTCCTCCTGCACCATGAAGGGGACATCATCTTCAGAGTCCCCCTCCTCTGTGGCCTTGCTCTTGCTTCCTGTGATCAGCAAAAGGATGCGTGTGCTTGTTTGTACATGAGTTGCTTTGGTAAAGGCCTACAGTGCCATGGTTCATGTCACGGCGTGTAGCCTTCAGCCAGGAACAGCCAAATTTTCTCTTGCGCAACAGCGTACGCTGACTTTCCGGGTATGCTTGGAACGACAGCTAGCTTTACAAATGCGTTCACAAGGACAGAGCAGAGCAATAAATGGGAATTTGCGACAGGGTGCTATGCACTTGCTTCGCATCGCAGCCGTGGGCCAGAGCTAAAACTGCTGGTCCTGTTGCTATCTGAGCAGCTGCGTGAACAAATTACTCCTGTGACGGTGCTCATGCTCTTATTGCCTCAATTGCTGCTCAGAAGATGGCCTCAGTACGACCAGTATTAGTATTGAAACAAAGACAGCTTGAAACTCACCTGCAACAGTGAGCCTGTGCCAAGGAGGCTCATACCACAACCGCTGCAGCAGTGGCCGTTCTGTGTACTGCCGCTTGTGGCACCAGTGCAGGTACACAGCTTTCACAACTGCAGGTGGGTAACTGTTGAGACCCTGAAGGGCTGACTGCAATGGCAGAACTGTGGCCACATCAGGCAGATGCAGACCATCAGCAAGAGCGGCTGCCATCTTGCCTTTGCCATCCCTGCAGGCAAAAACAGTTCTGTAAAGACATACCATGACAGCCACAGAGATGTGGTCTGTGTATACTTCAGTTGATTCAGCAGACTGCATGAGAAGGTTGATGATAATGGCAACACATCAGGCAAGGTTAGATGCTGACTTGCATTTGCTATCCCTGCAATGATCAAACTTGTATCAAGACTGGCAAAGGTAGCTAAAGTGACTTTTCTTTATGAAAGGACACTGAACGTAAAGACCTTTTTTGATGTGACCACAACGCCAGTGGTAAGCAATCACTGCGTTGTGGCTGCAGTGGCACCTCCGAGTAAGGACAATCCAACATAAGGACGATTTTCTTGGGAACCAAAGCAGTTGTTCCAAAAGGGACGTCGCTATATAGGCAGGCGCTGTTTGTGGCTTTCAATAAGTACAGCAGACGGTATGAGTGAGCTGAAATTTGCAGGTGCCAACAGACTTGGCAGCTGGAAGTTGTTGAACTCGACATGTGTGGGATCGTCTTATACACACTCGCACAATTACACTTGCTGCTTTGCTCCTCACGATTGCTGTGAAATACTGTACTCTGAGCGTCGGTATGTTGTTAGACATGATACTATATAGGAAAAAAGCCTGGACCAGCCTATCCCTTGCCATGTGCAAGCATTGCATTGAGTAAGGACAGTGAACCATGCTGCAGGAAAGGATGCATGTGCTTCAGGACATGATGCTCTCAGGATGACAGCTTACTTGGCCTGCAATGGGGAGCCTATCAGATTGGCCCAGCGTTCTGGATGCTGCTGTATCTCAGCATGGTGCAGCTTCTCAAGTGCATCTATCAGCCGCTCAAGCTCATCCTCAGACAGCTTGTGCTTCACCTGTGACACAAGACAATAGTACAGGGAGCCCTTAGGACCTCCACATCATATGCAGTACCTGCCTGATGCATGCCAGCTTGCCCTAGGTATCACGAGTGCAAAGACATGCTGATCCAGTTGCAGGCAAGCACCAGCTGCGTGAAAACCTTGAATAGTCTGTGACATGATCCTTCACATAGCCGCTGCTTGTTGGGATGTACAAGAAGAGAGGTGTGGTCTGGTAAGCTGATCATGCAGAGGCTGAAATGAATCTGTGTTGATGTGGAACGCTGACGTGTTGCCCACTTGTAATCCGCCTACTCACCACTACCAACTACGAGGAGCTTAAACAGGCAAGGCAAATATGACCATAACTGACAACATGCAACAATCACTGCCGGAATATGTGCGATGAAAGTGCAGATTTCCATCATCTGATGCTGCAGAAAATCTGGCACATACATGGCGGTTGTGCTGCTGCAGCCACTGCTCATCTTCTTCATCCAGGTCATACTCCACAGTGGCCTCCTCGTCATCGGGTGTAGGGACCACATAGCGGATGTAGGCAGACTTGCCAGCATTTGCACCATCTGCAGTGACAGTGGCAAAAGTTGTAGTCATGACACTGACAGCAACAGTGATAGCGAGAAGGACAATCTGGGTGACATAGGTGATTGTCACATGTTCAGGCTCACGTGCTAGGTGCAAAGACATACCGCGGATATCACCAGACTTGCCAGCAGCTGCGCCACCTGCAGTGATAACCACAGCTGCTGTCGATGCACGATTCTGGCTGCATCTAGTTTAGGTTAGCACATGACCAAACTGGTTGGAGACAGGTAATTGCTTCTGTACGTACCTAGTTGGGCCTGCTGAGCCTGCCTAGCCCACGTTCATAATGAATGAATGAATGAATGAATGAATGAATGAATGAATGAATGAATGAATGAATGAATGAATGAATGAATCTGCTCATGACACAGGCAGTGAGGACAACTAGCTGTCTGCTTGCCCAGAGTGCAGCATGTTTCTTCTCAGCCACAAGAGTGTTGCACATGCATACAATCAGACTATGTAGCACAGTGTTAAAAAAAAAAACCAAGCGTGCAACAGCTGGTGCCTGCTTCACAACAAAAGCGGACTTGACTACAAATCCTCAAGGCAAGTCTTCCATGACACTGCATCAGATTTGCTAGTTGACATGCGTCTCACAAGCCTCTTCACCTTGATTTGTGCTGGTCTGTATGTTGGTAAATGACGGCGTCGCAATGGCCTGTGCAGTGCTCTGCCTTACAACACTACGCGACCTTGTCAATCTAGCAAGCTCTGCGTCCTCAAGGTTTGCAGGAATTGGCTTGAAGCTGTGTCCAATCACTGCAATCCTTGGCTGTAGCAGAAGGCCTGAGCTTGTGCCTTGCTGAGATTCTTCTTCTTGCCTTTGCAGCCACTCCAAGAATGCGCCATTGTCTATATTAGCAACGTCTGCATCCTTTGTGCCAATCATGACACGCATCTGGAGGCAAAGCAAGCATTCTTTGATTTCAAGAGATCGACCTCATGACAAAGGAGCCATTGAGCAGTCTCAACATAATCATTAGCATTATATGGACATGCTTAGGGGGTCATGCAGACAGTGTCAGTGCTATCTAAAGTCAATACTATCAATGCATGTATTGTGCATTCACATTGGTGTACTCTTTGATGATGGTCAAGAAACAAGCAGCATGCATCTGCAAATACGCATGCATGCCAGAAATGGCAAATTAATCAAGCTTGAAAAATGACCAGAAAGGGCAGCTTTGTAAAATCGTGCATGCTTACAGAGTGTGGCATGCTTGCGTTGAGGTTTTGACAAGGTTGCCAGCATCTTTCAAGCACTGACCTTGTCATTGACATGTAATTGACGAGGTCTGACTGTCCTTGGTACAGTGTTCAGCTTGCTGCCATCAACAGCTGAGGGGGTCCTAGCCAGCTTCTGTGAGGTCCTTGCTGCCTTCTTGACTGTTGATGCCTGCCCTGGCATACTGGCAAGCAGCAGCTTGAAGCCACCTAGCTTGCAAAAACGCCTGCATGTAAAATTGCCATGCAGATACTAACATCATTCAAATGCCATGGATGACAGCTGATGACAGTCGAGCTTGAATGTAAGCATTGCAGCAGGCAACTGGTCCATCACACCAAGGTGTCACATGTTGCTACTCTCAACCTGACAGACAATTTTAAATACAGCCTGTACAATCAATACATGTTTTGTCACTTGCAAGTTGAGCTGTGCTTCGGCAACAATTAGCTTGGCAATGACATACATGGGTAGAATTTGATGCTACTTCACGCATGCTGGAAGCTTTTGAGTAAAAGTCTGTTTGCACAATGCTGCAAGTGTGGCCAGTGAAGGACACTAGCTGATCAGCAGCAACTGCAGTGACAACTTGCCTAACACGACGCTTGCGGCAAGTGCACGGCAAGCAGGCGCTGGATCAATGTGTGCTGTGACCGCGCCCGGCAGGCTGTAAGGATAGCCTTCAGATAACAAACGCCACGCCTGGCGACAACATGTGTCGCACTGCTCCAGGCGAAGCTGCCATCAGCCTTTCATACATCGCGTTTCGTGCGTTCGCTACTTTCAGTACAATCTATTCAGTCTATCGCTTGTGCGAAGGGGCCGATGCTCCCCTTCGCGCAACGCCAGGCCGAACACAGCATGCGTGCAACGCTTTCAAAGCTAGTTAGTAATATAGCTTATCCGGCCTACGCGGTAATGACGTCAAGTACGGTTCTGACTACGGTGCGACCGACCGTGCTGCGAAGCATCCCATTTGTGCTGTGCTGCGATCTAGGATGAAGTGAGGGCAAGTGGCGATAAGGCAAAAATCCGATCGATGTCATGTTACGGCGTCAAGACGTCCATCGGTGTTATGCAGACGTTTTGTCACCTGCTCAAGGGAAAATGCGAGCTATCGATCTCCCTATGCTCACACGTTCGTGTGAAGTGACCGTCACGTCAAGCATCTCTGCGATGCAGCTGACCGGCTAAACGGCGAGCACAGCCAGGATCGCAGAATTTTGCTCTGCGAAAAATGTGTCTGATGCAAGTCTACGGTTGACACACAGGCGGACTGTCACTGATCAGGTATCCAGTAGCGTCGCAGCTGATTCTTAGAGCTGACATCAGATTTGCTGACACCCGATGCGTGTTCTGGCCATCAGATGCTGCAGCAACCATGAGCGATACTATAGACTTGACAGGAGACGAAATCGTGCCGCAGCTGCCCAAGGAGACGACAGAGCCAGTAGTAATAGATGACAGTGATGATGATGTGCCTGCTCTCATACAGCTTAGGCGCTGTACACCCTTGTACAAGGGCCGCAGACCCTTGTACAGGGCTGCAAGAATGTCAGTACCTCATACCAGAGGCACTCGTTCTCCAACTAGTTCAGAGGCAGAAGCGACTGATTCAACAGCTGAAAGTAAGCAGGGGTCACTGGCATTTGAGGCAATGAGGCAATCACATGTTGCGCTGACTGCACAACATATTACACAGGCAAAAAATGCTGCTGTGGCACTTTTGCTCCCAACTGAAAGCCTTCCTTCTGAATTGCAGGCGATGTAGAGCCTATTCAATCGCAGACTGCTCAAGCAGCTAATTTGAACAATCCTGTGACTGCAACTGCAAGCCCCACGCGTGGTATGCTTGCCCTAACTGCTGTGCAATGAAGTGCACTGACTTGCTGACAATTACTTTGCCGCTCTTGTGTTTACGGTTGCCTGACACTGTATGGACTGTTGTGAAGCTGTAATGTCATTGTCGGTTGATGTATTGTTGTCCCACAATGTATGCACTGTAATCTGACCATGCGGTATCATTGTCAGTTGATGCTCTGTTGCTTGACATTGCTCTATTGTTGGCACTTCTAGGTGCACAGCCTACCCCGCATCTGGCACAGCAATCAGCAGAGGCAGTAGAGCAGGCACAAAAGAGGCAGCGTGCACAGCGTGCATCATCAGATGGTCCTCAGCAGTTTCCATCGGAATATCAGGCACAGGCTGCAGAGCAGTCACAGGTTGCCAGACCGACTCATGGGGTTGTACTGTCAAAGTCTCCGCAGCTGCCTCAACAATCCACAGAGTGTGTACAGCTTCCTAGGCAGACTCATCAGTCCACTCAGTTACAGTCAGCACAGCTGCTCTCACAAAAACTGTCAGCCGAGGCACAACAGCAGTCCAAAGCAGAAGCAGCACCTCAGGCAGCCCACGCAGATACTCAAGCTGCACAGGCAGTCAGGCAAAGCCAGTCTGCTACAGGGCACCAGGCAACCGCAAATGCACAAGTGGCAAGGGTACAGGAAGCTTCAAAGGCTCGACCTTTGGCAATTGAGCAGGCTGTTTTGGCAGCCCAGCCTTTGATTGCTCATGCACAAAGGCTGGCTGCAGCCAGGGGTGGTGAGTCACAAGCCAGGGGTGAACAGCAGTCACTGACTTTGCCACCAGTAAACACTGCCCAGCAAGCAAATCGCTCATCAGTCCACGCCTCCACTGTGCAGCAGCCCATGGCAACATCAGCACCAGCGGCAGCAGGCTCAAGAGCTCAAACCACACAAGCAGTCAGGCTGGCTCAGCCTGATGCAAAGCCAAGAGCAGCACCAGGTGGACTTGCAATCAAGGGTCGTGAACCGTCAAAGGTGCAAGCTTTATTTGCTGAGCAAGCTGCTTCAGCACTTCAACAATCTGTGGCAGCTGAAGTGCAAAGGCTGACCAGACCTAGGAGCGCTGAGCCGCAAGCAAGGGCTAAACAGCAGACACTGAAGTCGCCGGTTGCAAAGACTGCAGAGCGAGCTCAGAGCTCTTCTGTGCCTTCCCCTGTTGCAAAGCAGTTGTCTCAGCAATTGGACAGAGACTTAGCCCAATCTCAGCCTTACAGCAGAGACAGCAGTGATGCTGCCTCACTGCAGCGCTTGTTCCCTGCTGTTCAGAACTCTGACAGGACACTGCCTGCTGGAATCTCCACATCTCACTTGTCCTCAGCACAGAATCCTGTTGTAGAATCTGCTCAAGATGCCACCAAGTCTCAGCCCTCAGCTGCTCAGCCCTCAGCTGCTCAGCCCTCGGCTGCTCAGCCCTCAGCTGCTCAAGGCTCAACTGTCCTTTCATCTCAAACTGAGGCTGTCAAGAGCCATTCCTCAGCTTCTAAGGTCCCAGCTGCCAAAATCTCAGCGCAAAAATCTGCACCTGCTCAGATCTCAGCTGCTGTGAGATTGCCACCTAAGTCAATCACTCCAGCATCTGCTGCGGCTTTACCAATGCCAAATCCAGTGACTGAACAAGGCTCCAAACAGATGGCAACTGCCTTGACATCTGCAGCAGCTCAGACAAGCCAAGCTGAGCTTGGGCAAGGTGTCAAAATTAACGCACTTACAGATGCACAGATAGCGTCTGACAGTGTCATCAAAAGCATTCATGACTTGCCTACAGATTCAGAGGCAAAGCAGTCAACTGCTCCACAGCAGCCTGTGTCAAAGCAGAGCCATGGTGCAGTCCCACAGCATACCAACGTATCACAGGAGCTTTTGAACAGGGTTCAGCCGGCAGCATCACTGCTTGGACCAGCAGCACAGCAACAGGCAGGAGCTGTTGCCAGTCAGCCAACACACCCAAATCAGAAGTCATTGGCTGCCACAGCCACAGCTGGCACAGCCACAGCTGCCACAGCAGTACCAGCATTGGTATCAAGGAAGTCCATCAAGCTGCTGAAGCTGAAGGTGCCTGCAAAGATGGCATCAGCTTCACCAAAAGCTGAAGCCTCCCTGTCAGGGATAGATGCTGACAGGCAGAAGTCAACCCCAGCAAGCACCGGCATTGCAACAGACGCTCAGCAAGCGGCGCTACCAGCTTCTCCACCAAGCACACAGGGGGCACAGCAGGCACAGCACAGGGGCCTGTCCAGACTAGCAAAGAGTACAGGGCCAGTGATCAGCCCAGAACAGCAAGCACATTCTCAGCTTGCTGGGACATCTTCACAAGGCGCCTTGGCATCATTGCCATTGCAAGGCCACTCAGCTCATCAAGGCAGTGCTCCAACATCTTTTGCTTGGGGTCAGACAGCAAAGCGGTCCAACAGGCAGCATGGAGTCAGAAGCCCAGATGCTGCTGCACGTCAGTCTGCTACTCAGGCACAGACTGCAGGCAAGAGCACCAGACCAGCAGTGCCTGCTGGTATGAGTTCACTTGCTCAGGCTCAGGCTTCTGTAAACAGTGGCATCAGACAGACGGGTGATGTGAAGGGCAAGGGAAAGCTGTTGGTGCCAGGCAGCATGGAGGAAAACAAGCAGCAGCAGCAGCTGCACCAGCCGCAGCAACCAAGCTGCAGATCTGCACTGGATGCAGCATGGCAAACATTACTACAGATCCTAAGGGAAAATAATGCGGTGAGGGCTAGCTCACATCCTGCTTGCAATGCTGCATGCAAGCGCGAAGCTATTGTTGCTATATGCTGGCAAATAGTCTCCCAGCAAGCCACCCAGCAAGCAAACTGGCAATACCTGTACATGCACGACAGACTTATGTTTGGGGGTCTGCATGCTTGCTACCTGATTGCCAGTGGCTGAATGCGGCAATGCTGCATACTTTGCAAGGATGATCAGCAAGCCAGGAAGCAGACAGCATGGCTATACAATGCCACATGTCCCACTTGAGCATACGTGAAGTACTGTTGCAGGCTCGCTATCTGATTGGTGGTGGTAAGGCTGGCGATGCTGTGTACGCCAGCAGGGTGGTGAGCCTGGGTTCAGACGCGCACAGAAGGGACAAAGGAGGACGCGCTGTCAGTAGCCGCAAGTTCCCTCTGGTTGCCTCAGTCTTCAGACAGGTAATGGTCCTGCGCTGATTCTACAATGTCAATCTAATCAAGAGCACTATAGCCGTGTCGCTGCACTTGAGCGCAATATCAAAGCAGGCAGAAGTTGCTGGTCCTTGCATGATAGTCGGGACCATGCCTGATGTTCAGTTGCTCCCCTGATGCATGACGTGCGTTTGCTGTGCAGGCCCTGTTGCTGGCCACGTGCCACGAGGCGTTGCAAGGCGGCAGCTTTGCTCAGGCTTTGAGAGTGTATGAAGCTGAAAACAAGGAGAATGTGGAAGCACTTTCAGCGTTGGCTGTTGGCCACACACAAGCCAGCTTGCGCATGCTGGAGGTAAGTCCTGCTACATTTTGTTCCTGAAGAATGTCACGTTGCAAATCCTGCCTGTTATTTCAAGTCTGCAAATTTGACAACTCTTCTACTGAGTGAGGGTTTGTAATCTGCTCAGAGAGTTGCAGGGCATTTGCAGCTGCATTCATGCATACAAGCTGTTATGCATTTGGTGCTTGTATGTGATCCTGTACTCAGGCTTGCTGGTGCTCAAAGTTGTCCTGCAGCATGTGAGACTGCATAGCATTGCGATCAACATCATGCTGGTCTGCTGCATAAGGGACATAGCTGTGCAAGGCACAGCACACATGTGTGACGAGCTGACGCCTTGCTTAGCATAGCAAGCTTGGCAATTGGCAGCAAGCATGTAGCATGCCCATGTGGCTCACACTGAACCTACACAAAGAATGCACACCTACCTGTACAGTGAGCATGTGCACCAATGCCATAAGGCCTGACTTCAACCATTGATTTTGTTGTTGGTACCCGCAGTTCCGCTCTGCTTTGCAAGCGGCTGCAGCAGCAGAGGAAAGAGCCCAGGCTCCTGCACAGACTGCAATCCTACTTGGCGCAGCGGCTCCTGCACCTGCATCAAGGGCTATTGCAGTAAGGGTTGGTGAGAAGCCGACAGGTTCAGGACAAACAGCAAAGACTGGACAGACAGGGGCAGCCGGTCCTGCATGGCTCAGGCCCAATAGGGTTATAGCAGAGGTTGCTGACCAGCACCTAGGCACCCTTGGCAGACAGACTGCAGCAGCAGCACCACAGACTGCAAGCTCTAGCAGTCAAGGTCTCGGCTCTTCCTCACGTGATGGTCAGCAGGATACTGCTAGAGATGTTGTAAAGGAGGCGCAACATGGGCAGCCACCCGTCAGAGGGAATTCAGCGGATCCTTGGAATGAGCTGCCTCTGGTGCTTGCTGAAGGCAGTAGACGTCACCATTCAGGTGGTGAGTTTTCTTCAAAAACATATTGTGCTGTTGATGTATATAACCTGAAATGCTGTACTGCTGTAATGTGTATTTGCCAGCTCAGCGGAAGCATTGGAACTGCTACAGCGCCGCACGTGCAAGATCGGATCAGGCTGCTTGCATGAAGATGGTGCGCTCTTCCCAACTTGCATGCAGCAGCGGCTGCCTCATGTTATCACTGACGCCGTGTGAATGCATGCATTTGCATCGCCTCCATCATTTGCTGGCTGAAGCAGCTTTTGCAAGCTTGCACCCGGCATCAGTTGATGTGACATTGTAAACTGATGTCACAAGCAGATTTGCTCAATGCTTTTGCAGCACGTGCGTCATGAGATTGAAACTGCATCTGAGATAAGCCTTTCTTTGTGTTGCGCAGGCAGCAGTAACCCCTATGCTTCAAGCATGCAGCAGCTCATTGCTGACAACAGCGACATCTGCGTCAGTCCTGCATATGTCAGCAACTGCACGCCTTCAGAGTGGAAAGCTTTGCAATCAGCCGGGCTGTTGCAGAACAATGACCTGCCTCGGAACCAGGTAGGCGTGGTCTCTTGCAAGTTGCAGTATATCAAATGCCCTGGCACATTGTGTGTCACGAGATCACTTTTGTTGCACTGAAGAGCCCATGCAAGCTCTGGCAAAGGCTTGCTTGCAAAGTGCACACCAGCACTGTCCGCCTGCTTTGGGCAAAAGCACCAGCTGACAAGATTTGCGTGCATCAGGACTCACAGGGCATGTCAGCACCGTCAACGTTGATGGAACGCGGGTTCTAGCCAATATCTCTTGGGCAGTGCACATGTCATGAAGACTGAGCTGTGTGTTGCAGGCTTGGCTGCAGAAGTACGGCTTCAACAGCAATGAAGCAAGAACAGCTGGGGAGGTGCTAGCTTGCCACAATGATAGCTTTGAGAACGTCCTTGCTCGTGCAATGCATACATTGGCAGCAGGCAACTTTGCCACTCGACCCCCAGACACCTCAGCACTGCTTTGTGCTGCTGGGCCAACCTGTAGTCAGGCAGGTGATGTCCCACAGGGAGCAGTCAGTTCTCAGAAGCCACGCAAGGGCAGCCCAGCATCGCCTGGTGCTGCTGAACCAACCCATAGTCAGGCAGTCAACGTTCATCAGGCACCAGGCAGGTCTGACAATCCAGCCACGGACAGTTTAGCATTGCCTGGTAGTGCTGAACCAACCCACAGCCAGGCAGGAGAAGTCCCACAGGTACCAGGCAGTTCTCAGAATCCGCGCCAAGGCAGCTCAGCCTTGCCTGTTGCTGCTGATCCAGTTTGTACTCAGGCAGTAAACATTCCACTGGCAGCAGGGAGCGCTGACACCCCACGCACAGGCAGCTCAGCCTTGCCTATTGCTGCTGCAGCAACCGGCAGTCAAGCAGATGCTATTGCCCAAACCGCTTCACGCCATGTAGAAGAGCCTGCTAAGACTGCACAGGCTGTACCAGACTCTGGGGTACAGGACTCTGCTTTGGCTGTGGCTTTGCCTTCTGTTACTGCTGCTGCTGCTGCCGAGCCTCACGCCTTGGCCGGCACAGCAACTGCAGTTGCAGGCAGCGCTCAGGGCAGCCAGCAGCCAGCCGTAGGTCATGTACAGCTGTCTGAGGCAATGACACAGCTATCAAGTCCCCCAGAAATGCTTGCTCAAGCTTCTTCTGCAGAGCAAGCACATATTGCCCAGCTAGCTGCAGCAGCATCTGTCATACCTTTCACAGACGGCAACAACCCAACAGAAGCTGGTGAGCCTCTGTCTGAACATATGTCAGATACTGCGGAAGCTTCACCTGCAACTGCTGTCCCAGCTGCAGAGGGCGTGTCAGACGCAAAGGCAGCTGTCGGGGGAGCTTCTGAGCCAGATTCAGGCGAGCACACTCTAGAAGCTGCTCAGACAGCTGCTGCGGCAGATTCCCAACCAAGTTCTGGAGAGGTCACACCAGAAGCTGCCCAGGCACCTGCTGTTGAGTCAGGCTCAGAGGGTGCTTCACCCAGAGCAACTGCAAAGGCCTCCAAGAAGCGAAAAGTCAAGCCCATCAGCACAGTTTGTTGGTCCAGGAAGAAGAGATCCAAGAAGAAGCCCAGAAATTGCAGCTTGGCTGCTGTGGCTGCTGCCAGGGCTGCTAGTCAGTCTGCCTCAAGGACCTCTGAGAGTACCATACCCAACTCCAACAACACTGTGAGCTGTAGCACCAGCACTGCTGTGGGTGCTCTCAATGGAGACAACAGCCTGCAAGAGCCTGCTGTACCATCTGAGGGCGCTGATGGCCCTGACGTAGCAATCACTAGGCATGCTGACCCAGATGTGATGATGGCAGATGGCCTTGTCACAGGATACTCTGCACAGTGTGACACACGTTCACAGCAGCAGCAGCACTCACAGCAGCAGCAGCAGCAGCACTCACAGCAGCAGCAGCAGCAGCAGGGACAGCAGCAGCAGCAACAGGCTGAGGCTGGCAATACAGCAACTCCAGGTGCTGTGCAGGATCAGCACCTGAGAGGCGTTGAGGCACAGCCAAACAATAAGGTAGGGACAGCAGCAGCTGTGCAGACACCCAATTGTGCGTCTGACAATGAGGTATGTTTATGATGGTGGTTTTGTGCAGTAACAAAGTGATGTGCATGTTGCCTGACGCTGCATTGTTGCAGGACTGCCAGCTGTCCTCAGGCAAGTCATGGTCTGCATATCTAAACTTGCAAGTGCTTTGCATACTATACACCCAGCCTCCCACAGTACTTACATAATGATTGCTGCTCTGGTGCACCAGGGCACCTGCTTTCAAACTCTAGTTTGCGCCTGGCCCGCTCATTTGCAAGAAAAGTTGCACTGCCTGCTGCCTGCAGGAGGCTGCCTGCACCGCTAAGAACATCAACAGCATGCTGCTGCGCAAGTGGTCCCTGCCTGGCCTGCTTGCCCTGGAGTGTGCGCTGAAAGGTACAACCTATGTGGTGCTTCGGCATGTCAAGCGCTTGTTGATGTCATCATGTAGCCTGTTTGCTCGCCAGGTCCAAACTCCTGAACGGCCAAGTAGCTGCGCCTTTGCTTGCTGGTTGTGACCTAAACACACACACTGAAATATGCCTGCATATGCATACACAGCAGTGCCTCACCTGTGCTTTTCAGCACACTGCGCATGCATCTCAGCTTGCCTTTGTGATGCAGTTTACAGCATCAATAGACCTCAAGCTAGTGCTTTGACTATTCATGTTCATAGTTCCAAGCCACATCTTCAGGGTGCACCGACTTTGCCCACCTATTTCTGGGTGATGGGTGATACTCACAATGGGTAGCAAAGCTCTGTGTTGGATTACAAAGCACATGTCCTTGCCTGAAAAGAGTTATGCCAGCCTGAACATTGGGCTGTTCTTGTCTGCAGATCGGCAACACAGGTTGGGTCTGTCATGCTTCAACAGTGTCTTAGTGGGCAGCTACTTTCTCGCCAACAATGCAGCCAGCAGCCTAGCCAATGGAAAGAGGGGTGCAGATACAGAGGAAATACGGCGCATAAGGCAGGTCAAGTGGTCAAGTTCATCTGAAGAGACCATCTTGGTCACCACGGTGCGGGCTGTTGCATGGCTTCACTGTAATCTGCAACACTACTTTGCAGTCTATCCAGCAGGCCAACTGCAGTCGGCTCTAACTTCGTTCTCGTGCCTGAAGCAGTGTGATGCGAATGAGGTTGTCCTTCTAAATGCTGCTTGCTCACAGTTGAATGCCTGGCATGGGCTTACGTCATCTTGTTTTGGTGTGGTCTTTCCTTCCACATTGTAGCCACATAGGTCTGCACTCACTACCACACAGATTTTGTCCAAAATGCAGGTATTTGCGGAACCTGCAACAAGCGTCATGGTGCCCAATGTTGACTCCATTGCATGATGCTGCAGAACAATGAAGAAGTGCCAGCCCATTGCTTGACAGACAGCCAGCAATGCTCTCCACTCCAAGTCTTGCTGGAGCAGGCTAGAATCCTGGATGGAGGCACACAGGCCAGATTGACAAAATGCGAGGCAAGTGTTTTGCACCGTGCAGTACATCATTAATGTCAATATCTTCAATTTATCCAAGTCAACTACGCTCACATTCCAATGTCTCTCTTGGCCTTTCTTGCACATTATACCAGTCCTGCTGTCTTCTACTGGAGACATTGGACAGTAATCAGCCAGTAAACTTGCGCCCCACGGCCATGCTGTTAGACGCAGCTGCTTGCTGGTTTGACAAAAAACGTCTGCCAATAAACGTGTTTTCACTGGCATGGCTTAACATCTGCAGGTGGCATATGCTAATGCTGAAAGGCGAGAAGCGTTGTGTGAACAGTATTTTGCCCTTTGGACACCGTCAGCTCAGCTAGAAGAGGGTGCAGAAGGTGCATCGGAACAGTCGCAAAGTTTGCAAGACAAACGTGAAGCAATTGCCCAGCAGACTCAAGCCAGGCACGCCTTGCACATCCTTATGTCCATGTTAAGCCACCCTCCTGTTGCAATGCATGCTGCAGCTGAAAATTCATCACCCAAGATTCTGCCCAGAGTTGGAGTCGACTTACCTATTGCAAGCAGGCATGCTCTGATTGCAGTCAAACGATGCATCTGACAGCGCTATTGCAATATCGGCTTGATCTAGCATCATCACAGGTGGTGTGAGAGCATCACTGCTGTCAGTGCACTCTGTCTACAAAGCACTTGAAGAAATTGTAGTTCCTCCCTCAAAGCTGGCCTGCTGCCTTTGCAGGCCTCCTCAGCAGCTCTTTGACGATGTTGACTGCGGAGTAGCAGCTCAGGAAGAGGTGATGACCCTTCTACTGCTGCATCAACCAGCCCAGCGGCTCTGCTTGACTGCATTGATCTACTTGCCTGCAACAACAGCTCGTATTCGTCTTGCCTCCTCCTTTGCTGCCCCAAGCCTGTTGTCAACTTTGCATTATGAGCCTGCTCTTCAATTGCAGTTGAACTTGCTGCGCAGAATTTGCAACATTGCAAGTGACTGACGACAACAGTCTGGTTCCAACTGCATGAGCCTCCTGCAATAAGGCACTGCAAGCTTGATTGATGCTTCCAGTTACTTGTGCACTTCTCAATCGCCCGATTGAGCTTTGCTTTGCTTGACAATCTTGGTCGCGCTATGCATAAACCTTATGCTTCTTGTCTGACACAGCATGCTGTCATGCAGATGAGTAAAGTCAAGATTGCTGAAATCGCCACTCTGCACGCTCACCATCTGGCGAAGCCAGGAGCTTCAGTCCGGCCAGTCAGTCAGACCCTCAACAGTGACAGCCACCCACAAGGCAGCGCAGCATCTCATGACAGACAGCAACCACTTGTTGATGAACCAACATCAGTATTGCAGAATGCACATAAGCAATTGGCTGCTGCTGTTGGGCCCCAACATGCTGACACAAGCCCTGCTGTTGGAGAAGCGCCCTCACACCTAAGCCCATCTAAAGAGCAAGACAGCGGTGATACTCCTGCCCCACAGCTACAGACGGAGGTAGCTCCTGTCTCGCCTTTCAGCAAAACCCTTGCTACAGCGTCAGAGCAAGCTCGGATTGCAATGGAGGCGCATTTCAAGCTGGCTCTTGCCAAAGCACCTAGTAGGCGCAACACAACGAACCCCGCAACTGTGTTCAGCTGGGGGCAGCTGCGTGTGCTGTCAAAGCAGATACAGGCTTGCAGAAGACTGGAGGTAAGCATGGCCTCAGGCCCATCACTCAATGACATCTGCCTTCATACCCAGTACAAATACTTGTATAGCACCGGACCAAACTGGTCGGAAACAGTTGACTGGTCCAGTACGTACCTAGCTGAGCCTGCTGAGCCTGTCTAGCACACGTGTAGAACGAAGCAAATGAATGGCTTAACGATACCCATGCTGCAATCCAAGACAACACAGCAACTCCTTTTTCTGCACAATCACTAAGCTGTTGTGAACGCTCCACCGCGCGTCAGCACCTTGTCAATCATGTGATATATTTCTCAACCTTCAAAGCACCACCTGTACTATCATTAGACAGCACAATGTGCTTTGCAGCGTGGAGACAGGATGCTACCAGCAGATTTGCTGTATGCCATCAAGCCCCCATCGCTAGCAGAGTTTGCCAACCCTGGTGTGCTACCAGACAATGCGTCATTCATCAAGCTACTCACACAACCTGTCAAGTCTCCTTCAACAAGCCCTACGCGGCTTGCTCAGTCTACCCCTGGGGCTACACTCCGCAGCCCTGAAGCTGCGTCCAACACCCCTGCCCTGCCTCCTCAACTGACCTCTGTTACCACAGCTGCAAGCGATTCCAAGGCTGTTCTGTCCAGCCCTGCGGGTGCCAGTAGCGGCCCTGCCCAGTCAATTTTCCCTGGCCCCATGGCTGTGTCCAGCAGCGCGGCAAGGCCTGTCCAGCCCAGCCCCAGGGCAGTGCCAAGCAGCCCTGCCAGGCCAGGCCCCAGCAGCAAGGGCATCCTGGTTTCAGAGCAGCAGCAAGCAGAGTTGCCAACTTCAGCTGTTGATGTGCTGGGCCTGTCCTGTAGATACTCCAGCGCACGCCCAGAACCCCACAGCGCTTTGACAGCTGCAAAGGATCAACCACCCTCAACAGCTGCTCACCTTCTGGAACCTGTGGTGGGTTCTGAGACTTTGTCTGAAGCCCAGGCGCCTTCAGCGGATCCTCAGTTGGTCACAGATTGTGCACCAGGTTTTGTCACAGAGACTACTGCATCAGTAGACGGCAAGCTAGCATCAGCCAATCCACTGACTGTTGCCTCAGCACTATCAGGGGATGAGGCAAAGCGACTTGAGCCCATGCAGCAGGCAGCTGCGCCGCCTTTGCACAAAGCAGAGCCACAACTTGACCTTCTTGCAGAAAGGACATCACACCTTCCTGCACAGCAACCTCTGCAGCTTACATCAGATGTACCCTCCCCTGTGGATTCAGAGTCAGCCCTAGACCCTCCTCCCCCAGGAGTGGACGGGGATCAAGGGTCTGCCTCCCCTGAGGAGGGCAACAGCCCTGTCCCCTACCAGCAGCCCCTGGTGGGTGAGTCTGGCCTGACTCCCCTGCCCCCTTTGGTCACCTCGCCAAGCAGTACTGGCAAAACCACTGGCCGTACTTCTGCTCACTCACAGCAGCACAACGCAGTAGCAGAAGCTGGTGTCAATGCACAGGCGGATGCAAGCACTGCTGCTGATAGTGCTCAGCCAGTTACCGCTGCTGATCAGGAGAAAGATAAGGCTGGTGATGCTCAGCAGGCAGCCGATGCTGTGATTGCAGCAGGCATGTCTGCACTGTTAACAATCAGATCGCATGGTGCTGACAAAGTCTCATTGCTGCATTGAAGAAATACGCTTGCATGCCTTGCTTAAACTCATATATGACTTGCTTGGATTTATCTGTCCCTCAGGCGTTTCTGCACTCCATTGCCATTTTCCAGGCACATCTGGCCTTCTTGTTAAAAGCGTTGCTCTCACATATCTAATGCTGACTCACAGGCTTTCAATACAGACATGAAGTGCCAGTATATATGCCTTGCTGCACCCCACTGGTGGTCCTTGCAGGCACGTCTGGTCAAGCAAGCAACTGTGACAACGCCTGTCACATGACCTGGCAGATCACGAATCTGCAGGGCCAGGCTGCTGGCACCTATACTGATGGCAATCATATCAATGAACTTGTCTCAGTGTGCTGATTGAACAGTATCAAGTATATTTTGTGATGCCACATGTGTGGTACCTGCAGGCACGTCTGGTCAAGCAAGCAACTGTGACAACGCATGTCTCATGACCTGGCACATCTGCAGAGCCAGGTTGCTGGCGCCTATACTGATGGCAATCATATCAGTGAGCTTGTTTCAATGTGCTGATTAAACAGTAAACAAACACATTTTGTGATGCCGTATGTGTGCTAACTGCAGGCACCTCTGGTCAAGCAGATGGCTGTGACAATGCTTGCCTCATGACCTGGCAGATCACAAACCTGCAGAGCCAGGTTGCCGGCACCTACCTGGACGGCAATGTGCTGTTTGGCAAGCTGTGGGAGCACTACCATCACTTGGGCGTTATGAATGCCACAATTGAAGCATGTGGTAGGGTCCCCATCTTGCAAAGGCTGCTAGAGAAATGTGCAGTGCTGTCGCAGTCTTTGATTGGTGCCTGCTATGGTACACCCTCAAGGTGTGGCTGCCATCACTTGCGTCATGAATGCTGCAATTGAGGCTTGTGGTGAGGGCTCTGCCTTGGTATCTTAACATACAGGGCATGCTCCATCATGCTGACATGACTGTAGCAATGCTTGCGTGATGACCTGGCAGATCACAAACCTGCAGAGCCAGGTTGCTGGCACCTACCTTGACGGCAATGTGCTGTTTGGCAAGCTGTGGGAGCACTACCATCACTTAGATAAAGATTATAGCCTCAAGGTGTGGCTACAATCACTTGGGCCTCATGACCGCCACAATTGAGGCATGTGGTGCGTGCTCTGCGTTGCTTTTGTAGCATATTTGAGCATGCTCAGACATGATTGATCAAGATTGCCAGGAAAAGATGGCAGCAATGTGGAGAGAAGCATGCTCATATCAGCACAACTGATGCAGCAGTTCAAGCAAGTGTCTTTTACACCATCATCATAGGTGAGAGCAGAGTCCATCATGGCATCACCTATATACAGTGTAAACAGCACACATCTTGCACTCAGCAACATCAAGAAACCTCCAGTCACGGCATACTTAGCTCAGACCAACTGTGGAATTCCCAGCACAGGAAGGTTTTGTACTTTACAAAGCTTTTTTGGCTTTTGCACACTCTTATAAAACTGCATGTTCTTTGCAGGTTGTTGGTCTATGTGCAAGTCACTTCTGCGGCATTTGCATCACAGACCAATTCAGCAGTGCTTGACAGAAAGCTTTGTTCACTATACAGGATGGTGGGGCTATGTGCAGTTTTCCTCTGCAGCATTTGCATCACAGACAGAAGCAGCAAGGCTTGAGGTCAACGGCTGCATCATTGCACTCACTGCTCCAACCAGCCAGGCTCCTGCGTATGCCTTTGCAGCCTACGCCACAGCTGCAACCGCTGCACCTGAAGGGGCAAGACCCACATATGTCTATGCACTTACTGCACAGACTGTCGCAAGCTCTGGTGCTCAAGCGGGCATGAGTCAAATGCAGTATGCTCAGTACGCACATGGCCAGGCTGGGATGACTCAGTGGCCTGGCTATGACTACTCTGCTTATGGCTATGGTACGTGCTCCATCGAGCATCAACGTCATCAGCATTCTCAGAAGTCCTGCAGTAATGTGCATGAAGTTCACTCACAGCACAGTAGTGATTGGCAACGTTCCATTGCTTTTGTGTCAACAGCTGTTACTGCCGTTGCGCTCAGCGCATTTTGTCAATGTGCATGACGCCAGCACAGATTGTGCATGGGAGTTGCGCCCCTTTTGGCGTGAATCAAGCTCAAATCTGCCAAGAAGCGCTACCATTTTACCCGTTTGTGTGGACGTGATGAAGTACAATGCTGATGCAGGGTATGGCATGTACCCATCACAGTGGCAGCCTGGGCAACCCTGGTGGGACTACACCACCTCACAATGGCTGTACCCTAATCAGGTGGGTCACTAGCATTCTTCATCTGCTTCCATCTGCTTGAATCTTCAACATGCTAGTGGCCTCTGTTCAACAAGCCTAGGATTGTCACATAAAGCAGGGATAGCCTGCTATTCAATCTTGCAATGCAACATCAGTGATGCTGAGCTTGATGTGCTGTGACCCCAATGTTGCCTCAAACGCAGTTTGGACATGCTGCATCAAGCTTGTGTGACATCAAGGTTGAAGCTGAACTGCAGTGGTTGCTGCCTTTTTATCATTCATTCATGCATCCATCCATCCATCCCTCCATCCATCCATCCATCCATCCATCCATTTTTTCTTTCTTTCTTGCTTTCTTTCTTTCGTTTGTTTGTTTGTTCACTCATTCAATCGATTAATCATTTATTCATTCATGAGAAACGTGTGCTAGGCAGGGTCAGCAGGCCCAATCAGGCACGTACAGAAGCAATCAACTGTCTCCAACCAGTTCAGTCATGCGCTGACCTAAACGAATGACATTGGACATGCATTCTGTCCTTCCTTTGCTGTGGCTCAAGGCCATCATGTATCTTGCACATGGTGTTGTGGCAATAGCGGATGAGCTAGATGAGCACCTCATGTTTGATGTCTGCGCTAAAGCTTCATCCCACGTCAAAGCAGACCACCACGTGCTCGCTTTTGTGTCAATGGCTGCATTGCTTGCGTAAATGTGTTTCTGGCTCCTGAAATAGCCCCTCTTCCTCTGAGTTTACCATTTTACAGACGCTTCATCCCCAGCAAGCCTCTACCCCTCCCGTGCAAGCCCCCGTCAAAGGACCCTCACCCCCACCCCTGCAGGTTGTGCCATTGGCACAACCTTCACGACCCAATTCTGAAGAGGTCAATGTGCCAGTGAAGCAAGTTGTGGCTTTGCCGCAGTCAGAAGCTGAGCCTGAGTTGCACGCTCCTGAGATCAAGGCCACAGAGGTGGCAACTGCAATCGGTCCTAAAGGTACAGCCATTTAACTTTTGACGCCAAATTGGTGTACATGGTCAATATTCATCACACTCCGAATGTCCTCATGCATGAGTTGGAGTAGGCGCCCATCTCAGTCAACATGGTGACAATCACTGAGCTGAACTCCTGTGCATGGTATTTGGTTCTGCATGTACATTGTTTGCTGGTATTGCTACTGCTTGTGCCTGAATTCCTGATGAATGGATCTCAGCTTTTTCAGACATGTGTCTGCAAGCACATTGCAGTACTGATGCAGAACATTGTCCCAGCACTAGTCAAACTGACCATGCTCAGCATATGCAGGGCCACCTGGCAAGAGCTCAAGTCTCCCCAGCAGCAGCCAGCCACTCTCACCAGCTGCCTCAGGCAGAGCGGCCATCAAGCGCAGATTTGCCGAGCTGGACAAGCCTGCAGCACAGCAGCAGACCAGCTTGCCCACTTTGGTGAAAGGCAGTCTATTGGCAATGCAGCAAGACACACTGCTGTCCAAGAGCCACGGCTTGAAAAAGAATGGATCAAAGGACAGCGGCTCAAAGGACACCAGCTCGAAGGACACCAGCTTGCAGAACAATGACTTGAAGGATAATGTATTGAAGGACAGCAGCTCAAAGGGCAACAGTTCAAAGGACAGCAGCTTGAAGGATAGCGACTTGAAGGACAGCAGCTTAAAGGACAGCAGCGCCGAAGAGAGCAGCTTGAAAAATAGCAGCCTCCTGAAGGACAGCAGCTTGAGGGGCAGCGGCCTGAAGGGCAGCAGCCAAACTGACAGGACGTCCTCCACTACTTCAGAGGAACCCAAAGGCAGCAGCTCAAAGGGCAGCAGCCCAGTCGAAAGGACAGCAATACACGCTTCAGAAGAGGCGAAGGGCAGCAGCTTGAAAGGTAGCAGCCCAAGAAAGAGGGCTTCCTCTTCTTCAGAGGAGCCAAAAGCCTCCAAGCGCAAGGCAAAGCATCAAAGGACGGATGACAGGTCGGGAGACCAGGCTGGCGCAGCATCAGACAAGCACTTTGCAAAGGAGCCAACTGCTCACAGAGCAATGTCTTTCAAGCTGAGTGCCCAAGCCGGATTGCGCAGAGCCTCAACAGCTGCACATCCAGCTTCCCCAGCAACTGCTGAGGCTGCTTGTTCAGCAGCTGCCCCAGCAGCTTCAGCAGTGGAGACTGCAGCTTCTCCAGTAGCTGCTCCAGCAGTGTCAGCACCGGAAGCCTTAGTGGCTGCAGCAGCTGCCAATACAGCTGCTCACAAAGCTGCAGGCGCAGCTGCTGCTGCGTCCTCTGATGCAGCTGCCATTGCTCCTGTTTTAGAGCCAAAAGCTGCCAGGACCAGCTCAGGCTTGAGCAAAGCTGCTGTTGCGCTTGGCATTCCCACACGGACATATGACAAGGCGTCCAAGCCTGACCAGACTGAGAGGACAGGGCTGAGCCATGCTGCGTCTGAGTCAAGGGCAAAGGGCACCAATACAGCGCAAAACGCTACTAGTGCTGCTCTAGAACGCCAGCCTAGGCAGGCTGCACATGTGACAACAGTTGGTTTTCTGCCTGCTAGGTTCAGGATTGACCTGTCTAATGCTGATTCTAGCTCACAGCCTGAGGTATCTGCCATGGCAGATGGTGCCCCACCCTCCAAGAACCCTAGCCTACCTGCTGCAGATTTAGCACAGGCATACTCAATCCAAGATGCATTGGAGTCAGATTGTGCTGTTGCTTCCATAGCAGCTGACAGGCTTCATAGTGATGCACAGCCGCCACCACCACCGCTACCGCCAGCTGAACACAGACAGCATGACTTAATGCCTCCACTGCCACCACCAGCAGGTCTGCAGCATGACTTGTTGGCGCCACTGCCCAACAAACTCGCGCCAAGCTCACGCGCAACAGCAGTACAGGAGCAGTCTGAGTTCCCGCCGCCTCCGCCACCATTCCCGCCACAAGCTTTGGTGCCAAATCAGTCACAGCCAGCTGAACATACGCTGCCTCAAGCACACCAGCAGACAGCGCGAAAGCACAGTCAGGCCCCATCAGCATCACCAGAGATTTTACAGCTGCCAAGCCATGAGCGTCAATCACCAAGCAAGGAAGCACAAGTGCTTTCACCAGGGGACCAGGGCGTCACCTCCCCTTCAAACACTAGGAAAAAGCGGCGCTGGGGTCCAGCAGTGGGTGACTCCACCCCTGCTGAAGGGGCACTTCCAGCAGAGCCGTCTGTGGAAGGCTCATCCTCAGAAGAAGCGCCTCCTACAAGGCAGTTTGATACGGCCTGGGCAACAGGAGGGGCACCTGCAGCTGTTGCTGTTCATGATCATGCATGGGGTTCTGCAAACCCTAGAATGGTGGATGTCAGAAACCCTGCTGGCGCTATTCCTACTGACCCTAGACGACAGCCTCCCTCCTCTGCAGCAGGGCTGCTTGGAACAAACCCTGCAGGCGGGGTCACTGGCCAGCAGGGGAGTCTTGGCGCTGCCCTGCCCCTGCCTGCTCAGCATGGCCCGGCTGCTTCTGCCCTGCCGCAGCCTCAGCAGGGCACTTCTGGCCCTGCCTTGGCTCAACATCAGCCTGGTCCTGCCCTGCCTCTGTCCAAACATGCTGCTGCCATCCAGGGCTGGGGCCCTTCTCAGCACGGCTCTGCTGTTTCTGCTCAGTCCCATTTCCAACCTCAGCAGGGCATTTCTAGACCTGCTCTGTCACAGCCGATCAACAGCGCTGCCTTCAGCTCAGTCCAGTCTTGGGGCGCTTCCCAAACAGCCCTGGCATCTGGCCGCAACAGCCCTCAGGGCCCGTTGCCAACAGTCCCTATGCCACCTCCAGCATGGGCCCGTTCCAGGCTTGCCTCTCAGACCCTGCCCCCGGCCCCTGCCAGGCCCCAAGCAAACCCTCAGACCCACCCCGCCGCCCCTGCTGGACCCCAACCAGCCCCTGTGCATAGATTGAACCCCTGGGAGTTGAGCGTTCCAAAAGCAACAGGCCCTGACCAACCGCCATTGGCACCAGAAATATCCCAGTCAAGCAGCTCACGCTTGTCTGGTGATAAGCGGCCAAGCTCATCACAGCAGGTAAGTTGAGCAAATAGCAGCGTCACAGCGCATTGGCTCCCCTGCTTGCAGGACTGTCCATACAGGAACGATCAATTTTGCGCTGCATGAGCCACGTCAAACTGCAGGGCTGCCCTTTAAACAGAGGTTGCTTCGATACTGCATTGCCTCACCAGCAGTGCAATGCCTGCTTGGCTGCACAAGCTTTGACATGTGAGCAAGCGTGTAGGCATCTTGCTGCAGACTGAGAATCTTCCATGGTGGGTACCAAATCCTGACGCATCAGATGAGCCACAGCTGTGGCAAGTCAAGCTGCAGTACAGCTGGGGCAGCTCCACAGCTGTGAAAGCAGAGCTTAGAGTGACTGCAAGGCTTTGGGGAGCTCAGCGCATGGGCCAGCAGTGGGCAAAGCCAGGTAAGATTTTGAGCTTAGATCTGTCATGTTCATGTCAGGTACCACCTCATTGGTGTTTTGCTACTCTTTTGCGACTTACCTATTCAGCAAAACAGCAACATGTGTCAGCACCAGATGTGTGTGGACCCTTTCACCCTGAGCCTGGTCTTTAGCGATGCTTGTGCTGCAGGCATCAAAGCTCAACTGTCTGCAAGCGGGCTACCAGAGACCCTGAAAGCCAACAAGCTAAGCTCTGCCTGGGGCAGCAGCTGTCCACTGTCTCATGCCTATTGGATCTCAGTCCAAAATCTGACTGACCGAAGCTGATGCTGCAGGCCTGAAAGCTCAACACTCTGCAAGCAGTATACCATAGACTCTGAAGGCGAACAAGCTGGGCTCTGCTCTGGACAGCAGATGGCGTAAAGACCTCAGAGAGCGGTGGGATGGACGTCTGCAGGCAACCGATGCTTTGAACTGGCAAGTTTTGCAAAGGCCAAGCCTGGTGTCAAGCCATGTCTGTGCTGCAGGCATCAAAGCGCAGCTCTCTGCAAGCTTGCCGCCAGCCTCTCTGAAGGCAAACAAGCTAAGCTCCGCCTTGGGCAGCAGATGGCACAAGGACCTCAGAGAGCGGTGGGATGGGAGTCTGCTGGTATTTACTGTAGATGACAGCCTACAGGCAACTGATGCTTTGAGTTGGCACTTGCAGATGCTGCAACTGCAGCGCCTGCAGACCCTGCTGAGGTGCAAACTCAGCCCAAGTCTTGCACGCTTGCCATGCCCTGTGTTCTTGTGACGCCCCATTGCATTGGATCTGCTTGAGGCGCTATGAAAATTTGCAAGCTGATGTTGTGCGTAATGCAAGGGGTTGGCTTGATGTAGCTGTGTCCAGTGACTGCATGCACAGGAATAGCTTGTTGGGCGCAGTCTATCCTCCATACTAAAGTCAGCCGTGGTTGTACGCGGAAACATGCAGCTGAATTGCCGAATGCTGCTGGTCTTGACTAAGGCACTGGCCTCCTGAAATCTGCTGTGGCTATGCTGCTGCAGTGCACCAGAGCAGCCCCTGATTGCCAAGCTATCATCACCTGGTGCCGTGACAACATCTTCATCATCTCACAGAGCCAGCACGCTGCGACTGATCGCACCCAACAATGAGGTCATTCCCACCATTGTTGATGAAGATCTATCTCAGGTGTGTGTGCATCCTGTGAGCATCTGCTTCATCTGTCAGAACATGTTCTGTTTGGACAAGCCCATGAACACAATTGCGCAGATGCAGTCTCAGCCCTATTGCACTTGAGATGTTGGGACAAGCCTGTGCAGAGTCAACAAGAGTGATTGCTTGTCTGCAGGCTGCAAAGGCGGGTGTACAAGAGCTGATAGCTGACAACAAAGTAGAGGCTGGTCCTATAAGCAGGCAACAGCAGCCATGTGTGTGTGGGCTGATCTTGATGGATTGATAGACGTCACGCTTTTGCTAGTTGACTCAGTGTACAGTCACAGATTGCAGCTTGCGCTTGGATTGCATACAGACTGAGGGTAGATTATCAGTACATTTGGACACAATCCTGTTCGCTCTCAACACTTTGGCACTACCGCCACCTTTTGCCAATTTTGTGCTGATTCAGTTTTGTGTTGATCAGTCTGAGACAGCCTGACAGTGTACATCATCAGGAGTCATTGCACATCAGGGCAATGCTAGGGTTTGTGTATTGGCTGTAGCCAAATTTAGTGCTGAACCCTCCAGATGACTATTTTCATGCAATACAACTCAGATGTGCAGATTCTGCCGCTTGCTTACGCAGTTCTGTAAGTGTCGCATCTGCAATTGCAGGGTGCTGCGCTGCAGCGCACAATTTCAGGAGGCACCATCAACTATCGATCGCTCACGACTGTTGTACGTATTTCATTCATCACTGTGACGCGTGGAGCTTGGGGGTAGAAGCATTTCGTGCCTGACAGCTTCAATATACTGTGCTCGTGCACGCATGACCTCATCAAGACCACCTGCAGAGGAATGGCTGCTGAAGCCCAATGGTCACTCAGCCAGTCATTCAGTGAATTATGCAGCAATGCAGCTGAGTTGCATCCTTGTCTCAATCCGCTTATTACAGCGCAGCTCATGCACAGAAATGTAAAATACACTAACCGCAAATGTGAGAGCCTGTAATCAGTGATTACAAGTTGGCATTCTGGACAGATTACGCAGCTTCCTGAACTGGGAACTCAAACACAACATCCTTGCCAGTCAGCTTCTTGTAAACTCCCTTGAATGTCTCCACCTTCCATTCTGTGCTGTTCCTGTCCTTGGGGTCCAAGTAAACCTGCAGCATATGTTCCAGTGTGACTTTGCATTGCGGTAAAGCGGGCTGGAAGTAGACATCAATCAGAGAAAGTAGGGTTGTCTGAGATGTGCTGCTGCTCACGCAGCATGCATGTCAATGGCGAAACACAGGATCCACAGTCAAGATCTGCCTTGCAAAGAGGTAGGTGCAGCTCAAACAGGTTGTCTTCATGCCACTCTGGTATTGCCACTTCCACAACTTTGGCAAGGCAGACTCATTTTGTGGATCTCCCTGTTGAATTGGCTGGCATACAAATGATTACAATGTTCCAGCCTCAAGGTACAAGGGGTCATGTGTCAGAATTAAGTTGAGCTTTTGACCTCAGTCTACAGCTGCAAATGCGCATCAGGCTGAGCAGCTACAGAATTATGCCTGTCTTGCAGGTGTGGGATTTGTACCTTGAGGGTTCTGGAGCCATCCGCCTTGTACCTTATGCGCTTGCCCACAATCTCTGTTGGGTATACTAGGTCATCTAGGATGGCATCATGCACCTGCACAGGACAAAATTGGGGATCAAAACTCAAGGTCCCAGTGCACAAAGTGCTCCTCAGTGACCTGCATCTGTAAGCAAGCAACTTCCTGGGCAGAAGGTATTGCTTTGTCACCTGAGGCTGGAAGGCAAGTGGCTATGCATGCCTTGCAGCAGATGCACTGCAGCCAGCTAGGTTGAGCCTAAAAGGAGTGACTGTCGTAAGGCTGACAGGACTAGTCAGAGGGTGTACACAGCATGGAAACTTTGTCAAAGGCCAATAGCGATGCATGCCTACACAGACTCACGATACTCAAGAAAGGGTCTCGGAATTGAAGGAAGGGATTCAATACTCAAGGAAGGGCAACACAAGAAGAGAGACTAAAATAGAGCTGACAAGCCTAGCCAGAGTGTGTTCGTTCATGGTAACCTCAATACAAATGACTGATAGCCAGCTGATGACTTCTGACAAGCATTGTGCCTGCAGTTTCCACCCAAATCAGCATCCCAGCCCTGAAGATCCTAGGATGATGGGATACCAATCTCCAGATGGTGACAGCAGACACACTGTCTGTCAGACAGCATCACCTCCATGGCAGTCACGTGATTGACATTGTCTGATGCAATGAACGAGACTGTGTTTGGTGGATGGGTGTGTGACGCATTTGCTGTTGTTGTCTGCTCAATGCATCTGCCTGGTCGGCCTATAGGAGCGCTCACATTACTGATGACCATCATACAGAGACCGAGACATCTATAAGTCAGACCGCGCCTTGATAACTTGTTGAAATGCTTCTCAAGCTGAAGATTGGATCTTGTCTGGTCCTCAATGCACATGAACTTCTTCAGGCTCGATGCAACGCACTTGTGAAAGCAACATGCAAGAACTGAAATCAAACTTGTCTGGGCTGTGGCGGATTGTCACTTTTGATGCAGCCAAATGGAAGTGTTGAGTACAACAGCTGAGCAACTGGAAAACTATCAGTGCTGTGATGGCAGTGCAATACCAGCAATGATTGCAAAAACCTCAACCAAAAGACAAGGTAACACAATGCAAGCTTGCATGTCAACAAGCGTGGAATGCATTCAGAAACAAGGGAAATGACAAGCAAAAAAGAGCAAGGGCAAACACTTACTGAGGTCAATGTCCTGCTCCTTGGCCTAGCCTTGGATGATCCAGACTTGGACTTAGGCATGATCCGTCTGTTGGCGACAAGGACAACATCCTTGCCGCTGAACTTCTTTTCAAGTTCCCGAACTAGCCTCTGCTGGATTTTCTGGAAGCCCTTGAGCAACCGGTATGGAACATGGATGATGATGGCGTTCTTTGAGGCTGTCACGTCAATGAGCTGGGCGCTGGTGATGTACAGATCCCGCAAGTCTGTCTTGAAGTCCTGGTTGGTGGCCTCCAAGTCAAAAAGTGCCTGAAACCAAGCATATGTTAAATCATCAAGTTGCCTGGACGTCGACTCTGAAACTCTACAATCACACGACATGTATGCTGCCGACTGCTGCGCTGCTAGTGTGTGCTTTGAGCTGGCATTGCATTAGAGCGGCTGCAGGAAAAGTTTGTTGCGCTTGCAGCACCACTGCCTTGGTGTCTGATGTGTTGCAAACAGGCTGGATGTTTGTTGAGTTCAAGGCAGCACCTGTGCTACGCTTTCCTCGAAGCTGTCAGGCTCTTGACCCTTTTCCTTCGCAATCTTCTTGCGAGCTGTGAACATCCTTGCTCACTTCTGGCAAGGATTGTCACAAACCTGCGGCATAGGCAAAATCTGACGACGCGCAGACGTGCATTGGATCAGGAGATCTTCAGAGTCTTTGCGCGTCACGAAGTCCAGCCAGAAACAGGTGCTCTGCAAGTGCTGTTCAGGTGAACGATCAATACGCCGCCTCGGTTGCAGAAGGGCTGCAGCGGCCCCGAGACATGCACACAAGCACCAACGCAGCAATGAGGAGCGTCTTTGGCGCGCTGCTTACCTGACACACGCCTGCGCAGTGTATTTGCAGCCGCCGTAGGTCAAAAGAGGGCCAGACTGTAGACCAGTATGGCTGAGTACCCGGGAAAGCAAGATTTAGCATCCGCGTTCGACGAAGACGAATAGCAAAAAGGCAACAGACAAAATTGTCTATCATTTATTCGCAAATAATCTTCAATCATTCGTTCAGCAGAGTTCGCTTTCGCTCCGACTTCGTCAGCTGCCAGAGTCAGTTCTCGTGAGGTCAAGTGCAAACTTCTTAAGCTGCTGTGCTCATCTCCGATCCGTGCTGGCATTGACGTGCCGTCCTGCTGATTTGGATTTCGAGCTTGCTTCGTCAGCCGTGCCTTTACTTGTCGCAGTCTGCGTCTCGGCTCAGCTGTGCCTGTGAGACGTGTTGAGCGGTCAAGCTGTATGGCAGTGTTGGGAAGTTCAGGTGCCTCTGTGAGGTGATTGCCGCTTCCTGGCATGGGATCGGAGCTTGATAGGTGGATAGAGCAGTTGAAAAAGTGTGAGACGCTTAAAGAGTCTGAGGTCAAGCTACTTTGCGAGAAAGCACTTGAGATTCTGGTTGAGGAGGGCAACGTTCAACGAGTCGATGCGCCAGTGACTATCTGTGAGTCTTGCTCTGCTAGCACACGCACATTAAGGCATTAGCTCCAACAGAGAACAAGGCAGCTGCAGTTAGCAAGCCTGTTGTGCAGTCCAACATCCACAACACTGCCATGTGCGCAGGCGGTGATATTCATGGACAGTTCTATGATCTTGCTGAGCTATTCAAAGTTGGCGGTGATTGTCCTCAGACGAATTACCTGTTCATGGGCGACTTTGTGGACAGAGGGTTCTTTAGTGTAGAGACATTTCTGCTACTACTGGCTTTGAAGGTATGTGAAGTATGCTTGCAAGGGCATTGCTGTCAGCATCTCTCTGGCTTGCATGCCCAAGCGATTGCATAGTAAGTATTTGGCCAAGACTGATCACTGCCAGCTGAAGTGTTGTTCATGGCATTTGCAGGTTCGCTACCCAGACAGAATAACGCTGATTCGTGGCAATCACGAAAGTCGCCAGATCACACAGGTGGGGCCACCACAGATTTTGAGCGTAATTGCATGCACAAGTGTCCTACAGTTGATGTTTGTGTTCCATGAAGTGTAGTCCAAAGGACTTCATGCATCCGCAACAGTCCAGTGTTTATTTTGCATGATCTGCAAATATGTAACACTGAGCTGTTTTCGCGCACCGCTTGCTTCACAGTTGCTAAAGGAACTGCATGCATGGTGCAGGTCTATGGTTTCTATGACGAATGCTTGCGCAAGTATGGCTCAGTCAATGTATGGCGGTATTGCACAGACATATTTGACTACTTGAGGTCAGAGCTTCTCATTGGCTTAGCATGCAGTATCAGTCCAATCTGAGTTCTGCAAGGCAACTCTGCAGCTCTTTGTCGTACTATGGCAGCTTCACATCTTGATGTGCAAAGTGACATTTGGCTGCGGTGTGCAAAAGACTTGCAGCAACCTCTGCAGTCATGTTGCAGCTTGACATGTCATGTGTTGAGTCCTGTTTGCTCTTCCAAGGGTGGGTGTGCTCATGGAAGGGTGATCATAAGTTGACACAATGCTGTGTGATGCAGTCTGTCTGCGCTCATAGACAACAGAGTCTTCTGTGTTCATGGAGGCCTGTCGCCTACAATCAGCACTCTTGATCAGGTGAATCATCCCCACAATTCACCATGTTTGACAACATCATGACACCATTTTTGTGGTGACTAGCACCTTGGACAAAATACATTTAAATTCTCTCCATCTTGGTCAGAGGCGATGGTGACAACTGCTCCTTATTATCAGTTCATATACACAACGTAGTTCTGCTATGTGCACTGCAGCAACTTCTTGAATGCACAACTGTAACTGTAGTATGTCAGCAGCAGCAGTTGGCAATCAGAGGGATGACTGATGCTTCCTTGCAGATCCGCACCATTGACAGGAAGCAAGAGGTGCCTCACGATGGCGCCATGTGTGATCTGTTGTGGTCTGACCCCGAGGACATTGAGGGGTGGGGTCTCAGTCCCAGGGGGGCGGGGTACCTCTTTGGGGGCGACATCTGCCAGCACTTCAGCCAGACAAACAAAGTGGAACTGATTGCGCGAGCGCATCAGCTGGTCATGGAGGGCTACAAGCTTATGTTCAACGAGCAGCTTGTGACTGTCTGGTCTGCACCTAATTATTGCTATAGGTAAGCAGATGACCTTATATGTCACATTGATAAGTCACAGTCATCATGTTCTGCATTGTCATTGTTGGCATCATATCTGGTCAAAGAAATGCAGCAAAGCTGCCAGGTGTGTAGCACAGCTGAAGCTGAAGTCATGCACAAATCAGTCTTGCATCTGTATGCATAATGGCGCAGGCTCAGATTTTGTAGTGCAGCTAGCTTTGCTGTCTCCCCATCAGGCGCTAGAGGATTGCACAAAATGTGTAGGCTGGTCATGGATGTGCTTGTTGAGGTGCATGTAACAGTGCTTTCGTGCGCTGCAGATGTGGCAATGTGGCAGCCATTCTTGAACTTGATGAGCACCTTACAAGGAACTTCAAGGTGAGTCAGGTCGCTTACTCCGATGTTGTCATGCTTTTGCACTCATCCATTCCTACGCCTTGTAGTGCTTTGCTGTCATATGCGTGCTGAATGTTCAAGTTGCTTTGTTGCTGTGGACACACATAACACATGTTTCATCATATTGTGACATTGTTTAGCTGCACAAGGTCACATGCCCCGTCTGCATTCCGGCTTGAAAGCTGATGCAAATGCATTTGCTGTCCAGGTATTTGAGGCTGCACCACAAGATGTGCGAGGTGTGCCAGCTAAAAAAGCGGCGCCCGACTACTTTCTATAGAGTCTTCCTTTTGACAGCCAATATGGCTTCAGCTCAACGGCACATCCCTTGACATGCTACATATGTGGTCTCATTCCCATAGCTTTGAGTGTACTCTCACCTCAGCACACAAGGATACAGATTGACCAGCGCATCCACGGCAGCAGATTTTTTGCACAGGGCGTGCTTGCAATGACTTTGACTATCATGATCGTCTGCAAATGTTTGCAGAGATGACCAGTGACTTCACCACTTAGGCTAGGCTGTTTTGTGAAGCTTGACCCAATGACTGACGCAACAGTACCTTTCAGCATTCAGACACCCTGCACGTTCTATCTCTGCTGTTCCCAAGGTGTCCTTGTGAGGTGGTGCTTAGCTAGACATATTTGCAAGGTTCGACTGCTGCATAACGCTGGGAGCTGTTTTTCGGCAGCTAGTTTGCATGTCATGTCTCAGTCCCAATTCATGTTCAGCAGCTGCGCATCTGCCTTGCTTGAGGGGTCCTGCCATCATTACTTTGAGTTGCATGGCTCTTGTTTCTGCAAAAGATCTTGCCTTCAAATGCAAGTGCAATCATTGCATGGCGTGTGTGACGGCCAGCTTGACCAATTTCAAGATGACTTTTGCTCGATCCACACACACTAGCACAATGTCGTGCAATTCAGCAAACCACGATCATGATCTGCAGATGCATGCATACTACTGCCAAGCTAATGATGCACATTTGCTGATGCATGTCTGTGGGTGCTTGTTACACAAGAACCAAAACAAATTCCATGACACAAGCAATCTAAGCCTTGTAGCCACAGCTGTTTCTGCGACCCCTAGCCTTCTCGAATTTGCGGCCCTTAGATCGGACATATGGCTTGGTGTGTGAGTGAGGTTGACCTGCACACATGACAAGCCTTGTAATGCATCGAAGCAGCAGCTATGCTCACAAGTGTAGCAAATGCGCGTACACATATGTCTCAGCACAGCATGTACCCTTTGTAAGTCAAGATGTATGCTAGCTGACAGCAAACCATGGCTCAATTTGAAACAGGTCTACGTGACAGGTCATGCTGTGCATCCTTTTGCTGTCTGCATGCAACCGCTTGCAATCTCGTGGTCACCAAGACAACAGAAAGCATGCAGCAGGGCCTCATGACCAAGCCACATGATACAGAAGCATCAGCAGGGCAATGCACACCATTTCGCCATATTGTTATCCTTACACCAGCAACCTTGCGATGGTAGCTTCGCATCTCAGGCAACAGCGTTTTGACACTCATCGACCACTGCCAAAATCAAATGTGCACAACAGGGGTGAAAGCAATAGCAGCAGATGGCAGTAAGCCGCAATGAGTAAGCAGAAGGCAGTCAGCGAGTGACTGTGCACAACAAAGGGTTGAGTTGAAGACTGACCTGGTGCCTTGCCAAAGTGTTTGACAGCCTCCCGGGAGTTCTTGGGCCCCCTGAGCAGCACTGTGCCTGCACCTGTGGGCGCTAGCAAAGCCAGCTGGTCAAATGTCAAACACTCACCACCAGCCTGCACCCATGTCACACCATCAAATCACATGCCATTGCAGTTCACATACCTAGCAGTTGTGCCGGGACAAGCAACAATTTGAATATGCTAAGAGCGCTATTCACTTTGTGAGTGGCTGCAGTTCCCCTGTGCAAGCAATGCCAAACAACAAGGTCCTGTTTGATGTCATGAACGCACCAGACAAGTGACCTTTTGAACATGACATCATGCAACGAGTTTGGCCCAGCAAGGTATAATGGCAAGCTGTCATCCAAGCAGGATGATGCTGACCTGCACAATCCTGGCACGTGCTGTAGCTGTGAACCTCAATGCCACCACACGTAGCTTGGGGACCTCGTACACACGCACATCATCTGTGATGGTGCCCACCACAACTGCAATGCTGTCCTCCTGTACACACATACAGGAGCTTGTGATGGGTTTGCCACTGCCGCAGACGAGCATTGGCAGCGTTTCATGAGTGCAGTCAATGATTTGCTCCTGAGCTAAGAGCGTCACCTTTTACCACAGACATGCTCTTGCAACAGCTCAACGCAGAATCAATAGCTTAGGATGAAACTGCCTCTACTGCAGATATGTATTTGCAGCATTTGAGTTGAACAATAAACGATTTGCCCACTGGCTAAAGGAGCATCATGGTTCTGCCTTAAGATGTGCTCTTGCACAGCTGATTTCTGCAATCGACAGCTTGCGACGGTGCTGCCTCTACCATAGGTGTGCTTTTGCAGCAACTAACTGTCACAATGAGGTGTTGCCCTGTCACTGCAAGTGCCGCTTTTGGCACAGATGAGGCCTTGCAATAGCCAATTCGCAGTGAATGATTTCTGCATGCCGGGAAGCACTTCCGCTGTACAGATGATGTGAATGTGAGCTGCAGGCAGTGACTGCATCATGCAAGCTGCCACAGGCTCACCTTGCCAGCCATGAACTTCTGCAGCCGGGACAAGGACAAAGGCGGCCTGTTTGTCTTGGACATAAACAACCGCTTCAGCACCACCTTGTTGAAGTTGCTGTCTGTCCGCCTGACCAGGAAGCCATACAGCTGCAGCAAATGGAAATTTGTTTCGCATGGCGCATTCAGGATGACTGCTGAATGCTTTGTGTGCACTTGAGTGTGCCTGCCACAAGCTGATCAGTAGCTAAGACTGTGCCTGGCAAGCCTGACAGCTGAATGCAGCTGGATAACCATTTGCTGAGCTGAGAAGGTGATCCTCTGCTGTGATCTGAAGACTGCTGTGCAGAAACCCATGAACACTGGACGCTTCAAAGCGCATAAGCTCAGTTTACCTTGACTAGCAACTTCAGGTATACGTTGTCGCTTTTTGGGGCTGTCCGTCTGACCTTCTTGTTACGGCCTCCTGCCTCAAGATCGATACCCTACAGCATCAAGCCACTTATGCGCTCGAGTTTGTACAGCCCCGCTCAAGCACTGCCAGGGACAATTGATGTCAAGCAGCAAGACGTCACAGCGGGATGCAGCAGTCTGCAGACGCTGAAATGCACAGCAGCTATGACGTACCATGGTGACAGCTTGCCAAATCAGCTGTTGTGTTACCAAAGAGGAGCTGCTATTGCTCTCACGACTTCTGTATAGTCGCCGCCGAGTCAAGCACGCACTCACGGACTCGGACGCAGGTCTGCTACTTCGTCTTCTTCTTCACACGGTCCTATGCATTGACACAAGTGGAGAGCGGGACTTGCAGCACGCGCGGGACGTTGCGCATCCGCAAGCGTGATGAATGGCAATATGCTTGCAGAAGCTGCTTGCATGGCATGCAGAGGTGTCGGCAGGCATATACTGATCTCAAAGTCCGGAACACACCACAGCGGTCGCTGAACAGCGTGGAGCATCGATTGACCATGGCACAACAGGCCAACAGCGACGCGCTTGCACTTTCGTACAAGCATTGTGTGTCGCTCGAGCAAAACCTCAGGGAGGAGATGAAGCAGCAAAACTTCTACCATGCCGATGTGCGAAAGGTCCGGGCGGAGCTGCGCCTGGCATACGAGGGGCTTCTGTTCCTCGACTATGCCGGGGCACAAGTGAGTTTTTGTTCAGCACAATTCCTCGCATCTTGCCGAGGAAACGAGCTTTTGTGTGCAAGATCGCGCCTGTAAGCAGGACCGGGAAGTAGAACCCGCTCTGTGGAAGTCTGTCTTTTATCGTCCTATCGAGGAGTTCAGACGCAGAATCAAAGCGGCCGCCGCAGCTGGTGACAAGGGCAAGGAACCTCTTCGAAAGGTCAGTCCTTCCTTCAGACAACCTGTAGGGACACCTGTCAGCCCAGCAAGGCGCCTTTGTACCACTGGCCTCACAGGACCATGTGCCTCAACCCCATACAGGCATGTTGTTCTCATGCTTGCTCACAAGCACTGTACTGATCACTTCACTTGTGTCCAGGTCAAGATTGCCTTTGGAAAGTTCCTGCAAGATGCTGCGCTCTTCTACCGCCAACTTGCCTGCAAGCTTCAGGCTGCTTATGGCAGCGTCAGCTTTAGTCTAGCAGATGCGCAGCTGCAATCACCGCCAAGTCTGCCAGAGCAGCAATACAAGCAGCAAGACTGCAGGCAGTCTGTGTATCGCTGTTTGATATGCTTGGGAGATATCTTCAGGTATGCTCTCCAGAAGGGAACAATACATGCTCTTTATCATGACTGTTTTGATTACCAACGTCACCTTCCTTATATTGAATTGTCCCTACTAAAAGGTAACATGACAGTCAGCATGCGGTGAGTCCAATTGCAGTATCCTCACAGCAAGCACGTGCTTATATCGAGTGTCCTTATAAGGAGAAGTTACTGCACAAGCAAGCTTGTCTTGGCCAAGCTACTTGCCATGTTCTGCACATTGCTGGATCAGAACTGCAATCCATGGTGATAACAACAGCACTTGCTGCAGGTATGAGGCAAGCATTCTTCAGACTAGCCGAAGGAAAGACTGGTCAGAGGCTGCTAAGCACTACCGCTTGGCTATGTCAGTCTATCCTCAAGGTCAGTGTTGCCAGCAGCAAATCCCGCTGGTGACTTATCACTGTCCATCTGCAGCTGTTTCATCATGTACTGAGGCTGTAACTTGTCTCAATGATATGCACTTCTTGCAACAGCTTGCTGAGTTGCTCAACAATTAGAGAACTGTCTTTATACTCTTTTCTGTATTCACCCTTATTGTTCATGAGGACACTTTTGCCTTTTCTGTTGGACTGCTCAAGACTGGTATTGTTCTGCCAATTAGAATTGCTCTTGCTGTATGCAGTCGCCATCACCCTTACTACCTACAATCTGTATTGCTGTGTTGCTGGTGCTTGACGCAATACATCTTTCATAACTGCAGGTGGCAACTCGTACAACCAGCTGGCAGTCTTGTCCACTTACATGGAGGATGACCTGGCTGCTGTCTACTACTACTTCAGGAGCCTTGCAGTGGCCAAGCCTTTCACAATTGCAAGGGAGAACCTTGTTCTGCTTTTGGAGCAGATCAGAGTCAAGTATACCAAACTACCACAGCGGCCCCACTCAAATGCTCCAGCTCAGCAAATGCCAATGAAGAGCAAGCGGCCAGTGAATGTCCTCATGCAGGAGACCAGCATTCGCCTGGCGCATCTGCACGGTCAGTGTCCCTTCAAGCACCTTGTTTCTGTCACAACACGTTGTCGTCAGGGCAAAGCCGCTTGATCTGTACTGTCCATATCAGAGCATTGGCTTGCGTGACTCCACTGGCAATGTCACTCCAAGCACACCTATGAGCAAAGCAGTGTGCTTGTGCTTGAGTCTGACCATGTCAAGCATTTGTTTGGGTCAAGCCATGTGTCTTTGTTTCAACAATATGTGAGTGCAGCACACCCTGTCCCTGCTTGTGCAAAATTGATCAACACATCAACGTATATGTCACCGCTATTGGAGCGTAAGCAGGGGTTGTACAGACAGTGTCAAGAGTGAAGACAAGACTGGTCTCTTGCATGCGGCAGCATAGGAGCTTGCTTGGTTGTCTCTGGAGGCTTGCTGCTTTGTCACATCCTGCGTGTCACCACTCAAGACGCAATCACTGGGCCCTTGAAAGCTCAGCCCTGCTCTGACACAGGCAACATACATCTAGGTGGCATTGACCTTCTGAGAGTGTGTCGTAAGAGAAAGAGCTGCAGTGTCAAGAAGGCTCGAGAGCTCAGAAGGCACTGCAGTTGTTTCTGTTGCAACATGCTGTCACCAGGGCAACTCTGCTTGGTCTCCATTGCCCAGTTCAGAGCAATTGCCTTGGTCAACTTTGGCGTCTCCATGCACCTCTCTGAGCAAAGCACTATGTCTGTGCCTGAGTCTGGCTGTGAACAATGCAAGGCGAACATCCTACGTCTTACTCCAAATGAGTGCGCTTTGTCCGGCTTCCACTTTGTTTCATTTCGAGAATTGTTGCGTGTCATGTGCTGTGTCTGGCTGCTGCAACTGCATTTGATGAGCCTGTTGAGTCCCTGCTTTGACATGGGCAATACAGCATTAAGTGGCATTGTGTTGGTCACAATGTGCTGTAACAGAAACAGCCGCAATGTCAAGAGCGCGCTGCAGCTCAAAACGCACTGCAGCTTTCCTTGTTACAATGCATTGTCATCAGGGTAACTCTGCTTGAACTGAAGGTGGCTGTGTCAGAACAACTGTCTTGGACATCTGCGCAGTTAGCGTATCTTCAAGCTCCTCCCGCTAAGATCAGCATTGTGTCTGTGCTGCAGCCTGACTGTGTGTGTGTAACTGCATGCGCGTCATAGCGCGCCCAAGCGCCTGTGCCTGAAATTTACAAGAATGCGCTTTGTCTGGCTTTGCCTTTGGTTAACTTCAAGAAATGTTGCGTGCCATGTGCTGTGTCTGGATGCTTGAACTGCATTTGATGACCCTGTTGAGTCCCTACATTGACATGGGCAATATGGTGTTAAGTGGCATTGTGTTGGTAAGAGTGTGTTGTTACAGCTGCAGTGTCAAAAGCGCGCTGCAGCTCAAAAGGCACTGCATCTTCCCATGATACAACACACTGTCAACATGGTCAAGCTGCTTGAACTGAGGTCAAATTGATCGTGTCACAGCAGGACACCATCTTTTGGTGAGAGTGGCGCAACCAAGCAACCTATATTGTTTTGACAATATTTGACGCAGGGTGCTCATTGTCTGAAGCGTGGCAACTCAAATAATCATTGCTGCCATAAAAATTATGCATCTTTTCTTTGTCTGACGACCAGGCTTTGCAACGGGGATCTGCAATTGGACAGACAATATGTGCACTACATTTCTGTGCACGCTGCACATTTCATATCAAGCATTGTAGTGCTTTCTTGTTTGCCAAAGCTAGCCTGAGCAACTGCATTGAGGTTCTGCCAGCGGCAATACAAGACCTGAACGACCTGCTTGGGCAGCACTGCAGGCACAAGTCAAGATTGTAGAAAATGTCAAAGACAGCTTGAAAACACAACAGAACTCAAGCACAGCGTCTTTGTGTGCAGGCATCTTGTTTTCCAAGGTGAACCTGAGCGATTGTGATGAGGTCTTACCAGCGGCAATATCAGACCTGCATGACCTGCTTGGACGGCAGGCCGTACTGCAGGCATTCTTGGTGAACAAAGCCGCTCAGAACACCAGAGAACATGTGCTACTGCAGCTTGCTGTGCTCAGCATGTTCAGCATGCATGACATCACAAGTGCAGCTGATGACCAAACACGCAGGTGCGCCTTGCCTAGCTGCACTGCATAGCATTTTGGTTGCCTTGTCTATCTACACTACATGAGATTTCTGGCAGACAAGCCTCCTTACAACAGCAGAGAGCATGTGTTGTGCTCAGCATGTTCAGCATGCATGACATCACAAGTGCAGCTGATGACCAATCATGCAGGTGCGCCTTGCCTAGCTATACTGCATGACATTTTTGGTCGCCTTGTCTAGATACACTGCATGAGATTTCTGGTAGTCAAGCCTCCTCACAACAGCAGAGAGCACGTGTTGCTGCAGCTGGCCGTGCTCAGCATGTTCAGCATGAATGACATCACAAGCGCAGCCGATGACCAATCACGCAGGTGCGCCTCGCCTGGCCACACTGCGTAACAATTCTGGCCAACAAGCCTACCCAGAACAGCAGAGAGCCTGAGCTGCTGCAACTTGCTGTGCTCAGCATGTTCAGCATGCATGCCATCACAAATGCAGACAGCGACCAACCATGCAGGTGGGTCTGTGAATCATGCAGCATGTATGACACAACACGCTCGGCCTTGTTGCTGTGGCAGCGTTTTCATGACAGCATCAGTCACTGCAATGCAAAAGCCTGCTTCAGGAGCAAGATGCATGCAATTCTTCACAGCAAGCAGCAACATCTGGACTGGACAGATCAAGATGACGCTATCCTGTGATCTTATTTTGCTCCTGAGCAGATACTGAGGCAGGACGTGCTGAAACAAGCTGTGACCAGGGTAGTCCAGTCAGTCGCAGCATTGGCTGCAAAAGCGGTCAAAGCAGTCAGTACCTGAGGCATTTTTGAGACTTGTGTGCTGCTCCTGAGCAGGAATTCTGACATTATAACGCAGAAGGCGCTGTGGTCAGCTGTGCTCAGGGTCCCTCAGTCAACCATTGCAGCTTTTGATGCAATTGCGGCGCCAGCAAGTGGCCGTGTTGTGATAGTAGTGGGTTGGTTTTTAGCAGTTACTGTGATGTGATGAAGCAGGGCATATCATGACATATTTGTTGTGCTCCTAAGCAGGTACTCTGATGTGATGAAGCAGGATGTGCTGAAGTCAGCTGTGACCAGGGTAGTCCAGTCAGTCATTGCAACGCTGGCTTCAACAGTGGCACAAGCAATGGGCAATGAAGGCAGCCAGCCAACTGGCAAGCTAGTGTTGCCCACACTCACTATCCTGCTGGAGTGGTGGGCTGCCAATCCTGCCTATTCAGCGTAAGCCCCTGTATCTGTTGCTTCTTCTCTGCCCAGTTCTCCAAAGCTAGTGCTGCCCATGCTCACCATTCTGTTGGAGTGGTGGGCTGCCAATCCTGCGTATTCATTATGAATCCTTGCGTCGCGGCCTCTGCTCTGCCTATTTGTATGCAAGTAATGTTGTTGACGCTGTGACATTGACACTGGTAGTGCGCTGCCAATCGTGCCTAGTCAATGTAAGTAAGTTATCTGTATCAGTGCTTCATTGTTGCCGAGGGTCTCTGCTAGGGCTGGTGCTGTGCAATGCTGTCATCACTACTGAGTCTGTGACAGCAAGCAACTGCCAGCTCTGCGTGCAATCTTTTCATTGTCTGAGGTCCCTCAGGTATTTCTGTCTTGTTCCGACTATGTTGATTGTTCTGCTACTTGAGTGCACTGCAGCCTTCAGGTTGAAGCTTGGTTTCACCACTGCTGTACAACATCTGATTTGGACCTGGTGAAGCAAGCTGAGGTCTTTGGCAGGGCATTGCTTTCAATGATGACGTTGTCTTGCTGATCAAACTTCAACAAGGCATTGTCATCATCAAACGCAACGCCCTGCTGACCAGCTGTTGTAGCCTGTCTATGTGCAGTCTACTGACATCGCACAAGATGTTGCCTAACAATAATATGACATGCACTGCAAGTCTGTCAGTGTGTTGTCTTTGCCTGTTTGCAAAAGAGGCCCAGAGGCAGCTGCTTGCCTGCAGTGCATTGACAGCCTGTCCAGTCTGCTCGCAATATTCTCCCTCTGGTTTCTCACAACAATATATTACTGAGAACGAGATCAGATATGCAGGCCTGTCAATGTGCCTCAGCCTGTTGGCACAACAAACCCAGAAGCAGCAGCTGGCCTGCAGTGCATCATCACCCTCTCCCTTCTGCTTTACACTGTCATGCCTTCGCAACAACACCTCGCCTCGTTCATACTGTTTCTCTGCTTTTGCAGGCCTGTCAATGTGCCTCAGCCTGTTGGCACGACTGATCCAGAAGCAGCTGCCCGCCTGCAGTGTATCAATAGCCTCTCCACTCTGCTGACCAGCGTCCTGCCTCTGGTCCCTCTAGACAATGGCCGTGGCGATCATCTCAGTCAAGGGGCAATACTGCAGCCTGGCAATGACCAAAGTCCAGCGGCAGGCATTCAATCACCAGCTCTGCCTGAGGACCATCAGCTCAAGGGCTTTCTGCCACTGCAGAGTTGTCAGAATAGGCTGGACTTTGAGCACCAGCCAATTCAGGTGATTTGCTGAGCATGCCATGCTGCCTAGCATGCTGTCTGGAAAGTGTCAGCCCGCTGTCTCTTTGCAGGCTGCACATTGCAGTTGCAGCTCCTGTATCACCGGGACATCAAGCGCGCCTCCTCTGATTCTAGCGGTCAGCTCACGTTTATGGTTGCATAATGCAAAGAAAAGGGAGACCTCAATGACTGGATGTAGCTGTTTTACCAACACAGCATGTGAGGCTTGCCTATGGCATCATGTACAGCAAGTAGAGTGTGCTGTACAGGATGCAACACCTCTGTGGGCTCAGCGCACCCTGCAAGCTCTGAAAGCCGTTGCAGCTCATCCAGTCAACCTGGACTTTGCCTCAGCTGCAACAGCGCCAGTGGTATTGAGACAGCTGGCCCAAGCCTGGCAAGCTTTGAAGGCATCTGTTGCCAGAGAGGGCCAAGCTCCTCATGTGAATGACAAGGCAAGTGCAGCAGCAGCTGCATCAGCACCAGCAGCAGCAGCAGCAACAGGTGCTGCAGCGCAGGCAAATGCCCATGAAGATCCTGATGATGAAGAGGTATACTCCATTCTTGCATTAGCAGGAGAGGGTGCTTTTGGTTCTGTTGCAGGCAATGCTGCAGGGCTCATGACGGCACTTTTTTGCTGACAAGCACATTGCTGTTCACAGAATGCAAGTATCCCCGCAGCGTGTGCTTTCCAAATGAGTAAGCCGCTTTATTAGCATTCAGAGGGCATCTGAGTTGTCTTGAAAGTCTGCAGAATTTTTACAGGGCATGTGGCTTTTGAGTCAAAGCTTGCTTCACCTTTTGAAGTGTTTGCACCAACAAGCTTTGCTGCCATCTGCAACACAATGCTTGTGCCTGCAGGTCATTGTGTTCCAGCCCCAGCAAGCAGGCACATCCACTTCTACAGCTGCAGCACAGCCAGACCTGGCAGCAGGACCAAATACTACATCTGCTGCTGTTGCCAGCTATGCTCACATTGCTGCTGCCAAGCCAAGTGCGTCTCAGTCTGCTGCCCCTCAAAGCATGCCACAAGCTGTCACTCAGCAGCAACCACAGCATCTGCAGCAGCAGCAGCAGCAGCGGCAGCAAGCGTTGGATGGCATTTCACACCACCAACAGGCCATGGCACAGCAGCAACAGCAGCAGCAGCAGGCAAAGGCTCCAAGGCCAGCTGCATATGCTACAGGCATCTCATCAGTGCCACCCAACCTCCCACCTTCTTCCTCCTTGCTCAGCCCCCAAACAGCCCCTGCCTCTGCCCCTCAGGCAGCCTCAAACGGTCTGCCCAGTGCCCTAGGGCAAGCAGTCCCTGAGGCACAGCCATACGATCTGCAGCAGCATCAGCAGCAGCATCAGCAGCAGCATCAGCAGCAGCAGCAGGCTCAACAGCTTCCATTGCAGCAGCCACAGCAGCAGCAGCAGGGTCAGCATCTGCCAAACTTGTTACAGCAGCAGCAGCAGCAGCAGCAGCAGCAGCAGCAGCAGCAGCAGCAGCAGCAGCAGCAGCAGGGGCTAGGTGTAGGGCTCAACCCAGCATGGCCCTCCCACATGCTAGGCAATGGGCAGTACGGTGCAAATGCAGAGCAGATCAGGCAGATGTCTGCCTCTGTGCCTGCAGGTCCAAATGCTGGTGGGTCCTCAGTTGTGACAAGAGCAATTGCAATGAGTGGTATTTGAGTCACAGTAAAGCTGTTGGTCAAGTTGTAACGAGAGTTGTTGCAATGAGTCTATTCACTGACAAGAAGTCAACGGGTCATAGCCAGTACAATGCTGTATACTAGTCTATACTTGGACTTGGCTGCTGACAGGCTGCTGATTGGGCTGCATAGGGTTGACAGCTTTGCGAGCATGCCTGTATCGCAGAGGGGTCTTGCACATGCAAGCCATGATGCTGTTCTGTAAGCGTGTACTTGCCTCCATGCTGCCTCTAAGCATAGCTGCAGCATGTAAAGTTCTCGCATCATGTGCAGCCTGTATCATAGTTCAATCACTACCTGAACCTATAAAACAGGAAATGCTGAACTGAAGACATCAGTGACCTGTTAGTAACACATAAACCATGAAAACAAAACTAATTTCCATATTGGCACTTGCAGGTAACGCACGCAGTCTCCATAATATGGGCACAATGCCTTTTGGCACAGGCACGTCAGCTGTGGGCAGCCCAGGGTTTGGCCAAACCCCAGGAGCTCATGCTGGCAATTTGGGCACTTTGGGCGGTAGCGCAGGGATGGGGGGTCAGATTGGTGGCAGTTTGTTTTCCAATGGTGCTGGCAATCGACAGGAGCATGGCAGCTACCAGCCCTTTGGTCTGCTGGGCGCTTCAGGTAATTAAAGCATCAATGCTTTTTGTGTCTAACAGGTGTGTTCTGCTGCTTGTGCTAGTACAAGACATGAGGCGCCAGCTTTGGTCAAGACTGCCAACAGATTCCATCCACTGTAGCGCAAGAGACATCAGGAAGGAATGTTTGTAAAGCATGCAGTAGTAGACAGCACGACCATCATGCAGCTAATGCATCAGATTGTAGAACCCACAGCCTCGTTAGTTCACGTTGGCCCCTGCCGTGCATGGTTGCAATGCTTTTTATCTGACGTCTTCAAGCCAGTGTTGTACTGCCACGCAAAAGCCCTACCCATTTCTCATTCGCTAATCCTGCCTCTTTAGACAGAGGCTCCTGCTATACCGCCTCACGGTGTTGACTTTTCTTCTTTTTTCTTCCGCATTTGCTGAATGTTTAGGCCATGCTGACAATGTTGCTCTTGTGATGCCAGGAGTCCCAAACATGTTGGGCCAACCAATGGGTGGCCCAGCATTGTCATCATCGCACCCTGATCTTGCCAATTTAGGCATGCAACATAAGGCGCCTCTGCCATACCCTGGCCAAGCCCTGTCATCAGTGAACGGCAGCCTAGGGTATTCAGCTCTGAGCTCAGCTGGATCAGATAGGGCCAGCCCTTCCTCAGGGATTGGCCGCACAAACCTAGCAGCTCAGATGGGATTTGGCAGCAGTCCTAGCCTAAATAGCCTTGAGCAGCTTCCTCAGGATCAGCTGACGTGGCAGCAGCAGCTTCTTGCTCAGCAGCAGCATCAGTCATCCATGGGTTCTTTTGGTCATGGCGGCCACTTCCCTGGCGGCTTTCAAAACCACCTTGGACACCATTTGCCTGCTGTGCCAACATGGCAGAACTCAGCAGCATCTCTAGGTTCCCTGGGTCAGTTTGGGCATGACCCTAGGCCTGGTGCTCACCTTGGGGCACTGCCAGGCTTGCAGAATGCTTTTCCAATGCAGACTGACCCTTTAAGAGCAGGTCACGGTGGGTCTTACCCATTCTTTTCAGGCACTTGAGGTCACAAAAGTGTTTAGTGGTTGCAGAACTCGAGCAGAACTCCTGTATGTGGATTTTCTTGCAAGTGGCAACCACCCATGTGATATGACAAAAGGCTACAGCATGTATGTCTTACAAGCACTAGACACTGCAATCCATGGCTGCAATCCATGCCTACAATCCATGGCTGCAACCCTTGGCTGTGTTTCTTGACAATGATACTGTTGGGTCATTCATGGAGCTACCCATCGCTGTTGGCAGCAACTGCTGATGGCTATGAGCTGTTTGTCAAAGCATGTAATTTTAGCAATGCGCTACTCACGTCGATCCTGCCCATAAATTTCAGCTATTGCACAAAGCACATGGCTCTGATTTCGCAAAGCTCACACCATTCCTGCTGCAGGTTTTGGGTATGGTAGTCAAACATTGCCGTCAGGCAACAATCTCAACTGGCAGCAGCAGCTGCAGCTTCAGCAGCAGCTGCATCAGTCATCAGCTGGTGCACAGCAGCAGGGCATGCTCCAGCCTGCCCCTGGGGCAGCAGCCACTTCTTCTTCTGCAGCAGACAGCTGGAGTTGGCTGGATGACTTCGAACACAAGCAGCAGGCAGAATGCCAATCAGGTCAGTCAGCTCTCAGCTCTTCTTTCTTGATCTGGTGTACAAAATGGAAATGTCACGGCAGCCATACAGAAAAGTCGTAAAGCACAGGACACGGACATCTCATGTAGTGTGCCTGCCTCTCACGTTTGCTGTGTCCATTTCAATGCTTCAATCCCCTATAGAAACAGCTTAACATGTTTTGCCTGACAGGGCCAGCCTGATCCATGCAAGAGAACACAGTCCATCTGTTGATACATGAAGTACAGTCTTGCTGCACCACATGAGCGACCATGTTGGTTGTACCCTCTGTGCCTATACCATTGCTTTGCCAATTACGACGGTGTGCTTGGGTTGATGCTAGCAACTTGCATGAGTGAGTCAACAGCATTACACCATCCAAACCAGCAAATACAACACAATGTAGCAATGTCAGTCAGGAAAAAAAAATTATTCCCAGTCAGAAAAGGACATGTTGGTTTTGGTGTACAGGGTTGGCCTGGCAGGGCGATGCTGCAAGCAATCCAGCAACTGGAGTCTGGTGAGCAAGGCAGAACAGCATGCCTGTAAGAAAGCTTCCAATGCATATTAGGTGAGTGCATGGCACAGCATGCTTGATGCTATATTAATCAATGCGATTCTCATCAAAAAGTGGTTTTTGGGTATTTTGCAGTTTGCGTGCGTGTCTTTCCTGGGCCTCATGCTACCATCCTCAGCAAGGAGGACCTATGTAAGCTGTAAACCAGGCATCTGGTGCACCAAAAAGTTTTATTTTGTTTGCGTAGCTGTGGGTCATAAAAGCTCTACGGTGAATCAAGCTTGTACCCAAGACACAGCAGGCAGTCAGCAGGACATGTGTCTGAAGTTAGAATAGAACTGGACAGACTCTCAGCAAAGCAGCATGTGATGGTAATGGGACAATATATGTCAACGCAGCATGCATGAGCTGAAACATCATCAATCCAAATCACATTTGCAAGGCAGCACAGCATGCATTCCAGGTCTCTGCCTGCTTTTGCCTACTTGATGAAATTAAGCCCTGCCAAGGGATATCTCTTGTCAAAAGTAATATCCAGGCGGTTGAGCAACTTTGCGTGGTGTCTCTGAGCCATGCAAGTTGCAATGTTGTTTGTCAGCCAGATAGCATAAGCTGCCTGTGCCAATGTTTGGTTTGGTTGTGCAATGAGCTAAATCTTTGAGCTCAGAGCGCGCTGCAATGGTCATCTACATCTCGCGTTTTTGTTTGCACACTTGCTCACCGACTGCTTGTTTGCAGGCACATGCAAGGGTTGCTGTGAGAGAAAGTCAGGCTGCTTGCTGTGGCTGCACAGCGTGACCAAAATGCTGCCAGCTTGAATGTCCCACAGTCATTATAGTCACTGCTGTGTCGATGTCAGCACCGGCAAGTGCTTGTCTCAGGACAAAGCTGCGGGGCCTGGTGCATGGGCCGCCATGAATGGCAGGAACGGGCTGTCACAACGGGAGAAGTGTTGCATGAGCTGTCCAGACGGGCACGAATGAAATGACGGATGTTAAGGCCAGCTGCAGCACAACGGTGGAGATGCTCGTCAATCGCTGACTTTACTGCAGCAGCCAGAGGCAACAGTCAGGTGGCTGCAGCACAAGGGTGGAGACGCTCGTCACTCGCTGATTTTGCCGCAGCAGCCAGAGGCAACAGTCAGGTGCTTACAGCACAAGGTGTGCTGAACTTGCTGGAAGCAGTCACGGCCAACAGCAAGGCGTCTGCAGTCAGAGACGGGCCAAGTCTGTTAGCAGCTGAGGGAGCTGAATGTAACAGACATACAGCTTTAGAGAACAGCAGGCAGGGTTTGCTGCAGCAGCCACAGGCAAGAGCAAAGCGGTTGCATTTGGACATAGGTTGAACCTGTCCACAGCAGCCAGACACAAAAGTCAGGTGGTTGCAGCACAAATTGGAGGCAGTTACAGTCAACACTAAGGTGGCTCCTGCACAAGATGGGCAGAGTCTTCTGAAAGCTGAGGCAGCTAGATGCAACAGATACATGGCTCCAGAGGACAAAGGGCTGGGTCTGCTACAGCAGCAAATCACATCAGGAAGGTCGCTAGCTGACCGCGAGGGCTCAAAGAGCAAGCACGTGGCGGTTCAAACAAGCAACAGCAGCAGACAGATGGTTCTTGCTTCTGTTCTGCCTTTATAGAGCCTGTGAGCAAAGTGTGACGGATCAAGTTTTGCGCTAGCTGTGTCCAAGATGACGGGCTCATTTATTGTGTGAAGGGTGTGACATGATTGGCAGCAGCCTGTCATTCATGTTCAGGGCTTAGCTATAGACATCCCAAGCCCTGCCTAGCCACCTCCTTCTCACTACACTGCACCAATGTCATGTCATGGCTGTGGTAGATTGCCTGGCTATCACAGAATGCGAAGCAGAGCTTGGGCTGCCAAGCAAGCACAGTGCAGATTGTGAACTTCTGTGTGTATGTCTGTTGATTCAGGAGAGGCTTAAACTTGTAAGGGCTCAAGCGTGAGGAGAATTGTGACTACAACAGGAGCCATTTATATAACCGTGTTGGCGTGAGTGCATCAAGACAAAATCCATTTGCGTTTGTCTCATTTCAGAACAAAGTGATTGTTGCATTGCGCAAGCCGTATTGTAAGGATGCAACATGTTATGTACAGAAAGGCATACCCCTTGTTTGACACGAAGCTTGAGCTGCGATAGCAAAGCAGCAACTGCTGCTACTTTATCTTTCTGCTTGCATGCGACCACTCATACTGCTATGACAGCTGCTGCTGAAACTACATTGATTCTCGCCAGAAGGCAACGCAGCAGATGTTTCTGGACCTATAAGGTCCACTACTGTAGTGCGACAAGCTCTAAGCAACATATGTGCAGGCGTCACACAGGAGTGCAACTAATCTTCACACATACACCTGCTAACCTGAAAGCTAAACACACAGCTTGATGGACGGGCACATCTGCATATGGAACATTCGTAGCGTATCCTCAGCAGCTAGCCAATCATATGCTGCCTTTGACCATCAACATCCAGAACACAACCTTCCTAGGCTGACCATTGTCAGTCACCTCTTTTGTAAAACGGTGTACTCTCTCACATGAGACCTGTTTGAGGCCAGCAGTTTGCCAAAATTCAATCAGATCATCAAGCGCAAACCCGCCTGGGTGATGCACTGTTGGACTGATGGGCTGCGGGTGAAACAGCATAGATTCTGGGCCCTTTTCAAAATCAAAGGCTACCATGGCTCCACCTGGCTTCACATATTCCTTGAGTAGCTGGGCTGTAGCGGGTATATCTTGCAGATGGTGCAGTGCCATGCTTGTATATATCAAATCGAACTGTTGTGGGACTTTGCCAGTCAAATCGTGCTCAGCATAGTACTGCTGCAGCGTGTTTGAAGAAGACAGCTCCACGCAGCAAGGTGTGACACCCTTGAGCTTTTTCTCACTGAGTACATGGATCATCCCTGGACCAGAGTCAATGCCGACTGCGCTGCCAAATTCATTTGCGATTCGCTGCAGAACTAAGCCGGTTCCACAAGCGAAATCCAACACGTCCCAGCGCGATTCCAGACCAATCTTAGATGACAAGGCGAGCCCTGCGCCCTGAGCTAGATTTCGAATGAAAGGCCGTTGATCATACTCAGAGGCTTTGCGGACAGCCTCGTCGTCTGCCTTCACCGTCATTTGACACAATGTCAGATGCTCCTGCCTGCATGCCTTTTGCTGCCTGCAGGTCCTTAGTCATTGTGACCAAAGTAGGATAACATCTGTGACTAAGTTTGGATAGATAAGGAACTTTGCCGCCTTGACACTGCAGTCACCCGGTAGTCAGCGCTGCAGGCAGAAGATGATACGTCAGTATTCATGACAACTGCGAAGTGCCGCATGCTCTGCCGAATCGCTGCTGGATCGCGTCGGTCCCTCGCATCGGCGCCTGGCTCAGCAAGACGACTCTCAATCCAACAAGACAGCATTGACTATTGTCAGGTGAGCTGGATTGGCTTTCGCTTATTTGCGGTATCAGGGCGAAAACCGTGCAACAGCCATGCGATTGCCACCTGTGCGCATCGCTTCATGCTGCAGTGCAGCAGCATCCAACGTATGCTTTGGAATCTGAGCAGGCTCGCTGACTACGTAGTATACTGCAGAGCGGTCGCGAAAAGTGAGGACGGCTTTGGACCCCTGCGGACGCTTCTTCGGCTCAACATGCTGCGAATATTGCTCTGTGCATTATGCCTGATATCCGTCAGCGTAACAGGTGACAAGTTATCCTAGTGCGCGGCTCAGTCCACACACAGTCTGGCTAATGCCACGAGCATCGCCTAGGCTGCTGCGTCACGATTGTCTGGCACTACTCGCTCTGTGAAACACACAATTCGTGTCTCAGCGGAGCGTTCAGAACTCGTGTAGCATCCGATGCATTTGCAGTCAGCTAGTCCATGTAGTCTGGTTGCCCACTACTTTCAAAGCTAAACATTTAGTGCATCAACTGCACAAGATTGACAAGTTCTAGCATGCATTGTCTCACTTTAAGATGTCGTGACTGAGCACTCACAAATTACAAAGGGTGATAAAAGCTTTCTGCTACCAGCAAGGAATGAATTTGAGTAAATTCAGCTGATATTAATTAAGTATCAATCAAATATTTGAATGGCATAATGATAAGAGTTTGACAAACCTATACAGCAAACATTGCATTCAGAGTGCTTTACCCACCTCTAAGCTTTGTCATTTGTATGCAGGTGCTACAGCAGAAACGTCAACCAGGAGGCTGCTGCAAGCAAACAGCTCTCTTGCAGCCACAAACCATTCAAGCGCATTGGAGTCAAGAGTGCATTGGCCACTTCTAAGTTGTTTCGCTTGTTTGCAGGCGCTGCAGCAGAAACATCAATTAGGAGGCTATTGCAAGCAAACAGCCCTCCTGTAGTCACAAGCCATTTGACAGCATCGCGCGTCAGAGTGCACTAGCCACCTCTAACCTGAGTGATTTGTATGCAGGCGTTACAGCAGAAACGTCAACTCGGAGGCTATTGCAAGCAAACAGTTCTCCTGCAGTCACAAACCAATCAACACCTGCAAGCAACAACTCCTCTCCTGCCTCTCCCCCCAACAGTCCTACGGCTGAATCGCCAGAAGAAGAGCCTCCAAGTAAGCTGCTTCATAATACTTGGCATGTACATTGACTTCTCTTTGTAAGGAGACTGTTGTAACGACATGCTTGATGTAAGGACAATGCAAGTGGCAACCAATCACTGCAATTTGACTCACCTCTGAGTAAGGACAACTTCTATAAGGACCATCTTCTTGGGGACCAAAGCAATTTTTACAAAGAGAAGTCACTGTAGCAACTGGTTGCATCGCGGGCTCTGCAATCAGTTTGCTTACATTGCCCACACCCCTTTGCTGCACTGCATATGGCAGCAGCGTGCATTGCAAAGGGCATGTCTGCAAATGTTGGCTGCCATCAGCTATTTCATATTTCATATTTCATATTTCATATTTCATATTTCATATTTTGCATGTACTACTACAGTAGGCATGGCACAGCTGCAAAATAATAATTCAATGTACAAGTCTAATATGAGCATTGTTGTGAGCATTATGAACCTGCTTGTGAAACTGTCAAGGTGCAACACCATGTTGTAGCAGCTGACATCTGATACATGTCACTCACTTTCTCTGACATGCCACCTGACTATTGCTGGGCAATTGACAGATCATTTCTTAAGCTCTGAAATTATATCAGCTACACCTGCATTTTGCTACAATCACTAATTTTGGGGAAAATCAGGTGCACCTGAATTTTGCAGAAATCACTAACTTGGCTGAACCAGGTGCAGCTGATACAGCTCACGGACAAATCAGTTGCAAACACAATCTGCACCAGCCTTGCTGGACTGCTTTGTTGATACTTGCCATCTGGGTTGTGTTATGCGAGCTGTTTTACTACAGCTTGCATATGCAGCATGATGTCATCAAAGACAGCACTCAAAGCCATCGTTTTCAACTGCTGAATCAACATAATTCTGTTTCCAATGATGTCCTATCGCACATAACTTTTGAAGACTTGGTGTCACGCATCTTCCAGTATCCGCTCTGCACTTCAGTGACTCACAGCTGCAAATTTTCATGCACTGTTCATCATTCATGGCGTACCAAATGTGTACTGTCGTGTTTCACTGTCTACAATGTGTTCTCAGTGTTTGTAGCTGTGCCGGTGCATGCTATACCTATGCAATGGTCTACACTGCAGGGCTTGATACTCTCTAACCTTCATACATTGCATATTACATATGGCATGCTCAGTATGATGTATGCAAAATTCGTAGCCTTCAGTGTTGAATGACTGGCGACCCATGCATGTTATGTTTGTGTGGTTCAATCACTTCCTGGAGCTACTATACTGTGGTGTTTCACTGTCTATAATGTGTTCTCAGTGATTGTGAAGCAAACAATGTTCGCAATTGAGTCACCAATGTTGGCAATTGAGTCACGCATGCTGTGCCTGTGCAGTTGAGCCGCTTCCTGGAACTGAGGAAATTCCAGCACCCGCAACACCAGAACAAGCATTTGACAATGGCTTTGTCTCGGGCTTCACGTCCGGTTTCTTGAGCGCATATCGCATCTACGGCATGCCAGCTTTAGGACCATCGGTCGCCCCTGAAGATGAGTTATCACCAGAAGGGGCACCTGAAGAAGAAGCGTCACCAGAAGGCGCCCCAGAGCCTGCACCCGAGCCGGAGGAACCTGTCCCTTCACCGGAAGCCTACGCCGAGGGTTTTGCCGACGGTTTTGCTGAGGGTTTCCCAGAGGGTTTTGCTGACGGCACTGCTGGGGAGGCCGTGCCAGAGGGGGCATCTGAAGAAGAAGCGCCCTCTCCTGCTGGAAGTCCTGAGGCTGCACCTGAAGAAGACTATGACACAGGTTACGCTGATGGGTTGTCGGAGGGTTTGATCACAGGGTATTTCTATGGCTACCCTGAGGCCCCTTATGATAGCCCTTTTGAAGCCCTACCACCCATTTCTGCCCCTGCGCCGGCATCCAATAGCACTACCCGCCGTAGTACCCTACAGCAAGATATCCTCCCTGCCAAGGCTTCACACAGACATGTTGGTCACGGTCAATACTCACACAGAAACACAGCAGGACATCATCAGTTAGGCTTGCATTAGGCAGCAAGGAGCTTAGCAACACCATGAGGGAGCTCAGTAATGTCATGAGGGAGCTTAGTAAGACTATGCAGAAAGCAGGTGATGACTAATCTGGCCTTGATATCCAAAGATGACATCTCTTTGAATGGTCAGCATTGCCTGTATGAACTGCTGCTGCTCATGATTAGGGCAACAAATGACATGGCGTCAGACTTGGTAGCAGACACACAGTACAAGAGACAGCTGAAGTAGGCGTATTATTGAGCCATATGCATGTTTCTGTGTACACAGCATTGGATTGTGACCAACAAGTGGCCATCGCTGTACGCATGTCTAGGCTATAGCACAAACAGGTTGTTGAACAGAAGAAGTTGAACAGTGTAGCTCACCAAATATCTCATGACCATACAGAATAATTTTGGAATGCAAGCTCTGCCAAGCGACCCTTCTAGTCGCGCTTGAGTCATCAAATGCTGCTCATGCATCAAGCCGGAACTATGCAAGAAATGAGCAGCATGCTATTAGCTAAGAGCTAGTGCACAAGGCTATCATACACCTAGATTTGCTTTCAGTCGTCAATCAATCGAGAAACCTTGTAGGGGTCCAAGTGCAACTCATCAGATTTCCTCGCTTTAAAATTGCGTGTGTCTCGCAACCAAAGGCAGCTGATCAGAGTTTGCCTCAAAGAGAAGGCGAGACTCAGTATCATGCCGGTGAAAGGCTGAAGCAAACCAACAAAAAGTGCTTTGAGAGAGAGTGTGAGTTACACCATACACTCCACCCTCGTCCAATTGTTCATGAGCAATCCGCACAACGAAACCACCACACCAGAATACTTTGCCTACTCTTTAGAGAGAGTTTCCCAGAGCAAAAACCAGCGGTGTTGCTGTTTCGTAGCTGCCTCTTAGTTGCTTGCAAGATTACCGCATGCTCAAAGCGTACCATACTTCGCACTGACCGCGGTGATGTTTAAACTAGCTGGACGGCTGCTCATGGGTCTTCATTGTTGCAAAGCTGGCAAGTCAACAATACCATCATGCTATTGCACTCGTATACCCTGACTGACGATGTTGCCGTTGCTGAGCCTGTAAACCTGCAGATCCGATCAGCTCACGTTGGCAGCGGCTAGGTATGCAATTTCCCAGACACAGCGCATGCTGTCACAGGCACTTACGTACCACGCTGCTTTGCAAAAGGGCCTTGACATGGTACGACGTCTGTGTGCCTTAAGCTGTCTTCCCTGTCGTCGATCTTGATCTTGAAATGCATCCTTGACCCTGCAGCCATTAGGCTCTTTGACTACACATCGGGCAGTCCAGCAGTACCAGACGCATGACAAGAGCAGCAGGCCTGAAGTGGATGCAGAGGTGAGATTGACACTCGTTTCGTGTCATCTCTGCATCATATGTGCTCGCTGCCTACTGGGAATTCCCTGTTTAGCAAAAATGCCACCTGTTATGCAGGGCCAGGCTAGACAACTGACAAGTCAAATATGATGTGAGGCTAATGCAGCAATCTGGTGCATGGGCTCAGCCTCCCCAGGGCAAACTATGTCGTTGTTCATAAGGCGCATGGACTTCCTTTGACAGAGAGATCTGAAATTCATACACATCAGTGCCATGCTGACCCAAGCAGCTTGCATCTGTAAGGCAGGACACAGATTCCACGGCAGGTTGGACTCACAAGTCTTTGGTCCTGACTTGCGACGATTCTCTCTTGCATTGCTCAGAAGCTTGCAGCACATGGCCCCAACTACAGATTGCCGGAACAGCTGCAACATCCTTACGAGCTTTGCAAGATTGCTCTACCCTGACGACCTGTTGCCAAGCATTGTTGACAAGACGGCTCAGCAATTCCTTGCAGGGCTCGACTCTAGCAATGCTCAGGATCATGCCTCTCTCATGGAGGCATGTGCAGATCTACAGCTGAATCCTTGCAAGGGACATCTACTGCAGACACAGATGCTTCACATCAGTAGCTTAGACATGTCCAACTTTGAGCCATGGCAGCTTTCCAGCATTTCATGCAGCTTAGCCAGATTGCCATTCCTTGCACCCTCCACTGAGCTGCTAAACATGCTGAGCAATGGCTTGCTCAAGAAAATGCAATCACATGATGCTGGTGATCTTCTGAATGCTCGACAAATCATTGGCGCCATTTGGCATCTTGCCACCTTGCCATCAACCAAGTCCTCACGCCAGTTGCTGGACGTGCTATGTGCAAGCTTTCTGGAACAAGTGCAACCCCAGACCTCACAACAGCATCCAGTTCCTGACGATTTGTCAAAGGCCATGCCGGCTCTCGATAGACTCCGACCAGCCGAGCTCTCATTCCAGCAGCTGAAGACACTGACTGACAGCCTGTTGAAGAAGATGCACTCTCAGGATGCAGATGAGCAGCCACACTCTCAGATGCTTGCAATGGTCATGGGCAATTTTGCCAAGCTTTCATCAGCCAAGCCATCAGCACAGATATCTGACATTGTGACCGCAGTCAAGGCCAGCTTCTTAAAGAAGCTGCAATCTGAGGATGCAAGGCAGCGCCCAGACTCTGGAGCTATCGTGAAGTTCATGTGGGCTCTTGCCAATTGGCCGTCATCTCAGCCATCAGGCCTGCTGCTGGACGCCCTTCGTGATGATTTCTTAGGAAGGCTGCAATCAAGTGCAGCCCAGCAGCGTCCAACCCCTCAACATATTGCCACGTTTGCATGGGCTTTAAAAGAGCTCAAGCATGCGCCGCGAGCTTCCGTCGCAACAGCAATGCTGGACAGGATGTTGTGCCTATGCCAGTCCATTAGGGATCACCCCTCACCAGGGTTTATCGGCACCTTTCTAGGCGCATGCGCTGAGCTCAGGATATCCGTCAGTCATCAGGACGCTGAAGCTATGATTTCCTGTCTCTTGGCCGCAGTCGCAGCAGACAGCAAGGCTCTGGCAATCTCCACCTGGGCTTTGACTCTCTTGTGACGCTTGCAGTCCAAGTCCAACAGCCATACCCGCGCTGTGCTGTTCCAACTGTACCACGCATTGGATTGGCTCAAGCCCTATCCAAATTCAAGCTTGCAGACACACAAGGATTGGTCAGAGTGCCGCACCCAGCTGCAGCGCCTAGGGATGAGGCCAGAGGCAAATAGGCGCAACCGGTATCACACTAAGGACTTGAACACTGCTTTGAAGCACCTTGGTGTGCAATCCTGTTTTGGGGTCATTCTCAAGGGCTACTTTGTGGCTGCTGTGATTCAACCACGAAGGGAATCAAGCGCAGCCCGTCAAGTCCTCATTGTCGTGGGCTCAAAGGAGCACTTCACAAAAGACCCTGTGTACACACTGGCTCGGTGCCGTTTGACTCTGCTGCATGTGGTACTCACAAAAATATGTACATGCAAACTGTCCTCATGCATGTTGTCTGTGCTGCACAAGAAGACACGTGTGAAGAAAATGTCGAGTCTAGGTGTGCTGCTGCTGCTCAACCTCAATAAACGTGCACAGCAATTGACGCAGCGAGTACACAGACTTCTAGTTTGAGCACAGTGACCTGTCTTTGTGATGACTGCATTGCTCACTCACAGTATGGTTGCTTCAAAACTTCTTTACACATGAGTGGCACTGCAGTCAGTGATTGGTCCCCGGTTGCATTGTAGTTCCATCAAGATTCCCCTGATAGCGAGTGTCCTTGTAAGCAGAAGTTGACTCTCTGTATGCAGGCGCACAGTTTCAAAGAAATTTACTTGCACGGGCAGGTATTCTTGTTGATGTTCCTGATCACATGCCCCAGCAGGGTACCGTACAACAGGCAGAGTACCTGAAGAGGAAGATTCAGGCCGCTACAGGCATAAGTCTGAGTGCACACTATCAATAGCTCAGGTAGGCTGTGCAGAAGATTGCGCGCAATTTCAATGAATTTTGCTTTCATGGGCAGGTATTCTTGTTGATGTTCCTGATCACATGCGTCAGCAAAGTATTGCACAACAGGCACAGTACCTTAAGAGGAAGGTTCAGGCTGCTACAGGCATAAGTCTGAGTGCACACTATCAATAGTCCACATTGCTGTTGTATTTGAAAAGGCAAGCATCTCGCTACATGCATGCAGTCTTGATTTCACGCTATGCATAGCCCACATTGCTGTCTTGTCTCAGAAGATCAAGATTCACACTTGATTAGGCATCAGTCTGAGTCCACAACATCAATAGCCCAGGTACACTGTGAAGAAGATCAGGGTACCGTACAACAGGCAGAGTACCTGAAAAGGAAAATTCAGGCCGCTACAGACATAAGTCTGAGTGCACACTATCCGTAGCCCACATTGCTGTTGTACCTCAAAAGGCAAGCCACTCACGATATGCATGCAGTTTGAGTTCACACTTTCAGTAGCCCAGATTGCTGTCCTATCTCAGAAAGCAAGCATCTCATGATATGCATGCAGTCTAAGTTCACACTACCAATATCCCACATTGCTGTCCTATCTCAGGACACAACAATGTTGAAATTTATGCTATAGATCAGCTGTTGATTCTGGCTAATTGCTATGAACTGTCAAGCGACTATAGCTTGCATTGTTGAGGCAAGAATGCATATACACTCCAACTGCCATTTTGCTGCATGCTGTTTTGTTGAAGTGCTGTACAGAATCGCATAAAAAATACACCTTTACCCCAGAGATGGAAAGCTGCTTGTGTTTGCAGCTATCTGCTTTGCACACACGCACTGGACTGGAAGGGAGCAAAGCCAGAGAACGCGAGTGCTGTGCAGTCAGCGGAACATGACCGAATTGTCCAAAGAACATATGTTGGTCGCTCCACACCAATGCAAGGACATGGTCCACATCTACCAGGCGTTCTTGCCACAAATGTAGTAAGCAGCCTCCTTGTCACGACAGCAGTCGATACCTGCTAATAGCACACTGATTATTGCATCAAATTGCAATGCAGCCCTGTGCAAATATTGGGGCAGCGTCTTGTCATACAACAGAGCATTTGCTGCCATTGAGCTGTGCTCATTGATTGCTAGTCCTGCATGCAAAATGCCATGTCACTAAAGGATGGACTTTTGCGTGATATCCTTTGGCAGATTTGGCATACGTGCGCTGTCAGATGCATCAGCTTTGGAATGCTTTGTGAAACATGTGCACATAACGTGTCTCATCTGGATTTCTGCTTGACAGTCTTTGGCAGTTTTGCGCATGTTGCTAACACTCACCTGGCCATGATTTTCCAAATGGGGCACACGCTATAGCCTCATTTCGTACTGGCTTGCAAAACCAAGTCCTTGCTTTGTATACTTGAGGGCAAGGCAACTTCAAGCTCTGCATATTGCTCTGAGCTGACTTTTCTTGCACCTCTGGCAACGTTGCAATTTGAACTTTGCAGGTTTTACATGATCGGTCAACAGCAAGTTGGTGACAGCAAGTGGCTACAGTGCAGTCCTGACCTTATTTCTAAAGCTCGTCAGAGGTACCACTTTGCATACTTCGCTGCATTTCACCCGCACACATGCAACTATGTTTACACATTTGGTTCAGTAAACACTCAGAATCGCAAAAATATAGCAGGTTCAGCTGAAATGCGTGCTTAAGTGTTGGTGCTGCCTGAAAGCACGCATGCTCTCTCTGCATTGCATGCACATTGATGCTGTTGTCACGTATTGTTCAAAGGAGGTTTTGCAGTCAACATAATGTCTTTATCAGCAATGCACGTGTTGGCTTGCAAACCCTGCAACTGTATGAACTTGCAAAAGTGTACATTGCTTGATGCTTTGTTGCACACTTGCTCTGCGACTGAGTGAGCTCAATTTATGTGATGTTTGTATCAGGTGTCAAGGCTGGGTCGTCCTAAGCACAAGAAGCGGGGTCGTGAATGGATTGCATGGAGCATTTTTGCTACAAGCATTTTTCTCACTGCCTTCCTGTTCCTGCCCACTCTGAAAACTTGTTTTGCCTTCCTGTTCCTGACCACTCTGAAAACTTGTTTTGCCTTCCTGTCCCTGCCCACTTTGAGAACTTGTTTTGGGTCACTTTTACAGTGCTGCTCGTTCCATGTCAAGGTAAGCTGAAGACCTTGCATGCATACCCAGCGCTTGCGTACCAGGTTTACATTTTGGATCCAGAAAAGAGCGTGTTGGTCTGAGATTTGGACATTTGGCCACATTGAGAAGTGGAAACACCTTAATTTAGTGTCCTCACCATGACATAGGTGTGGGTTCAAATCCAATATGTTACAGGGCTTGCTGCGTCATCCACAAACACAACAGTGTCATGCAAGCTGAGGATACGACTGCAGATGGCCCATCAGTCCGTCGGCTCTCCATATGCATCTGTACGTGTGTGCTTGTCAGCTTGTGAGCGTCACTTGACCAGCAGCATATTGCCTTCATGCTGGGTTCCTTGTTCCTTGTTCCTGTGTGTAGCACTTCTGAGTTGTCAAAGATGCTGTCAGAGCAGCTGATAGTAGCTCCCTTGCCCTTGAGCTGCTCTCAATAGTCTCAACCTGAAGGTGGAGCACCACGCAAGTGCTAGTCTTGACTGTAACCAAGTGACAGTCAAGTCAGCAGGAAGCGGCACCTTTCCTGCACTCAACGTATGATTTGCAGCTGGGTCACCTGTAAGCTCTCAAGCTTACAAACAGCTGTCCAGACAACAGCATTCAGCTTCTGCAATTTTGCTATGAGATGCTGCACATGTAACTCATTGTCGTGTGACAAATTGCTACAGTACTATCCATTCATGCCTGCAGACATTCTCTTGCCCAGGATATTCCAAGAAGGCTTTTTCTCTTCTTATTTTCTCACAACAGCTCGGGCCCCCAGCAATTTTCAAAAGTGGTCTTTTGAGTCATCTGAACGGGCCTCTATCGAGTTGTCGTTGAACCTGCAGCACGGCTGTTGCGCATTAGCGCTGCGTCCACTGCACAGTCCAGTTCCAAGTGCAAAAGTCGAGCTCCCTGCAGCAGTTTGTGAAATCAGCGTCGAAGGTCGTTGGCTCGGTGATCACTGGTCAGGTCAGCGGAATCGTATGGACGCAACCAGAGTCTGGGCGTGCCGTGGCACAGCAGTCCACATGTCAAGCCCTACTGAAGCGCAAATTCTTGAGGATAGATTGATCGTCGTTGGCTCGGCCGCAGAAGGTGGCAAAATTCTTCGTGTCGGTGCCGGGAGTGAGGAGGCGCAGATTTGCTCGCAACACTGTATCAACGCTCAGGACATCATCCGTCTTCAGGTGGCAAGACAGTGCAATTCCGTCAGGCAATGCTCGCCATGAACACAGTTTTGTTCGCACCGCGCTCTTTGTACAAAGACTTTGGGCTGAGTGCTGCATGACTTAACGCAGGATGGCGAAATACTTTGTCCCGGCTTCATCGACTTGCACGTGCACGCACCTCAGGTATGCACTCACTCAAGCTTGTTTGCTTGTACACACTGTGTGTGGTGTTTGACACCAAATTTACCTTTTGGCTTTCACAGGCAAATTATGTCACCGAGCAAGGCAGTCATTACAGATGTTTATGCAAGACAAACATACAAAGTGACATTGCATTCAAAGCCCTGCATTGGCTCTCAAAGACAGTTACGATGCTTGCTTGAATAATGACTAGATGCTGTTTGCGCTGCGCTTTTCATGCACTGTTGCATACAGTTCTGCTATCTGCTGCAAGCTAGCGCTGGTATCATCAAAGCTGTGAATCTGCCGCACAAATGCTGACTCCGACTGTCAAACATGACAGGACAGGGTTGAAACCCCCAGATGGATTTTGTGCTGTTTGCTGCTTTCAGAGCAGTAATCTCAGGCTGCCTCTGCTGACAGGCTCTTGTTAAAGCGCCTACCGGCTTAGACTTTTCTTTCTTTAAACATGAATTTGTAGCTGACCTGGAGTGTTGCTGCAGTACTCCTATGCAGGCACAGCAACAGACCGGCCTCTTATGGAATGGCTAGAAGCCTATGCTTTCCCAAGAGAGACAGCACACTCAGTAGCAGACGCAGCAACAAACGAGTACACAAAGCTGTGCAGCCGCTTAGTTGCACATGGCACCACCACAGCGCTCATGTTTGGCACCATACACAAGACAGCTTGCCAGCAACTGGCTTTGTGCGTGCAAGCCAGGGGGATGCGTGGCTTTGTTGGCAAAGTCTGCATGGACAGGTGTGACATCCTCAAATCACACGATGACTCTGCATCCTGAAATGTCTCTGTGATAGCAAGTTGATGATATGGCAGTCAATGATCTTTGTTCATCAAACATTTCACCTCAGCCAGGGGTGGCAATGTCTGCATGGACAGGTATGCCATCCTCAGCAACACAGATTCTGGCAAAGCAAAGCCCACTTTCATGTTGTAAGACGTTTGCGTTTGGCACAATATACAACACAACTTGCCAGCAGTCGGCCTTGTGCGTGCAAGCCAAGGGGATGCGTGACTTTGTTGGCAAAGTCTGCATGGACAAGTATGTTGCACTTACCAAGCCAGTTTCTTCCAACAAAGGCAAGAAGCCCACACAAAGCTGTGCAGTTGCTTTGTTGCACATGGCACAAGTGCTGTCGTGTTTGGCACCACACACAAGACAGCTTGCCAGCAGGTGGCCTTGTGTGCACAAGGCAAAGGAATGCGTGGCTTTGTTGGCAAAGTTTGCATGGACAGGTGTTAACATCCTCAAATGACATCGTGACCCTGCCTTCTGAAATGTCTCTGTGATAGCAAGTTGATGATATGGCAGTCAATGATCTTTGTTCATCAAACATTTCACCTCAGCCAGGGGTGGCAGTGTCTGCATGGACAGGTATGCCATCCTCAGCAACACAGATTCTGGCAAAGCAAAGCTTAATTTTATGCCATGAGACATTTGTGTTCAGTACAATGCACAAGACAGCTTGCCAGCAGGTGGCCTTGTGTCTGCACGCCAAGGGCATGCGTGGCTTTGTTGGCAAGGTTTGCATGGACAGGTGCAGCATCCTCAAATGACATGATGATCTTGTGTCTTGAAACTTCTGTGTGATAGCAAGTTGATGATGTCAATGATGTTTGTTGATGAAAGATGTGATGTTGATGATTTTACCCCAGCCAGGGTTGGCAGTGTCTGCATGGACAAGTAAGCCATCTTCAGCAACACAGATTCTGGCAAAGCAAAGCTTAGTTTCATGTCGTGAGACATTTGTGTTCGGCACAATACACAAGACAGCTTGCCAGCAGTTGGCCTTGTGTGTGCAAGCTAAGGGCATGCGCGCACTTGCTGGATGTACACGGTCAAGTGACTGAGTCTCTGGGCACAACTTGTATGTGTTTTGTCAACTGGTTGAATTTGTGGGCATGATCTGAATGCATTGTCAAGGTACAGCGACTTATTTTTTATAAGGAGTCTTCATATAAGGACATTCTTGCTGTAAAGGACAATTCAGTTCGGTTCATTGACCACATTCTAACTGCAGTGGTCCCTCTGAAGAAGGAGACTGACTCAAGTACAAATGTCTTGGTAAAAGCAGTTGTTACAAAGACAAGTCACTGTACTGAGCTTGTGGGCACAGTCTAAATGCATACTGGCAACTGCTAAGTGGTTGACAGGTGTGTAGGCAAAGTCCAGACGGCTACTCAGAGAGCACAGCTAGTAGCCTTGCAGACACACAGGCTTTCTTGGAATGGACAAAGCGGCTGAACGATGACAAGGTGCAAGCTGTCGTGACCCCCCGCTTTGTCCCCACCTGCTCCCCAGACCTGTTGGGGGGTTTGGGAAAGCTAGCTGCAAAGTATGGTGCGCCGGTGCAAAGTCATATTTCTGAAAGCTTTGATGAGGTACAGTCAGCATTCAACCTGAGAGCTGCCAGTCTTGTCAGTGACTTGTGATTGTCAACATTGTGCTGCGACGCGTGGTTTGTTGCACATCGTTTTGATCAGGGGCCTGGGATGAATGGCTGCAAAGTGTGATGCACCCGTGCAGATTCACATCTCTGAAAGCTTTGACGAGCTATGGCATGCAGCTCCAGAGTGCTGTGCTGTGCTGTGCTGTGCTGTGCTGTGCTGTGCTGTGCTGTGCTGTGCTGTGCTGTGCTGTGCTGCGCTATCCTGTGCAGGTGGACTACTCAGAGGCATTACATCCAGGGGAAGAGGAGGCTTGAACCTGAAACCAATCTGCTGTGCTGTGGAATGCCATGCTGTGCTTTGCAAGTGGAGTACTCAGAGGCGCTACAGCCTAATAAGGCAGGACAGTTTGTGGCACAGCACACTTCAAATTGGTATAATATGCTCTGATATGCTGCACACGCTTTGCAGATGGAGCATTCACAGGGACCACACCCATGGGAAGGAGCGCTTATCTCTGTGTTCCTCAATGCCAGCCTCCTTATGGCACTGAGACATTCAACTTTACGCGCTTTGCTGTGCACCCTTTGCAGGTGGAATACTCAGAGGCGCTACATTTGGGTGAGGGAGGGGTAACCGCTAGTTCCCTTAAAGCAGGCCTGCTGACTCAGCATGCTGTGCATGCTTTGCAGGTGGAGTACTCAGAGGCACTACACCCAGGTGAGGGAGGGGACACCGCCCTGTTCCTCAAGGCTGGCTTGCTGACTCAGCGTGCTGTCATGGCTCACGGCACCTGCCTCACAGACTCTGAGCTGAGATTGCTTGCTGAGCAAGGAACAGCAATTGCTCACTGCCCCCTGAGCAACTTCTTCTTTGGAGACCGAGTGCTGCAAGTGCGTCATGCCACGCGCCTGGGCGTAAAGGTAGGCTTTGGCAATGCAAGAATAGAAAAAGAAAAAGCATTTGCATCAAAAAGAAAATGCCAAAATGCAAAAAGAGGTTTCAGGTGAGGAGTGCAACATCATGATGAGAGCTTTTGTGACCCCCTGAACAATTTTTGTTTGGAAAGTGAGTGCTGCAAGTGCGGCATGCCATGCGTCTGGGCGTAAAGGTAGGAAAAGAAAAGCAAAAGCGAAGGCAAAAAGATCACGCCGTTCAACATCCTAATGAGACCTTTTGTGAACCCCTGAGCAACAACTTCTTCTTTGTCTGGGTGTCAAGGTAGGCGCTGGCAATGCTAGAACAAGGAAAACAAAGCCGATGTTATGCTGGCTTTGAGACTCAGAGGTCACTTGGGCATGAGACTGTTTGTGACACCACTCACGTCTAAGCTGATGCATATGCCGAGTTTCATGACTTCCTATTTTCTGTGTCAAATGTTCAATTTTGCAGTTCATGCAAAAAGAAACCACCCTCATTTTGCTGCAGATTGGGCTTGGGACAGACGTAGCAGGCGGCTACAGCCCATCAATGCTGAGTGCCATGCGCAACTGTGTTGTGGCCAGCAGAGCGCTTTGCATGCAGCGCTATGCAATGCAATCACCAGCCAACAGCCCTTCTGCAACAAGCCTTCCAGCTTCCAATGATAGTAAGCAGCCTGTCTGGGGTGCAGCAGAATTGCACATCCCTGAGAAGCAGGCTAGGCAGAGAATGCAAGAGGCAAATCTGCTTGATTGGAAATCAGCCTTCTGGCTGGCTACTGTGGGTGGTGCACAGGCCTTAGGTCTTGAGCAAACATGTGGCACATTGGAAGTCGGCAAAGCTTTTGATGCTCTAAGAGTTGACACACGAATTTCAGCTGCCTTCGATGTCTTTTCAGCTGATAGTCCAATGGATGCCTTTCAGAAATTTGTAAACCTTGGGGATGACCGCAATATCAAGGCGGTCTGGGTCGGTGGTAGACCTGTGCACAAAAATTCCTGCAGTTGACAGGACGCCGCCATGAACAAAGCTTCGTGCTAGAAACAAGATTTTGATCAAGTGCTTTCCTGGCAAGGAGTCTCGTGTCTGACCTGCTTGATCAGCAGCTGCCGTCCATTACCCCAGATGAAACAACCATCATGGAAGTATGCAACGTTGGATCTAGTCAAATTTTGATGAGAGGTATACTGTTCATCTCAGCTGAATCAAATCACCTTCAGAAAGCTGCAAACTTCAGCAATTCGGTCAGTCCGTTGTGTCTTTGTTCTGTTCTCTCTCAACCATGCCCAGACCATATCCTCGACAATCATGTCTGCATCAAGCAGCTGATGAGCTTCATTACTAAAGCTTGCAGCTTGCAGACTCTGAGACTTAGTCAGCTTCCTGAGTTGAGGAGCCTTAGTAAAGCGGCAGCGATTAGAAGCCCTGGAACTTGCAAGCAGTGAAATGTCCGCGACTTCCGGCCAGCAGTCGATAAATATAAGTACAAAGCCTTCGTATCGCTCGCGTGCGGCTCGACATTCCCCTGCAGAAGATCAACTCCCGAAAACCTCTCACAGAGCGTGAGTGATCAAGTAATTTTCGTCCAGTGCTCAGTGACTTGCTTCTTGCAAAAGTTCTTGCTAGCGCTTGCATGCATGTCGACGATTATTTTGTGTCGATCGCAAGACATTAGTTGAGCTTGGATGCGTGCAAATCCGAACATACAGGACACGCCGGCTAACCATTGATTCTGCGTAGTTGCAGACAAAACTCTCACACATATCGCTTTTCGGCGCAGGAATTCCCGCTCTCGCTTGAACAGCCAAAAAACTGAGCGCATGGCGTCTTGCCTCCCCAGAGCATCGCTTGTGCCTTTGCTGGTCGGCATCTTGGCTCTAAGCACGTGCCTGCCGATCCCTGCAGCTGCTGGTACGATATATATGTCGAGTACGCGTTGCGACTCGCATCGTTGTGCTGTGCTTTTCCTTGACAAGACATGCACGTGGTGCATGTACCGCAGGGTGAGCTTGCGCACGCGTCGATCGACAGCGCCGCTGACTGCAATAAGATAGCCTTGTGTGAGAACTTGTCAAGAAAAGCTAACAGTGTGCTGAAACGTAGTGCTTTGTCATATTATACTAGTTGCAACAGTGGCACTTGCTTACTGCACATCACATTGCCTGCCTCAGAAGCAAATGCAATCTGCAAACAGTACTGCATGAAACACTTGCTTTTGCAGTCATGCAATCTGGTCATTTGCCTATTGGCCTCAATGTGCTTAAGCGAAATGACAGAAATGGATGGATGGATGGATGAATGAACGGGTTACATGGACACACTGAATGAATCTATGGTGAATAAAAGCGAAATGACATGAATGACATGTGCAGATGCCGCAGCCGTCCCAAGCAGCCGCAAGCTTTTGAACCAACCATGTGCCATTGAGTACAACCAATGTGGGGGCCTGTGTCATCAAGGCAGTTGCCCAGGCAACTCTGACTCTCCTTGGACCTGTTGTGTGGCGGGCTCCACCTGTCAGCCCCAAAACCAATACTACTGGCAGTGTCTTCCTGGCAACAGTAACGCCACTGTCAGTACAGTACCATCAACATCTTCTACTGCTACGCCTACATCTTCTCCAGCAGCTTCTGGCAGAGCTTCCCCAGCAGCATCTTCTTCACCTCTGACACAGCCTGCATCACCTCTCACACCCTCAGCCACACCTTCCCCTGCAGCTTCTCCACAGCGCACTCCAACTGCAGGTTTGCTGCTGACGTCAAAGACAGCGTTTGCTTTGATGGGCTGCAATGCTTGCGTCTCTGATATTTTGAAACACTGTCATTGCATGCCGCTCCTAGTGTCTGGTCAACACATGAACCTTTGCTTTGCATACATCGTAAGCACTGAGTCATGACAGCATGTTATGGCTCTCAAGTCAGCATCAATATGGCACTGCTGCACCACCTCTCACACCTTCAGTAACACATTCCCCTGCAGCTTCTTCTTCTTCTCCACAGCGCACTTCAACTGCAGGTTTGGTGCTGACTCTTAGGATGGAATTGGTGGGCAGCAATGCCTGAGTGTGTTGCATTTTGGATTACCACCAGTGCATGATATCCTTGTCTTGAGTCAACACATGCAGCTTTAGCTTGTACATATTGTCAGCACTGAATTCTGACAGCACGTCATAGCTGTCAACTCAACCTGTTGCCTTGTCCCTGTTGTCTCTGCAAGCCTGGTCCCCAAAAATCCAGCATGTAACATCCGTTTTTCAGAGCATGCATAGCACACTGAAGCATTGCAAGGCGTTACAGCAAAGGCCCTGGCTTCACAGACAGCATGATGTCGCAGGGGCCACTCCCCCAAGCAGCCCTGTCAGTCCACCAAGCAGCCCTGAAGAAGAATCTCCTGGTAAGGTGCTCTTTGCCTTATGGTCATGCATACGAAGCCAGATGAATGGTGTGACAAAGCCAGGCTGATACAGAGTCCTACTTGATTTGCAGTCTCTGTGAGTGACAGAGTGATTGACTGCACTTTCTTGGCAAGCATGCGAGTATTGTCATCATGCTACCAACTGACATGCGCTGTTGCCAGCAGCAATACAGCCTGTGGTAGTTGTTGCATCCAGGGGTCAATGCATTGTCTGCATGCATGTGGTCAATGCATTGTGCTGGCTATGATATATGGTTTAGGATGTATACTTATGGTGTCGTCACTCATGCTAACATTGCAGCTGCCAAAGCAAAGACACCATAAACCTGACATGCATGTGCATAATCTGATGTTTGTTTGTCAAGTGCATGCTATAGAGATGGTAAAGAGGCTTGACATGCAAATGTGTTTAGAGTCAAGTGCATCCGCTGATTGCTTGACATTCAGCAAGCCCGACCTGCATGTGGTGAGCAAGTTACAGCGCAACTGCAGCTCAGGCTACAGTAGAAAACCGATGCAGCAGCATCAGCAACAGCAACTGTAAAAGCTACATGCGTGTGGAATTGTGCGGCATATGCATCAGCTTAGGTGTGAGTGGTGTCACAGAAACTCATGCCCAAGTGACCTTTGAGCCTCAAACAGGACCTGCTGCTTTTCTCAGAGGCTCTCATTACAAAACTTAGTGCTTTGACATTTTCTATTTTACATTAATGTTTCTCAGATGCTGCAGAGGAATCAAGCCCTGAAGAAGAGTCAAGCCCTGAAGAAGAGTCAAGCCCAGAAGGTGCATTTGACCCAGAATTCTCACCAAGAGAAGAAGCCTACACTGATGGCTACGCAGAAGGCTTCAAAGATGGTTTCTCAGCCGCATTTTACAGCTATGCAATTTTCTCGCCATCTTCTGAAGCTGAAGCGCCAACTGAGGCACCTTCTGAGGAAGAGAACTTACCTGAGGACGCTGCTCCAATAGAGCCCTTCCATGAGGGCACTATTGAGAGTACTGCCCTGGCAACCTATGCAGAAGCGTTTGCAGAGGGTTTTGCCGAATCATTTCCAGAAGGGTTTTCAGATGCAGTCAATGGGGACGCTTATGATGACAACTCTGACTATGACTACTATGACTATGACTCATCAGAATACGCACCATCACCTGATGGCAGTCCTGAAGAGCCCAGTCCTGAAGAAGAAGTCTACACAGATGGCTATGATGCAGGAGCTTCTGAGGGTTATGAACTAGGTTATGGCCTAGGCAGAACTGCACCATTGCCAGAATTGTCATGTGAATGAACAACATGTCTTACTAGAGCCAGCCTGCTCAGACACTTGTGTTTGCATACAGCAAACCAGTTGTAGTAAGCTATAGTTCAATATGGCACAATAGCTCAGCTTGTGTGGATTCAGCTACAGTACAATTGAGAGGCTTCGGTCAAGTAATGGCTATATGTTTGCCAGTTGCTGGTGCAGTTTAGAAACAAAAGGCAAGAATGTTGTGCAAACGTGAGAAAGCGAAGTCAGGCAACTTTAAAGTCATTTGCAAATGCTGAAGTATTCTCAAACTTTGCAACACAACGAACAAATGTAATCAAGCAAGCTCTTAAGACATGAGCACTGGAGTGATTGTCTGAAACATCAAAATTGTGAGCCACCATTGATCAGAAACGAGATGTTCTGCAAGAGGTGCATGCACTGCATTGATCATGAGATGCAACACGCTCTTTGCACGATGCAGTAGCCATACGTGTTGTGTATAAGCAAGATATTGACAAGCTTGTAAGGAGAACAGCTGGAAAAGAAGAGTCGTACTGCATGTCTGAGCGCTGAGTGCTGATCAATTGCAAGCAAGCATTGCTCTGACCAGGTACTAATTAACAAGCAGTTACAAACTAAATGTTGGCTGTCCACATGGCAGATGCTCCTCACTAGTTTTTGGCAAAAAATGCTAATATATGCCAGAAACAGTTCTTACAGCTCTGAGAACACACAAATTGACAAACCCATGTTATGCATCCACAATGTGGAATCAAACAACTGTAGCAGCTGTTGACACAAAGCTTTTGCATCTACTTCACCCTAGAACTGATGCCATCTGCAAAGCTGGGCGTGACTCATCAGTGCCAAAAACATGCATGGCTGAACTTCAATGTCAACATGTATGTGATCCTAACTTGACTCTCCTTATACAACACATACTCACTTTGCATGAAGTTACTATCTTTGTACTGAGTCACATGCTCAGCCTTGCTTTGAGCCACTTGGAACAGCATGACCATCCAGCGTCATTTGCATGTCTTAAGTGTTAATTTTGGCCCAATCTACAGCCATCTGAAAAGCTGGGCGCGACTCATCAGTGCCAACAGCCTGCATGGCTGAACTTCATTGTCAACATGTATCTGATCCTGGCTTGACTCTCCTTATACAGCAAGTATTCACTCTGCATGAAATTGCTGTCTTTGTACTGAGCCACATGCTCAGCCTTGCTTTGTGCAACATGCACAGCATGACCATCCAGAGAGATTTGGGCATCTTGAATGGAACTAGGCTCTGTTTGGCCCTTGGCAACCACAGACTCAAAACCCGATGGTGCTGTGGTGAGTGATGGGTCGTCTCTGGTGATGTGATGCTCCTTGCCCAGTGCAGCCTCTGCCAAGAACATGACCTGCGTGCAGTCAGGGTCCAGTGTGACAGAAAAGAAGCTTGACTATGACTAGGCTCTATTTGGCGCTTAGCAAGCACAGACTGAGTAACCAATGGTGCTGTGGTGAGTGATTGGCGTCTGTGGTGATGTGATGCTCCTTGCCCAATGCAGCCTCTGCCAAAACCATGACCTGCATGCAGTCAGGTCTAGTGTGACAGAAAGAAACCTGATTCAATCATGATCATCAATGATTGGGGCTGGGCTTTGATTGGGCCTCAGCGACCAGGAACTGAGTAACCAATGGTGCTGCAGTGAATCACGGGTCGTCTCTGGTGATGTGACGCTCCTTGGCCAGTGCAGCCACTGCCAGAAACATGACCTGCATGCAGTCAGGTCTACTGTAACAGCCAACAAGCTTGATCTGGGCTGGGCTCTGTCCGACCCTTAGCAACCACAGACTGAAAACATGATAGTGCTGGGGTGAGTGACAAGTCATCTTTGGTGATGTGACGCTCCTTCCCCAGTGCAGCCTCTGCCAAAAACATGAGCTGCATACAGTCAGGGTCCAGTGTGACAGAAAAGAAGCTTGACTATGACTAGGCTCTGTTTGGCCCTTAGCAATCACAGACTGAGTAACCAATGGGGCTGTGGTGAACGACAGGTCGTCTCCGGTGATGCGATGCTCCTTGCCCCAGGCAGCCTCTGCCTAAAAACATGCCGTGCAGGCAGGTAGTCAGAGTATAGTGTGTTAGCTCAGGCTCAAGGTGACTGGCATGCAGCTAAGCAAAACTCAATGAGAGAAGTCAGAGTGTGTGGTGGGACCCGGACTGCAACTATCCGCTGCCAAAGTGCCAGTGCTTTTGCTGTGTTCATTGGCCAGACACAAGCCCTCGCCCTTGCTCCCCCAAATGACACCACTTTCACAGCAGAAGGGCTGAAGAACACTCAAGCCAAGGTGATCTTGACTCTTATGCCCAGAAAAATGGAAAAGCCAGCGCTCTTGCTGTGCTCGTAGCAAGCTACAAACTCATGCCCTGCCACCCTGCCCTTTCCCCGGAACCCCCCCCCATGTTTCCGTTGCCCCCATGCCCCTCCAGTTCCACATTGTACAGCTGGCTGAACTTCCTCACCTCAATAACCAGCCTCCCCCCTCGCTCCCAAATCTCTAAAGTCACATTTGAAAGGAGGCAAACTGACTCACCCCGATAAGATCTTGCCCTTTGCGGCCACAGGTGACGTAGCTAGCGCTCTTGCTTTGTTCGTTGGCCAGGTACAAGCCCCTGCCCACTCGGCCGCATGCATGTGGCATGATTCTCAAGCCTGCCTTGAGAATGGCAGCAACCACTGCAATGTTGGTGCCATGCCACAGCAGCCTGCGGTTGTCTAGGTTGCTGTGCTGCTGGAAGCGAGACGCTTCAGAGTGACGGTCAACTCTCCATATGTTCATCAACTTCTGCCCAGAGCCTGTTGCCTGCGGTCAAAGTCAAGTTGATAATTCTGTTTCTTGCATTCATCGTGCAGCTTTCTAGTCACATTGGCAAAGGGGGTCCCATGCCACAGCAGCCTGCGGTTGTCTAGGCTGCTGTGCTGCTGGAAGTGAGAAGCTTCAGAGTGACGGTCAGCTCTCCAGATGTTCACCAACTGCTGCCCAGAACCTGTTGCCTGCAGTCATAGTGAGGTTGTTATACACTGCAATGTTGATGCTGCGCCACAGCAGCCTGCGGTTGCCTAGCTATGGATGTCCATTACAGTGGCAATGTTGGTGCCATGCCACAGCAGCCTGCGGTTGTCTAGGTTGCTGTGCTGCTGGAAGTGAGAAGCTTCAGAGTGACAGTCTACTCTCCGGATATTCACCAAATTCTGCCCAGAGCCTGTTGCCTGCATTCATGAGTGGAGTTGGTAGTCTTGTTGGCTGCACTCCTAGTGAAGTTATTGAACGCTGCAATGTTAGTGCCGTGCCAAAGCAGCCTACGGTTGTCCAGGTTGCTGTGCTGCTGGAAGCAAGAGGCTCCAGAATGTCAATCCACCCTCCAGATGTTCATAAGTTTCTGCTCAGAGCCTATCGTCTGCAATTCAATTAAACTTGTGATCATACAGGCATTGATGCCGTGCCACAGCAGTCAGCAATTGCCTAGATTGCTGTGCTGCTGAAATTGAGGGGCTTCAGAGTGACAATCCACAGCCTGCTGTTGTCTGGGTGCTGGCATCAAAAGGCTTCAGACTGATAGTCTACTCACCAGATGTTCATCATCTGTTGAAGTGAAATTCCTTGCCCCATGGGCAATGACTGAGCTTCCACATTTGCACACTGCTCAGCAGTCACATTGACACCATGATTGTGCAAATCTAAAACACCAAATAACACATCCAGATTTGTTACCTCAGCAAACTTCTTGACAATCTTGTACTCTTCCTCCTCAGGCTGAATGATGTTGAGATCAGCTTGCAGACTTGCATATTTGTCATCTGCAGGATGAGGCTGCTGCTTTATTTCTTCCTCTTCTTCCTCTTGCTTAGGGTCCAGTAGGTCTTGCGCCACTTCAATGTCACTCAGCACATCACACATGCGGATCTTGTCTTCCACCATTTTCTGAGAATGGATGATAGGGGGCCGCTGCCTGCCAAAGCTATGTGGGATCACCTGCAAGGACTAACATTGATGACAGCAAGACTGACAGTGACTACAACAAATGAAAGCAGTGACAGTAGTTGAGATACTAATTATTCGTGGTTGAAGTGATGATGATAACAGCACCAATGACACTCAGTCTGTTGATCTGAGAGTAGCAGTAGTTTGAGCTACAACAGAAGTTGACTATGTTCCAAGGATTGCATCATGTTCATGCATGAGCTGCCCAGCAGCATGACTTGCCTCCTTCTGGCAGAGACTAACATTGCAAAATAGTGCATGCAGCATGTGTCGAGTGCTTGCATGCCTCTTTTTGGCTGCAAGAAAGTGCACACGGACTACTAAAGACTTTGTCAGAGACATGCACGCTTGCCAAAGAAGAGCGTAGCACATTGACAAACGAGTGTACAAGGCCGCCAAAGCAAAGCACTGCACATTGACAGAAAAGCAGAAAACTACACAAGAATGCTAAAGCAGAGCACATCACATCAACTGTAAGCCTGAACGCCATACAGGACTGCCAAAACAACCCACCACGCATCGACAGAAGGCTGTACAAGACTTTTCAAGCAGAGCACAACATCAAATCCAGAAAGCTGTACAAGACTCCCGCGGCAAAGAACAGGACATTGTCAATTCGGCCAAAAGCTGATTCACTCGTAAAACAGGAGACAACTGCAGTGCTTGTCGCTGATATACGTGCAACCGTCACCTGGTCAGCTTCCCTGGTCAACTTCATATGACAGTCCCCCAACAGACTCGTTGCTTCCATACGGTGTTGCTCCAATCTGTTTCATCCCCTGTCATGCAAACCATACACATGCAAAATAAACCTGGAAGGATTCAGGTGAGAGCCTTTCAAGGGACTCAGCGCTTCACTCAAGCGCAGCTCTGATCCCTATCAAATTCCAAATGCATGCATATGCAAATTGTACCTGGTAGAATTCAGATGAGAGCCTTTCAAGGGAATCAGCACTGCCGTTCAGGGCAGCTCTAATTCTCTCCAATACATCATAGCCCCTTTGAACTTGACCTTTACTGAGGGTCCCCAAAGGCAGTCTCTCAGTGTCAATGTCAAACTCCTGCAACACAAATTACAAACAAAATCAGCTGCAATGTGTTCATTCAAGCTTTGCTAAATGTGCAAGAAGGCAGTCTCTCTGTGTCAACGTCAAACTCCTGTAGTGTAAGTTCATGATGAAACCAAGTTGCAATGTGTACATTTTGGCCTTATTTTTGATAGATGTATCTAATGCATGAAGCAATGAATGCCTGAAAGCACCGACAAATCCTTGCCTGCATAGCTTGCTGGAATATGATGTCGCAACCTCAGCTCTATATGGTCTTTGGTAAATATGCCAATGCAACCAGCAGCAGTGCTCCAACATGGTAAATGTACCAGCCTCTTGCCAATCAGACAGGTGCTCAGGTTTGCAATGAACAAAGCATCAAATGCAGGAGAGAACCAATGCAGACTTGCCTGCACAGCTTGCTGAGACGTGATGTCGCTGAAGATAAGCTCCATGAAGTCTTGGACGAACATGCAGATGCAGTCAGCAGCAGCGCTCCAACATGACACATGTACCAATCTCTTGACATTGGTGCAGGTGCTCAGGCTTTTGCAAACATGATGTGACGCCCCACAATTGTGGGGCGTCCCCACAAAGCTCACATGACTAAAGGAATGCTTGCACCGCAGGCAGTCCGGCTGCCTAACGGCAGGGTTTGGTGCGAGGTCTTTGCAGTTTTCCCGCCATCACGTGGCGGTGCGACCAGCCGGTGGGGCGTCCAATAAACAAAGCATTGCATGCATGTAAGGACCAAGGAGCACTTGCCTGCATGGCTTGCTGGAACATGATGTCACTAAAGATAAGCTCCATGAGGTCCTTGGTGGGCGCCTCTAATGTGCTGTCCAAGTACTCTGGTGCAGCCCTGCACCATTTACATGGTCATATTTGTGTAAAGTGACTATAACGCAAGTGTGGAATCTGATGAAACAAGCTAAGTGCAGAGCCCATGTGACAACCAATGTTGCAGAGCCTGTCTAGCATGTGATTTGAATGAAGCAATGTCATGATCCAGTATGTACCAAGCACCGCAACAGTAACGTAAGTGTTCAAGCTTGCAGTTACTGCTGTAGTGCTTGCTGAAAGAAGCACCATGACAAGACATGACGAAAAAAGCTGATGATGAGGAATAAAGGAAATCATGACAAGACATGACGAAAAAAGCTGATGATGAGGAATAAAAAAAAGCTGCACCAGACAAATGGAAGGAGGCGAATCATTAGGATGAGACACAATATGAAAGAAACAAGAAGGGACGATAAGAACAAAAGCTTTTGATGACAAATAGAAGTAGGCTGATCATGAATATAAGAAACAACCAATATGAAAGAAACAGAGAAAGGATATTGAAGAGAGAGACTTTTGTTGACAAGTGAAAAGAGGTTACTCATGTATCACGAGGATGAGAAACGATGGTGGAAGCAATAAGAAAGAATGATGGTAACTTAGGTTTCAGCTTGGGCTTGCTGGCTGCTAGAGAATTTGGTGCAACTGACTCAAAGGAATCCAAATCCACCAAGCTGTACTTGCCGGAACGCACTTGGCGAGCGCTGTCCTTGTCTTCAAATGCTGCCCCAACTTTTGACCTGCACAGACAGCCATTCAGTTTTCAGCAAAGCAGACTGTTGTGCAATAATGTAATGCAATGGAATATACAATGGAATATACTTTGGAGTACCCAATGCATGAATTTGCATGAATGCATGTATGAATTTGGCGAGCACCATCCTTGTCTTCAAATGCTGCCCCAACTATCGACCTGCAGGAACAGCCAAAGCAAAGTCCATTTAGGCCAGCATGCACTTGTCAAGCATTGTCTCTGGCCTCAAATGCTCTCAAAAGTTGAACTGACACAGACAGCCATTAGGCTCTCAGCAAAGCAGACTGTTGTGCAGTGACAGTGGAATTGAGCACCATGCTTGTCTTTAACTGCTGCTCCAACTTTTGACCTGCACAGAAAGTCATCAGGCTTTCAGCCAAGCGGACTGTCGTGCATTGGCATGAATCAGGTGAGCACCATTTGCTTGTCATAGTTTACACAAATAATTTTTAGATTTGAGCAGCTGGCAAGCCTTCTTCCTGGGACTAACATCCTGGAGGATTTAGCTTGCACTTATGCTTGGCAGCACAACAGGAAGTCAAAGACAAGTAAGACAACAGAACCCCAAGTGTGTCACTGCAATTGTATTTTGAAAGTTGCAGCAAGACAGGAAGCAAAATCAGCGGGAAGCGGAGTGCTGATAGGACTGCATACGTGCATACATTCACATCCAACGCACACCTGAACTTCTTCTTGAACTCCTTGAGGCCAGTATCAGCATCAAACGGCCCCTGCAATTGGGTTTGGCCCTTGTCCCCGACCCTGCCCCATCTTGTCCACAGCCAGTGATCATTCAAGCCCTCTTGAAGAAGCTGCATTCTGTAGAATTTGTTGTTGTTTGCACCAATGTTTGTCTGATTCAGCATGACATCAGCATCCCCTGCAACTGACGTGCAGTGAGCTTTGGGGCAGGCAGGGTCAGCAGCTGCTGGCTGGCTGCTGCCTGATGGACTTGGCTGATCACAAGATGCTGCTGATGTGTTCGGCTGCTGTGATGCTGGCTTGGATGCGTCTATGTGAGTCAACTGCCCCCCATGGCCCGCTGGCTGGTTGTCTGATGCACCAGCATGTGTAGGCTGAGACGTGTGTTGCTGTTGGGATTTTGTGCCTTTGGATGCTTTTCGTGCCTGTGAAGCTGCTGGTGCGGAGGTGTGCTGATCGGGGACCTGTTGCGCAGCATGCTTTCTTTTGTGTCCCTTGCGTGATGTGCCAGCTTCATGCGCTCCGGCTCCACCAAATTCTGGTTTCGTTTTGGCTGTTTGCTGCTTCCGTTCGGCAGGCGCTTCGACCTCCTCGGCATCGGCAGCAGAAGGTTTTGTTCTCGCACGAGTCGACCGTCGAGGCCCTACATCCGTTTGTGGAGTCGCCTTTGGTGGCATGCTTAGAGGGGTTTCAAACTGGCAGCGTGAGTCCAAAAGTCAACGACGCCATCTTCCAATGCGGTAGCTCGCCATGGCAGGTCGCCAAGATGAACGACCGTGCCTATCGCAGGACATGCACGTTGCAGTGGTCGCGTACAATCAGAAGCAAGCAGCCAGATCGCTGCAATGTCCGCTCTGAAGCTCGAGGCATGTCCATCGTGATCGACAGAAACCAGCGCATGCGGAAGCTGCTCGTGCTGCCCATGCTGCGCTTTATCGGATTCGTCGTCAAGACCGGTCAGCGTCGTTTCATCTCCTTGCCTGTCATATTGAGCCTCTAGATGCAGGAAGGCTAAGAGGCCGAACACTAGGTTGTCTGATGAGTGGTAACAAAACCCAAGGTGAATGCATGATACAAAATGTTTTACATACTCAACATTCAATTTGGCCAAAATGGTCATGATACGTACCGATTTTGGGTACACGAAACTTTCATCAGATGTGACAATCAGCAATCTCGTCCTTTCCGAGCTCTGGGGTTTGGTGTGTGGGATACACAGACTGGTGATGAAGGGTCAATGCCATGCATCGAGCCGCCACACGCATGGTGAGTACAGTCGGCATGTTGTTTCAGGTCACAACATGTGATGGACGTCTCAAACTGCGTGCAACCTAAGAAAGTTGTACGCAATGGCTTCCTGCCGACTGATGCTGCGGGCCAAGCTTGAGTGCCAAATTTGCTGCAGCTACACCTGCAAATCAACAGCTGCTGATGCTCACCAGCAAGGAAGCTTGGTCGATTGTATACAGTAAACTATCGTTGTAAGGACACTTGATGTAAGGACAATCTCGATGTAAGGACAGCACCATTGGTAACCAGTCAGTGCATTCTGACTGCAGTTGCCCCTCTGAGTAAGGACAATTTGATGTAATGACAAATTTCTTGGTAACCAAAGCAGTCGTTACAAAGAGAGTTTACTGTATGTTGCCTTTTGGCTGTAGCTGGTTGTGAGGTTCAAGTAAGCTAGCCTTTAGACTACTGAGCTGCTTTGAACACACAAGGAATGCCAGCTGCAAGGCTTTCAGCGTTTATGAGGTACAAGCTGAAACAGATCCACCTCATTAGGCGCCGTTCATGCGTAGACATTACCGCTGATCAGGAAGCCTTGCACACCAATCTCATGTTACGACAGCCAAGCTATGCTTCAAGCGGTAACAGGCACATTGTCTACTTGAATGTGAAACGCGGGCAAGGGTGACGTACTGGCCAAGATGAGGCCGCCAGCATGCTTGCAGAGCAGGCGCCAGATCTTTGGCAGCATTGACAATTACTTTGTTTATGCTACTTTATTGTTCTTTTCTTTTGCTACTTGCAGAATGCGTCAGTGTCACCTCTTGCTTACATTTGTCTCCACCTCAGCTTCGTTTCTTTGGAGAGACTTGCAAATTGCAGATGAGTTTGCCCTTTGTACTGGCCCTCAGTAGACACTTCTATTGGCCCTCAGCATGAATTAAGGCATTGCATTGAAGTATTTGGCGCCTGCACTCTGCCGCCACCATGACCCTGCATGCAAAACATTGGTCTTTTGCAGAATATTGGTGTGCATGCAATCACTGTGCCCATAGCGTGTAATGATACGTCATACAATGTAACGATCACGCATGACATGAAGGTTGGAATAGGCATTCACAAGTCTCTTGTGTTGATGGCAGTAAAAGCTATCAATTGTACTGGTGAAAGCATACATGAAACATACAGAAATTAGTCGCTAGTCTGTGATGGCCTACTTGGATGATGAAGCATTCTGACATTGGCCACAAGACTGGCTATAGTCACACTGACTGTCAAATCTGGGAACTTCAATCACACGATGGTCAGCAAGCGGCAGCAGCAGTACTGCAACCCAAGCCTTCAAGCCCAAGCACCCTGCAGCAACAGCAACTTCTGGCAATTGGGCAAATGCTTCAAGATGAAGTGAATTGCAGGTAGATCACCTGTACTCATGCCAAGCTTGCTGACAGGCAAGCATGACAAACACTCTTCAACTGCTATCAAACAGTAGTGCAATGACGTGAGAGTGCATGTAACTCCTACATCAAAATTGGTGGCAAAAAGGCGCCAGTCTTCAAGGTGCACAGCGTTTAGTCCACAATTATTTACATGCAGCTTGGACTTGTTTCAAAGTGTTAAGGTGCATAAAATGCAGGTGTAAGAAGAAGGGTTGCACATTGGAAGCTCACAACTGTATAAGAAGAGACACTGTGAATTCACGTGCATATGCATCTCTTCTAGTACAAGAATGGCACATGACTACTGGGTTTTTGCGGGTTGAATCACAAGACCTGTCAAGCTGGACTAATGAGCCAGTCATGCAAACAGGGTCAAGAGTGGCGGTATGCATCAAGGCTGGCCCCTGCAGCGGACTCCATTTTGCGCTTGAGGTGGCCCGCAAGCTGGCTGGCATCTTGCTTGAGGACTTTAGTGGAAACTCCGATCAGGATGCCTGCCCGTGACAGCAACTTGCGCCTGAACACTGCCCGCCCTGTTAGCCTGCATGCATGATTATAAAGCTCAGCACTGCAGGCTGGTGTGTGACTCCTGCGTTTGCTAGACAATGTGCGCATGACAGTCAGAGTTATCAACCTGCTGGTATGCCAAGAACATGGCATACAGTCAAGGGGCGCTAGCTATTATTTTGAACGCAGCACATTGGCAGCTATGTGCAGGTTGGATGTCTCATGCGTACCATCCCATGCTTGACACCATCATGCATGATCTGAGAGACTGTAGTGCAACTGCTGGTCATTCACCTGGAACGCTCATTAGTGAAGCAATCATTTGCTGAAATGGCGCATAGAATAGGTCGAGCTGTGCTGTTCTGTGGTTGCACAACAGCAGTCATGAAGTATCCTTTGACATCAGTTCCAAGAGTGAACCGCACGCCAAGCTGTTCCAGTGCAGAGCGCATCTTTCTGGAGCCATACAGGTCCTGCTTGGGCTGTGGTTTTGGGCCCACACGCTGCAACTGTGCTTCAAGCTCTGACCATGTCGAATGGTCATCGAGGCCGGCATCTGGAGTGGGCCTAAGCCATTCCAATGACTGAAACAGCTGATGCATTTTGACTGCTTTTGGAGCCTGTAGACTTGCAGGCATGGCATCAAAGCGGTGCAGCAGCTGGTCAAATGTGCTGAGCTTCAACATCCCTAAGACAGCAAGATTCCGTGCTGTGTTTGACAGGTCTTGCATGGTCAGCTCAACTTTGGCCAGAAGTTGGGTCAACATAAAATCAGCTTGCTCCTGTCTGATTGGTAGCCTGAGCTCAGCGCATGCATACAACAGGGTGCTGATGTTCTGTGGTGTGGGATGCGGCTCGTCGCACTGGCACAGGTGCGACATTCTGTCTATTATTGCGGTGGCAAGTGAAGCAGGTGGCACATGCTTGAGCTGTGACAAAGCCCATACAAACTTTCCCAGGTCTTGGGCATTTGAGCGCTGCTGTGCTGCACTACACTGTAGCTTCTCCAGAAAACAGCTGCAGAGAATATCCAGCAAATGGACAGTTGGCTTAGCTGATGGCAGATTGGCATGGCCCCACACGAAATCTGCAAGCTCTTGAGGATTTGGACGCTGATGTACATCAGACGACTGCATCTTCTCCAAGAAACTAGCACTCAACGCATTCAGCAGTTGTATTGACGGCTGAGCTGATGGCAGTTTGGCAAGGCTCTACACAAAATTTGCAAGGCTTTGAGCATTTGGACGCTGCCGCACATCAGGGGACTGCTTTTTTCCTAAGCAGCTGTCACTCAGCACATCAAGCACCCTGGGAGAGAGGTCAAGCATTGGCATCTTGGCCAAGCTGTGCATGATGCTTGAGATGGATTGCGCATCAAAGCTCGACATGTTTGTTTCGCTGAGACGATTCATAACTGCTTGAAACGTCGCCCCCTTGCAAGGATCTAATTGCAGTTTAACACAAGCCGATGCAAAGAATGCATAAGTTTGGTCACCAGCAGTGTCCATCTCATAGATAAACTGCTGAGCCAAGCTGTCGACGCTGCCTGGCACCAATTCGTCCGGATTGAGGTTCAGTGTGGCAAATGACGTCATGATGTGGCTGATCTCGCTACAAGTTGCTGCTGGTAGGAGCTCCAGCGTAATTGTGAGCACCTTTGAAAGGAATGCTTTGAAGCCAGGACCATACATGTCCGAACTGAAGTTGTCGCCATGACGTCTTTTGTCTGCGATGAGAATCAGAGCTGTTCCATACAAAATAGCGCTGATGTGGATGTGGTTCAAGTGCTTGTGTGACTGAGAGCACAGCTGCTGCATGTCGCTTGCATACATTGACACGATCTTGCCGGGAGGAGCTGTTGGCACACTGTGGACCGCTGCCTGCCACTGACCTTTGATGTAAGCTGTCATTTGCATGGGGATGTTGCGTTTGGAAGCATATGCTCTGCCCTGTACAACAAAGCAACAGTTTCTCATAGACGATGCTCAGCTTGCTACACCTCCTCAGTGGACACCTCTCAAAGAGGCAAAAATGCAAATGATACAAAGGTTGACAGCCCAGATGATCACCACTGCTGTTGCAGACAGACCAAAAGATCATCATATGTCTTACTTCTGAAGCTGTACCATCGTTGCTATCGTCGGGAGGCTGCTGCTGTCCAAATGCATCCTGCTTTGTTGTTTGCTGTCCTGATGCCTGCTGCAGCCTCTTGTCAGTCACAAGCACTTTTGGGGCGAGAGGTCACTGCACAAAGCCAGGCTGACCTGTTTGATGTTTTGCTGAACGACACCGTGCGAGACTGCAAGCTCGTACGTCGACGTTCTTGTCGGCAGCTGTTGTGCGGCTGATTCCTCCTTGCTGCTGCTTTGGACTTGATCTGACCTGTGGCAGTCAGGTGTATCACGAAGACGGGCATCAATCACAACAAACTGCACTTTGGTTGTCCATACAGTACCTGTTGGCTGAAATACAACGTAAAAGTGCTGTAAACTGGCAGGTCAGCGAACTTTCATCCAACAAGAGATGGGCGTACGTGACACCAGCGAGTGCCGGCAGGGCAGAGCTGGCACGAACAGCTTGGGTTGCCTTTTTGACAAGCCGCAGCATCTGTACACTCACAGCAACGCTGTAACAAGGCGCACGCGCGTCTGTGGTGCGAAGGGCACCACACGAGGGTCTCAGGCATGTCAAGTTGGGGAGCACAGAATGATGGTCTCGGAGCGACACAAATGCTGTAGCAACAGGGGTCACAATTTTGCACTTTGCTTCAAAGCAAAGTTTCCGATTTCCAAAAAACTTACATACAGTTGAGACAACTAGTGGGACATGCACCCCTACACATCCGATCAAACTTGTCAGCTGGCCATAGGTTGCAAAGTCTGCCCTCTCTTTTTTGTTGAAAATTGCAGGTCAATAGCGTTTAACAAGACATATTCTCTCTTGTTGAGAGAGCTCATTTAGCACACTGTAATGCTCTCACAGCGTCACAGTCAGATACAGCACACGGCGAGACCAAATAAGCTAGATTTCTTTTGGTCAGTCGACAAGTCTGATTGCCTGTGCTAGCTGAGATCAATCATTCAGGAAATCAGGGCAACTCATAGAGTCAGCAAAACCCTGCAAGCTTCTGCAAAGCACTTTTGCATTACGTTGGAAACAGCAACATCAGAGGCAATAGGAGAAAGGAAACAAAAGTCTATGTTGCTGAGCGTTTATGCTGTTGACGTTAGAAGCGTCCTAAACAGCCTGCTGAAGTTCAGGATGAAGAGCTTGTGTGCGTTGGAGATACCCAAAATTGGCTAGAACAAGTCAGCAAAACCCTCAGCTCCTTCGCAACGTCTTGCTGATTGTCCAACCAAAATGTGAGACACACCTGTTGCAACAAGCTGCAAGGGCAGCAGCAAGCCTGTGGTTTGCAAACAAGGAGGAAAAACTGATAGGGTGCAGCTTTGTTCAGCACATTTGCATGCACAAATTGAAATTCAATTTGATTTGACAGAGTAATGGCCTGCAATCATGTCCCCATTTCGCATCAACAAGCATTAAACAATCCCTGAACAAGCTTTTAATATCAACTCATGCTCACAGCAGAGCAAGTGAACGCAACTGTTACAGTACAAGATGTCTTGAGTTCTGAGCATTGTTGCACGGCAACATCACTGAGCTCAGACAAAACATGAGGCTAGCGATGACCCATCCTAAATTGCATCCCATTGGTCTGACGTCAATAGCTTCTTCACTTCTGTCAACCGAGCTTCCTCATGGTTTCTATTGGACTCTCCTGGACAGCTCCTTCAGCCCCAACAGCTCGGGCTGAACTGCAGCTTTTTGGTCAAACGCTTGCGAACATACTATGCATCACATGAGCATTGGGTTTGTCCAAACACAACACGCATCATTCCACAGCATGTGTTTTAGGCAAGGACATAACAGCTAAGCGGCAAATTGCCGAAGTGTCTTGTTGCTGATATAGAGCTGTGTGAAGTCTCGCACTTGCAATCAAACACAAATGCCACATGATGGCACACGCTTACGGTAAGCACTTCTGTGTTGAGCCAACAATCAGACTGTCTGGCACAGCAACATTGAGGCTTCTTGCATGGCAGGCTTCTTGATTTGGAATAGCTGATTTGCCGCTTTGTCACGAGCCACAATCACGCCCAACAGGGTCACTCCCTGGCCAAAATTGATCACGTCACAGCATCACAGAGGCCTGATCTCACCCGATGGATTGTTTTGTTGGGCTGGCTTGATGGCCGCTATGCCAAGGGCCATAAGCATGTTACGCAGCCACGGAGGCGCACCACAGGGGGTGATTGACATAAATGCCATTAGCCCTAGTGGGTCTGCATGCCGCTCATTTGCAGACGCTGCTGGTTCTGCAAAGATCAGAAAATATGTCCAGTCAATGCGCATCAAAATCAGATTGGTCCTCTTCAGCAGCAGACAAAACTTAGTTGTTGTTGAGCAAAAGCGGGGCACCAGCATTGCATGATTTGCAGACGTGGGCCTTTCATGTACGAACAGATTGACTGCTTTCACAACACATCTGACATTACAGTATGGCTTGAGCGACTCAGTCAGTGAAGTGCTCTGAGGACCCTCCGTCTCAACAAGAATATACACTCAGACTGACAGAAAACGTACACACCAGCAAGGTGCAGCATTCACCATTTTTTCTGTGAAGCACATGTCTGATGCGAATTATATCGAAAGCTGATCAAAGATCTGCACAAAAAATGCCTGTGTTGGAGTATGCTGCATTTCAACAAATCAGCAGTGACAATGCATGATGGCAGACGTAGGCAATTAGCCTGATGACAACAGAGCATACAGAGGTGGAGAGCGCTACTGCTCAGAACAGTGTAACATCAATGAGAGGCTTGCCTTTGCAATGTAAGTTGGGACCCTTGCGCTGCTTGGGCGGGAACAACAAATTCCCTTGCCCAAGACATGCTGCAGCAGCTGCTCGCCTTGAGCGCGCTTAACAGCCCTGAAAGCAGCACATCCACATAAGGTGAATGCAGAACAATACAAACACATGGAGAGAAAAAAGAAGCTGACATGGCAAGGCACAAGAGGCTTTAGATGGAGGTGGTGCACTGGCAGGCAAATCAGCATTTGATGCAGAAACAAGGTAGACCCCTATGATCAAGGACTTGCTACATAGAACATCAATGGAAAGTCAGTGTTTGAGGTACTGAACGCCACACATGGAAGTCAGAGTTTGGACAAAAGGTGGTCACTGAGGGTGCACTCAGCAACATGATGACAAGTACGACAACATTAAGGTTCAAGCTTCCAGGCAACATGACTGGCCTGAGAGGGAAGCAGCGGTTGGGTTTGAAATTTTGCACCTGCAGCTTCTGATCAGACAGCATGCTGACCGCCAGCTGCTGCACAGCTTCCCCCTACCAGAATATCAACAAGAAACAGTGGCGGAACCATATGTACTGCGCAAACCTCATGCCTGTTGCGCGTGCTGCCAAGGCTTGGAGTGTGCTGATCTGCTAAGGATTGCGATCATCTGCATGCAAAGAAAGGCATGATGGTGTTGATGGTAATCATACTTGTTGCAGCTGTGTCTAGGCAAAGAGTCTGTAAGGATGTTTCTAGTCATGACACCATATGTACATGAATTGTCTCCAGTTATAAGCAGCAGCTCAAAGGACTAGTCCACTTGATGTGCAAAGCCTCATCAGTCTGGTGTGTAGACTGAAACTTGCATGCACAGAGGCTACAGCTTACAAGCTGCTGAGATCGTACAGACAAGAACACTGAACCCTTGACGGGGCATGCAGGATATCGCCAAGATGTTGCAAAGGTCTGTCATGATGACAAGTGATATGCTGAGCTCTAGTCAGCTGAGACACAGGGCTTTGAGCCCTTAGGTCCACAACTCCGGTACAGCAGCAAACGCTGAAGCGGAGTGCTGTAGTGGAGTTGTGGACCTGGGGCTCGACGCCCTCTGTCTCAGCTAACTAGAGCTCAGCATATCACTTGTCATCATGAGACTCAGCAGCAGAAAATGGCAGCATTGCCAGTAGCTTTGGCTTGCAGTTACGCACCTGTTGCAGCTTGTGCATGGCTTGCCAATGAAGACCATGGTCCAACGAAAACAACAGCAGTAATCAAGACCCCTGATCTAGTAACACTTTCTAGCATACATTGTCAGGTGTCTGTAGCGAAAGTCCTGAATCATACATTAGCAGTCACCAGCTGAGTCACTTCACACCCAGCAAAAGGGACCACTGCTAGTGTGAGCTCACATTTGAGCCAATCACAATGACACTGCATAAAGCTTGTACCTGCTGTCTAATGAACTGTTTGCACAAATGCAAAATTCATGACACAAGTGCAAGCTCAGAAGCTGCAATTGAGCTGTGAAGGCTCACCTTCAGGCCGTCTTCAATGACATTGCAGTAAGTGTCTACACGCTTGTGCTGCCTCAGCAGAGGCCTGCTTTCAGAGCTGCCTGTGTCCATGGCTCGTAACTGAGCTGATGCCTCACCACTGTGACATTCTGCCTCCATTGCTTGTGGTTGTGCCAATGCCAAACACTGCGCTGCGGACTTGTGGCTGGGTTCATTTGTGTATATGACTTGTGGCTGAGTGAACAAGTACATTCAGTGAGCAGTAGGCAAGCGGCTGAGCTTCCACAAGGTGAGAGTGAGTCTCTGATGGCTCAGCTGTGGTATGCGCAAAGCCGCAAAAGGCTTGGTCTGGACTAGCGATGGGTCACAAGACCTACAACATGGAGCAGTGGGCCAGCTGGCAACACTGGGTCAAGAGTGGCGGTATGCATCAAGGCTGCCCCCTGCAGCGGACTCCATCTTGCGCTTGAGGTAACCCGCAAGCTGGCTTGCATCTTGTTGGACTACTTTAGTGGGAACTTCAACCAGGATGCCTGCTCGTGATAGCAACTCGAGCCTGAACATTGCCCGCCCTGTGATCCTGCATGTATGATACTACAGTTCAGCACTACAGCCTGATGTGTGGTCCTGCATTTGCTAGGCAATGTGTGCGATATAATCACAGTTGTAGAGCTGTTTATGCACAGAGGAAAACATCATACTATCTATGGGTGCTAGCAGCAATGGCTTGTGAAGTGAACACAAAGCATCAGCAATTATGTGCATTCTGGATTTTCAAAGCATCTAGCCTAGTTGGCTCCAGCACACACTGTCCAAGAGACTGTACTGAAGCCTCTTTACCTGGCAGGCTCATTAGTGAAGCAATCATTTGAGGAAATGGGGCATAGAATAGGCTGAGCTGTGCTGTTCTGTGGTTGCACAACAGCAGTCATGAAGTATCCTTTGACATCAGCTCCAAGTGAGAACTGCAAGCCAAGCTTTTCAAGTGCAGAGCGCATTTTGGGGGAGCCATAAAGGTCCTGCTTGGGCTGTGGTCTGATGCCTAAACGCCGCAACTGTGCTTGAAGCTCTGACCATGTCGAGTGGTCATGGAGGCTGGCATCTGAAGTGGGCTTGAGCCAGTCCAGTGACTGAAACAGCTGATGCATTTCAGCTGTCTTTGGAGCCTGTAGACTTGCAGGCATGGCGTGAATGCGGTGCAGCAGCTGATTGAATGTGCTGAGCTTCAACAACCCTAGAACAGCGAGGCTCCATGCTGAGTTTGCCAGGTCTTGCATGGTCAGTCTTTCTTCAGCCAGAAGGCAGGTAAGCAAACCGTCGGCTTGCTCTTGTGTGGTTGGCAGTCTGAGATCAGCCGCTGCATGCAACAGGTTGCAGATCTCTTGTGGTGTGGGACGTTGCTCATCGCCCTGGCACAGGTACGACATTCTGTCCAGAAGTGCTATGGCAAGTGGGATAGTTGGCACATGCTTGAGCTTCTGTAAGGCCCATGCAAAGTTTGCAAGCGCTTGAGCCTTTTGCTGCTGAGCTGCATTACAGGTTTGCAGCCTCTCCAAGAAGCAGCCGCATGAAACATCCAACAAACGGGCTGATGGCTTGGCTAACGGCAGTTTGGCAAGGCTCCATACAAAGTTTGCAAGCTCTTGACAGTTTGGACGCTCACATGCATCAGGCGACTGCATCTTCTCCAAGAACCTAGCATTGAGTGCACTCAGCAGCTGCTCTGAGGGTTGAGCTGATGGTAGTGTAGCAAACGCCCAAATGACATTTGCAAGGCTTCGAGCGTTTGGACGATCACAGGCGGCAGGTGACTGCATCTTCTTCAGAAGGCTATCGCTGAGTGCCTTCAGCAAACTGGCTGATTGCTGAGTTGATGGCATTTTGGTAAGGCTCCACAAAATGCTTGCAAGCGCTTGGGCAGTTGGGTGCTGACGTACATCAGCTGACCGCATCTTTCTGAGGAAGCTGTCACTCAGGACATCAAGCAACCCGGGTGAGGGCTCAAGCATTGGCATCCTGGCTAGGCTGTGTATGATGCTTGCAATAGCTTGCGTACCAAAGCTCGATATGTCTGATCTGCTGAGACGTCGCGTGATTGCTTGTAATGTTCTCCCTTCAGCAGGATTCAGCTGTAGAGCCACGCAAGCCACTAGCAGAGTTGCATAGGCTTTATCACTGGCAGTGTCCATATCGCGCATAAATCGCTGAGTCAACTTGTTTACGCTGCCTCGTACCAAGCCATCTGGATTGACATTCATGCTAGCAAATGACCTCATAATGCTGCTGATCTCCCTACAAGTTGCTGCGTTGAGAGACTCCAGCAGGGTTTTGAGCATTTCTTTCAAGAATGCTTTAAAGTCACGCCCGTACGCTGTCAAAGTGTAGTTTTCGCCATGATGGGTTTTATCTCCAAGGAAAATCTGAGCTGTCCAATGCAAGATAGCGCTGATGTGGATAGGGTTAATTTGCCCCTGTGACCGTGAGCTTAGATGTTGCATGCGGCTGCCATACGTTGACATGATCTGGCCAGGAGAAGCTGTCGGCACACCTTGAACCGCTGCTTGCCCCTCACGTATAACGTAAGCTGTCATTTGCCTGGCAATGACTTGTTCAGACGTCTGTGCTCTGCTCTGCACAACACATGATGTGTCAGTTTGAATGCTGTTCACAGTGAACAATGTGCACAGCACTCTCATAACAAGAGCTCGACAGCGTCACAGCCATGTGTATGGTACAAGAATCATACAAAAATTATCAATGCCAGACAGGCGCAACAAGCAACAGGACAGGCCCTACCTGTGTGGCTGTATTTTGTCTACTGCCTTTGAAGGACTCCTGCTGGCGTTTTGTGTAAGTGCCAGGTGCTTGCTGCAGACACAAGTCAAATTCTTCCTGAATCTGTTAGATCAGTGGACAGAGTAGCACAAAGTACTGCTAACCTGCTCTAGGGATTGCTGAGCTGCACCGTCTGAAACTGGACGCATGGACAGCAATGCTGTCTGGGCAGTTGCCTCCTCAAAGCTGCTGGGGCGGAGCCTGTCTGATCTGCGACAGGCATGTGAACGATGAACAGCCTATTGCAACAAAAGTTCCAGTCTCATGTCGAGACCTTGCCCGCACCTGGTACGAGGCAGGCACCTGGCAGGGTTTGTACGCGGGCGAGTGAGCGAGCGTTTCCAAGGGAACAAGCGCGCGTGTCCGGGAAAAACCAAGGTCGGGAGGCTGCCGCTGGCGAGAACAGGCTTGCAAGCCATCGCGGAAGATTTGAAATGGTAATATATCACTACGTATTGCGAGCTCAGGCTCGTCCGCATAACGCAGCGTACTTCGGCCATGCGAGATGGTCTCGGAGCCAACTGCGATGCTGGATAGACATGCATGTGCCTCTTCTTCCCTCCGTCCCCGGGCTGCGGCAACTTGACGCTTCGCGTGGCTTCAAGTCGCGATGTGACTGGAAGTGTGTAGGCGTTGGTCTGAGATTTGGTCACGTCAGTAGACCATGCCTGGTGTGCATGCAGCATGCAAAGTCTGCGTCTCACTGCGCAGCTTTGCTTGAATCAGTACGTGCAAGCGCTGAAACAGCGGGCTTTCACGTCGGCTTGTGTTGATCAACAACTGACCTAGTGGCTTCAACTTTGACCGCGGTCGCTCGTTCGCTGCAAGTTTGTTTAGCGTCCGCGACTTCAAACATAATCAAGCTAACCAAGCATAGTCAGACACATCGTTCGAGCACGCGCTGCGGCACCTGACCTCGCACAGTCGCAAAGAGATGAGGTTATGGCGAGGATGGTTGCCGGACGCTGTGGCTCAGGAGGCCTCTGAGCAGGAGCCGTTGCGCTTCGGTGCTTTGGTTTCAGGGTTGACTTCTGAATGGAATCAGAAGCATGATGCTGCCCTTACCTTAAAATGGCTGTCGCTCTTCAACAGGTGCGATGATGCTCACGCTTGTCTCCAAGCAGATTGTGCGCGAGTACGTGCAGCCATTCCCATAGCGAGAGGATACAGAACCGCACTGTGTCTGAGCATCAGGCCTCACAATATTTGAGATTGCAGCTATCTGAATGCCAAAGGGGACTACAAGTCAGAAGATCTCAACCAAGCAGCTACCACACTCTTGGACATCTTACTGAGCTGCCAACACAATTCTGCAGCCCAGGTAACACCCCCTACCTGCAAGCTTTTAGCAAGCAAGTCAAATCCGACCCACTGCAGCCAAGGTCTACACGGTATGATCAGCGGCACTGAGGCTCTCCAGCTTGTCGATCAGGCCAGATGGGGCACAGCTACTGCACAGCTCCTGCGGACGTGGAGAAATCAGATCAACATCACTGTACCATGGCGGCCACTCTTCCAATTCCTGCATGGGTCCATGCAGTCTAGCACCACGACTTATGAAGGTGATTGCTACTGGTAACCCTCATTGAGATGTACCATTCATTCATTTTCATTATGAACGTGGGCTAGGCAGGCTCAGCAGGCCCAACTAGGTACATACAGAAGCAGTCAGCTGTCTCCGACCAATGTGCTAAGCTAAACCAATTATAATGGACATGAAGGGCGGAGATGTCCTTGTACACAGTCGACTGCCAAGTATCTCTGGGTTTACCCTTGGCCTGAGTGCCAGATAACTGCCCAAACATACACTGACAAGGCAGGCTGTCCTGTGACATTCGTGCTATGTGACCAAGCCATTGAAGCCCATAGGGAATGTAACATGTCACTTGTGTAGCACTGCAGCATTGCTTCAACATCAAGGCAGTTGCTGCTGCTTTCTGAGGTCCTTTAGTCATGAAGCATAGTGCCTTGCATTGCATTGAGCATCTGCATGTGGCAACAAGATTGGCTTGTAGTGCTTTGAACACTTCAGCATCAGACATCCTTGCCGCGATGAGGATCCAGGAAGACAGCATTTGTGCCGCACACACCTAGCACAGTTGCTAGAGCACGCCACCTCACATCATGCTGTTTGACTTACACCCAGCAAGGGCTACATATAAGCATTTCAGGAAGAAAGAAGTGAATAATCATGCTCTCTGTTGCAGCGAGAAACACTCTTGACTACTTGCATATGTAATAGTATGCACTGGTACCAGTAATAGTGCCGATGTGTTGCAGTTTGCACAACCTGCACTGCATTTCAGTGATTCACACTGTCATCAGTACCTATCGCGTATTGCGTGGTGCATATGGAGGGCTACATACAGTGCTCCACAATCATAGACTTTTGCTGCTATACTGTTGCGTGGCCAGTGTTGGAGGCCCTCAACCACTTGTGTAATGAGTGTTTCATATCAGTCCAATGTATTGCTTTATGTTGTGCCTCTGCGTGCAGGTCCATTGATTCTGGAAACCAAGCAGTCAGCCTTGTTCTGTCTGGTCCGCCGCTGCAGGCGTTTCTTTCCTGATGGTAAGCACCCGCATATCTTGCACGTTTGTTATGTTTTTGTTGTAAGGCATGGGGCCAAGTACCTTCACATCTTCTGAACCCAACAGAAAGTGGTTCGTAACTGGCAATGCTCGTGAAGCAGTATCTCCTACGGCTCAGCCCTCAGGTCCCGACACTGTTGTAAAGAGTGTTATTGTCGCACACCCATAAATTGTCTGTCTGCATTTGTCTTTCTGGGACACTTTTGGCTTGTGTCTGTGTGCTGAACATGCTTTCTCATCTGACTTCTCGCAGCAAAGTGTATCAGACACAGTTCCAGCGCAACTTCTCTGTAACACATTTTGAACAGCACTGGTAAAGCAATTCAAGTCTGCTGTTGTATAGATGTCAGATCCTCAAAGCTCAGGCCTTATGCAAAGACGCCCCTACTGCGCTGCTTGAGTACTTTTGTGACGTGAGCATCTATTTTGTTATTGTCTGTGTGGCTGCTGGTTTGGTCTTCAAACAGTATTTATGATCTATTGATTGGTCAATTATGCTGCTCAGGAAGCGCGGAGGAGATTTGGCAGGAGATCAAGCCATCGCTGCAGAATCTGCATACTCCTACAGCACAACAGGTAGTACTTCTGATAATAATGACTACACCTTCTAGCATACATTGCTAGGTGAGTGTGGCACGAGTCTTATAGCACAACAGGTGATCTGCTCATGCTCGGACTGTGCCCTGACGCTGCTTGTTTCATTGAGTCACCTCATGCAGTAACTTGTTTCAGCTTAGCAAGCATAGTTTGCTCAATTACAAACTGCACAGACTGGCACGAGGTCAAGCCATTACTGCAGCATCTGCACAATCCTGCAGCACAACAACTGCCCATGCTTGAACTTTGCCCTGAAATTGCTTGTTTAGTGTAATAGGCTCATCTTGCAACCTCAGAGTTGCAACTGTGCCTTCTGATGTTGCATATGGGTTTCCAAAATTTGCTTCAATTGTCTCAACCTGTCATCCAGAAATGCAATAGAGTTGTCCATCTATGGTCTTTACAGGTTCTTCATACTAGGCACAAGAAGTTGTAACTTTATGGGTGATCCAAGCATGTACCCTGACCCAGACATGTCCAGATGCGTCCATCTGGACATGTCTCGGTCTAGATGGACCCATGGACCCAGAATCTGCCTCCATGTGTCATGTAGCAACAACATTGCTGACAAATGATGACACTGCAGGCTCTTGGTTGGCTGTCTCTGTTCCTGCCAACACATGAGCTTTCCCGTGGCGGAACAGGATGGAATGAAATGATTGCTGACTGGATGTCGCTGTGGGAAACAGATGCCCACAACAAATTTTGGCGGGGACAGTGGCTTCTACTGTTTGCACAAGTTGCCAAGCATGACACACAAGGTAATGCCTTCATTCTTTATTCATGGTTTGTGCCAAAAATCATGCATCCTTCTCTCCTTTTCCCATCCAAAACCACACCAGGAGGTTTTGGGTATCTGCTGTCAGCCGTGACAGACGTCCTGCCTGGTTGTTATTGCATTCTGTATTCCTGGTTGTTGCCTTCGTCCTCTGCTTTTCATTTCCTCCTCTGCTTTTCACCATTCAAGCCTGGCTTTCTTCGTGAAATTTGTGGCTGTGTGCTGCACAATGGCCAACAAAGCAACTGTGCCCTCTGATAAATAAGCGTCTTTGTTCAGCAGTTGGTCATGACCTCGCAGGGCCAATCAACTGACCCTGCCTTGCATCTTCAATTGACTGCAGCGGGGATTCCCAATGAGCTTTGCTTGGCTGTACTTATGTTGTTCAGCAGAAAGTCTTTTGATGGCGGAATAAGACCCTTCGTTCAGTAGCTACAAGAATTTTCCCTTTGCCTTGTTCAATAAGTACCAGAACCAGACCCTTTGTTCAATGAGTTTTTACAACTTTGCAGGGCTGATCAATTGGCGACCACATTTGCCCCGCATCTTCAATCAACTCCAATGGGCGTTTCAAGTTCCTGTGGGCACAGCAAGCGCAGACCCACCATTCAGTGAGTTCACAGCCTGCTCTTTATTGTTGTATTGTATTGGTGTACTGCCAATTGTAGCCGCAATCAATGAGTTTGTAATAGGCTGTCTCTGTCTGCATGCTGCGTCTAATTTGCTGTCGTGTGCATCCTCTAGCTCACCTTGCTGCTTTTGTCACTGTTCTTGGCTATTTGCATGTCAAGCCTTGATTTGCTGTACTGTCCGTTGCTTTGCTTTGCTTGTTATTGCTGACTCTCCATGCAGCAAATCTGCTCTGCAGCTTTCTTGCCTGCTTGCCGTTTTTACGTTTGCTATAGTCTTTGTTGTAATGCTCTGATTGCTGCTGGCGTTACGGCTTGACAATTCACCACAGCATCATTGGCAGCAACAAGCAATGTTTCTTGCCTGCCTGCCCCATTCCCGCTTGCAGTACTTGGCGTTCTTTTGCATGATTTGCTGTTGCTGCTGATGATGCTGTTGAGTACATTCTTCCCTCATGTGAGGTCTCTTTGCGTCATCTTGCTTTGGTTGTTCCTGCTACAGTTGCCAAGTCATGTGCCTGCGTGCCCCATTTCTGCTAGCAATGATTTGCACTGCTTCGCTTGGTTTGCTGTTGCTGCTGCTGATGTTGCTATCCACATTCTTGCCTTACCTGCTATGCCCTTTGTTGCTGTCAACTGCATCATCTTGCTTCCAAAGGCTGCTGGCTCATTGGTTATGTTGGCTTGTTGATAGGATTTGCAATATCCAAGAAAAGTGCAAATGGCATGCGCACATTGGTGTCGTGAACATGCCTAGTATACATGTACAGGACCCAGCGCTTTGAACACTGTGTGTTTGTTGAGACTCAATCTGCCTAGAGACTAGCATGCAAAGAAGTGTATGCTGCCGGCACAGCCTGCTTCTTGCCCACAATCAGGAAATTCTTCCTTAGCAATACTTCCCTCAAGTTATTTCATGCCTCTACATCAGCTCTCATGACCCCGAAACACATGACAACCATGACTGTTTACTCTACAGGCTGAAAGTGCAATAGTTATTGCGCAACATCGCTCATGACTGGCAGCAACAGCACTGCAGTCAGCACAGCACAGCTCACAGCACATGTCGCTGCAGTTGTGTTTAGATGCACAGGACAGCTATACCTCTGCATGACAGCCACATCTTTGCAGTAATACTGCTGCACAAAGCAGTGCACAGATTCTTGCATGTGTGAATATAATTTGCACATAAAGCGACTGTGCTCACAAAAGCACTCCTGCCCTGCAAGCCTACGTGCGTGCCAAAGTGCTAAATCCAGTCCTGTCTGCAACAGGCAGTGCCAACTCCCCTGTTGCCGTAGCACTGTTCCATGGGCAGACACACACCCTGGCCACCACAGCCGGCAAGTGCATCATCTACACTCTGGCCACCACTCTGAGCAGCGCCCCCAGCAGTGGCAGCCCTCAGCTTGCCAGAACAGGCAGCGGCAAAATGCCCCTGAAGGGCAGGGACCCACAAGGGGCAACTGCCTCTGCTGATGTGGATGAGGTGCTTAGTCAGCTTGAGCAGTTGGTTGATCTGCTGGAGCAGTATTTTCATCCGAGCAACAATGGCAGGTCCGGTCACTGCATGCATGATTGCAATGAAGCACCATACTCTCATTTTCAGTGATTGGATCATCTTGCATATTGCATACTATGTATTGGAGCCAATCTTCTAGATATTTCTCAGATTGCACCGCTTCTGCGTGATTCATAATTTACACACCACGTATTGCATGTTACATGTGGCAATCTGAGTATTACATTGTACTGCTCAATTGTGTCAATTCAGGGCTGTCAGCAAATGCCTTCAGAGTGCATATGTGCTGCCTGCTGTGCGCTCTATTGATGTACAGTCATGCCATGACTGGGTGAAGATTGATCAGAAATTTCGGTCAGGCTGCCTCAATACTGAGTAGATTGCCATGTGCCTTTTGCAAGTCAGTCAGCTTTTGGCTAAGTATTGTGTTTTCTGAAATGGAACAAGTAATTGGCCAACTTCGTCATTTCCATGTGCAAGCAGCTGTCAACTTGTCAAGTGTAATCAGTGTTTGGCTGGCTGTTTTGGGCTTGCTGACAATTGTCAGGTGGAACGATAATTTGGCCAAGTTTGTTGACTCCCTGTGCAAGCACCTCAACATGCTGTCAACTGAGGCCACTGTTTGACCAAGTTTGTTGGTGCTTGCTGACAAGTTGCATTGCTTGCTGACAAGTTGCATACCTTGTCAGGTGGAAGAAGTGGTTCCAGGTGCAACACTTTCTGTTGACAAGCTTTATGCATGTGTGCCCACAATGGCTGACATCAACCATCAGCAGTAACAACCAGTTGGCTAAATGTGCCTGCCCTTATAGTTTGTCCAATGATTGATCAGGTGCCACAAGTATCTGACCAAGTTTGTCAGCTCCCTGTGCAAGCACCTCAGCATGATGTTGAGTACAGCGAATGTTTGACCAAGCTTGCTTGTTGTTGCTGACAAGCTGCATGAATTGTCAGGTGGAACAAGTACTTGGCCAAGTTTGTCAACTCTCTGTGCAAGCATCTCAACAAGCGCTCAGCAAAGGAGGCTGCCCAGCAAACCCACGGGGCTGGTGGCACAACCGCCAACGACACAACCTCCAACGGCACAACCTCCAATGGCACAACCCCTTCCCAAGCCAGTGGCTTTGCTCCGTCACAGGCCAGTGGCGGCGCCTCCAAAAGGGGTAGACAGCAGCTGTCTACCCAGACGCAGCGTAGGCTTGCTGAGGTCATTGTGCGTATGGCAGACAAAGCACAATACAGCAAGGTGCGATGACACTTTTTCTTGCAGAAAGAATTGGGATTGTGCCAAACCTTATTTTGACTTGTGCATGGCAGAAACAAGGCAGTGCTGTGTTGAAGAAGGTCAGAATGCAGTGCTGCACATGTGCAAGCTTTTTTGGTCGAACACACACAAGAAAAAAAGGCAGAACGTGTAGTTGCTTTTTGTTTGGGTTGATGTGATGCCTGCTGGTCACCTGTTGTGGGGCACTCAGTGATCCAAGCTTGATGCAGCGCTCTCCACAAACTTTGTGTTTCATCCAAGATTGGCGTGCAGTACATCTTTCATGGTCACCCTGTGCAATCTGTCTGCTTTGATGATGGCAGCTAAGCACAGCTGTGACAATCAAATTGCAAGGCATGTTGCAACAGGATCGCAAATTCATTGGGATTCATCATGTTGTACCCTGGCTATGAAGTAACTGCATTGTTGCCAATCCAATTTTTTCATCTACAGTGCATCATGCTCAGCAGTCAACCATGCTGTATCATTGCCAGCTGCATCTGCTGCAATGCTTCGTGGCCAACCTTTGCACTCTGCATTGACAAGCACCTTGGTATACTGCATCATTGCCAACTCTTTTGTCTATGCTGCGTCTCACCTGCGCTGCTGTATTGCCAAAAACAGCAGTGATGTTTTGCAGGACAACAGTCCCTCCTTGTCCCCTCCTTTTTTTGCAGAGAAACGGTCCTTACTTGTTGCTTCCTTTTGTGCAGGACAACAACTTGGCTGTGGCTGCCTGCTCAGCATTCTCACAGATGGCCTACGTTGCTCCAGATCTGGTCCTGCCACTCATCCAGAACCGCTTTCAGGTATGCCTGTGCTGTTGAGTCTTGTGACATCAGCACTCAAACTGTGTTGTCAAAGTCTTCACATAACCTTTTCAGGAACTTGATGCTTGCTAAGTCTTACCAGCACTGACCACCATGACTTACCAAGATGCAGCATGTTTGAAATGGGAGTTTTTTTGTTTTACATTCACACTCTGGCCTTGTGCATTATACATGGCTGCTTACCCACTGCATCAAAGCTTCTGCTGACTTGCCACATCCGACTCTGTGATGCAGTCCAGATGTAGTATGGCTGTGGTCCAGATTTTCTGTGTCGCAAAATCCAAACCCCAGCATGAATGTCAGTATACACCTGCCAGGCATTGAAGTGATGCTTGTAGCTTCAAGTCTGCTGCTGAAACATACTGTAAAGAGGTGCTGTGCCACCATTACAGGTTGCCTTGGAGAGTGTGTCTGCCACCCATCAGCTAGTGAGCGCCATCCACACCCTGGCATTGTGCACAAGGCCTTTGCTGCTTGCTGGCTTTGCTCCCAATACAGAGATCGCTGAAAGCGGCGACATCGATGCTGACGAGCACAAGGTGAGACCAGTTGCAAGGCCATTCCAGTTGTCACATCAGCTCAAGTCAATCACAAGCGCCATTCCAACTGAAGCATTTGAGCACTTGCAGTGACATTTGCGCAAGAGCTACAGTCATAAACCTACTGCAAGATCTCTCTTATGTAGTAGGCCTCTGCTGCATATGGTTTTTGCTTTCAACCCACACAGTGCTGAGTGCAGCCCCATGGACGCTGAAAGGCACAAGCCCGACCATTTACATCAATGTGAGATGTCATTGTTAGCAAGGGAGAGAGCGCCGAAGGTGGCTTATACATGCTGACAAGCACAAACCGAAACCGTTGGAGACGCATACACCATATTTGTGTTTGTTCATCATATATAGTCGCACAATTGCTGTGATACAAATCAGTAGCAAAAATGATCATGACTAGGTGTTACAAATCAGTAGCAATGGTGATCATGACCACAGGGGACGTTTGCTGAGGCAGTGGCAGGTGCAATGATGGCAACTCCGCCTGGCACTGATGCCAATGACCTGATTGTATGAGTAATATATTACAAACAAGCAATAATGATCAGTACTTCACAACTACAGGAGGCAGGTGCTCAGGCAGTGGCTGGTGCAATGATGGCAACTCTGCCCGGCATTGATGCCAATGACCCACGCAAGACCCTGGCCTGCTTCAGATTTTACTGCATCGTGCTGTCAAGCGTTGGCATGCTACAGGCAAGACGCCTGTGCCCTCTCATATTCTACATGTTTCGCCATGTATTGCTGCATGCTGTCTTTGCCATTTCCAAAATGAAGACAGGCATTGGCCTGCTTCAGATTTTACTGCATCGTGCTGCCCAGCGTTGGCATGCTTTAGGCAAGACACATCACTGTGCTGCATGCTGCATAGGCCATCTTTTGTAGTCTGTCTGTGATTCCCTTTCATTTGCTTGAGTTCTTCCTAGATGAGTGCAAACGTTGTTACCTGCATCTGATGAGCTTCTTGCATCAGTAGTACGCGAAGGAGTTAGGGTGCCAGTTCTCTGTACAACCTAGTTGCAGAGTGTGACCTGTGGTAACCTTGAAGGGTGGTCTAGGGTCGCTCTCCTTGTACAGAGAGGAATGCGTTGAGGAGTTACTTGAAATTTTGCACAGAGTATGATATGTTGCCAATTTGTGCAGGGGGGTCCAGGGTCACTTCCTTTGTATGCAGAGGAGTGGGTTGAGGAGCTGCTGTCCAGGGTGTTTGGCATCTTAGGCAACTTAGAAGCTCCCCAGACGCGTAGCGACCATGCAGCTGTGCAAGGCAACGCCACAACTGCACCGACTGCCTCTTTCCTGCTGGAGGGCAACAGCATGTTCAGGTTTGTCTCCAGCGCTTGCGTTTGTCAGGTTTTTGCTAAGCTGCTGCCCCTTGTGTTTCCCCGCAGGCGCTTTGCAAGCGCTGTGCAAGGCAACGCCACAACTGCACCATCTGCCTTTTTCCTGTTGGAGGGCAGCAGCATGTTCAGGTTTGTTCCAGGGTCTACTGCCTGCTTCACTGCTAGATTACTTGCCCTGCAAGCACTTTGCAAGGCTGTGCCAGAGCTGCATTGACCGCCTCTTTTCTTTTGGAGGGCAACAGCATGGTCAGGTCCCCAGGAGTGCTTGAGTAATCCAGCCTCAGCTGCTGAAACACAACCTTTGCTTCAAGCAGGTAAACACGTTCAGCAACTAGGTAGTGAGGATCTACAAACTGCTTTCAAGTTGGAACACCATAGCATGTCCAAGTCCACTCTCAGGGTGTGTTTTGTCACACCCATGCAAGGCTGTGTCTTGGCCTTGTCCGCCGTCACAGTCTGTTTGTCAGACAACAGCAGCATGTTGATGTGTCGCTCCAGGGTCTGGTTTCTGAGCTGGATCTGGTTCCTGGTAGCTGGGTCTGGTGTCTGAGCTGGCACATTGACAAAACTCTCTTCTGCTTCAGGCCTATGATGGAGTTGCTGTTTGCACGGTTGCCCCCAGACTTGCAGCTGCACGCCATCAAGCAGCTAGCGCGTTTTGTGACAACCTCAACCTTAGCTTCAGTCACTGGTGAGGCTTCCTTGATCTGCAATGCGGCGGCTTGGGCTGCACCTGAGACCTGTGTGGAGCTTTTGATGAAGCCCTTGCTGGCTAGAATTGAGGATGAAGTGAAGCACAGCGCTTCAGCTGAGCGCTTAGCTAAGGTCAGTGGTTCGTGACTTCATAGAAGGCGTTTGCAGCATGTTCGTGGTGGTGGCTGGAGGTCAACACGCTTGTCTCTTTTGTCTTGCGCTCAACACCAGCAGCCTACCAAAAACTTGTACAGCTGAGCACAATGTCTTAAGCTTTGAAGCTGTGATTACGGCTGTAGGTCAGCCCTGGGGCAGGCGCCGGCGTCTAAATCAGGTGCTAGGTCTCAGCAGCTTTGGAAATGATGCTAGATTGTGAGCTGCAGGCTCAGAAGACAGCCTGCAGAGATCTTCAAAGCCTCAAATTCTGCTGCAGACTCAGGAGAAAGCACTGGATTAGGCAACTGGGCTAGGACCAAGATTGCAGCACCTTCAAACACAAGAATCTATGTCTGAAACACTTGGATGCTGGCTTGCAGGTTCAGGAGACAACATTGGACTGGCTGGTGGGGCTGGCGGCTGCAACAGCTCTGCACCTGGGGCCAACCCTGTTACCGCTGAAGGGACAGATTGTGCGAGTCCTGAAAGCCCTCTTTGCCGCTCCTTCCAAGGTGAGTTGTAGCCGACGACGGCTGTGCATAGCTGATGCCGGATACAAACGGCCATATATTGCCTGTAAGAAAGCTCTGAGCATTGCTGTATAGTTGCCACTGCTGTTGCACAGAGGCTTTGGTGCTCCACTCCGTTGAAATTGCAGCGAGTCCACCCTTGTTTTGAGCTGAAGCTCATCAAGCAGACATTTCAGGCCCCTTTTGTTTTTGCAGCGTTTTGCAATTGACCGCAGCCCTGCTGATCCATTTGTCTCGCCTGTGTTGGGTGACGTACAAGGAACTGAGGTGATGTCTCTGTCAGTACATCACAAAAATCAAGTATCATGCCAAACTGCTCGTTACTTCTGTCATTTGACATCATCATCGCCGCAACCCACGTTGAGGATGTGACTGATTTGTTGCACATGCAATGCAGGCAAGTCAGAGCGCAGCTTCAAAGCTTTTGTCTCCAGTTTTGGGTTGTCTCACGGCGCACTACCCCCTAGATCAGTTCACCTCTGAAGCCCGCACCCCTTCATCCTCTTCAGCTTCCCACTCAGCTTCTCGTGGGGTCCATGTGGAGGCCTGGCTGGGCAGCAAAGATAAAGGAAGTTCAACAGACAAACTTCGGCCAAAATGGCATGTTCCCAACTCAGCTGAGAAGAAATTTGCACAGCAGCTGGTGCAGATGTTTTTAGTGGATGCTGCAACCCAGCTGCAACAAATCAGTCAAGGGTCTGAGCCAAATGACAAATACCCTAAGAACACCATTCAGGGCTTGCTGCTGCAAATTGAGGGTGCCCATCATGGTCTCAGAACTGCCCTAGCAGATTTCACAGTCCCAGAGGGTAAAAGCCCTGCAGGCCAAAAGCTGGCACTTATAGGTTCTGCATCGCTGAGCCTTGCTGGCTCTGAAACCAGAGATGCAGTAGCCAAGAGCTTACAAAAAGCAGCCAGCTTTGTTGGCGCCAATGACTACGAGACGCTGGGGATCTTACTGAGAGTCATGAGCGGCATGCTCAGTCGAGGAGCCCATGAATTTCAGGAAGCTGCGGACAGCTACAGCTCCTGGAAGAGTGACCAAGACGTAGCCTTTGACCCGCCTCTGGCTGCCTTACTTTTTGACCAGGTAAGACAATCACCAAGTCACAGTCAATGTGCAATAAAGCTCTGCAATTGATGGGTGCAAATGCAGTCAATCCAGGCTTGATGGATCAGGGCTTGATCATGCAGCTAATGAAGCCAAACAGCTTCTTTGAGCCTGATTTTGCTGCCATGCTGATTGCCACATAGTCTTTCCCTTGCTGCTTCTTTCTGAGTACATTCTGTACAAGACAGCAACCTTCCTTTACTGCTTACTGCCGAGGCCGTTGCGGAAGTCTTCGAGAACTTGACAATCAAAAGCTGTCATTGGCTGTGCCTCACATTTTATGCCACTACATTGATGCTTGGAGGATCTGTCTAGCATTGTCAACAGCAAGATATGGAACCATCAATGGACTGCTGCCCCGCAATGTCCTGGCGGTTCTGCATTTTGCTGCTGATGCTGTTTGATTGTGCCTAGCATCTTTGACCAATAAAAGCCTCCTGTGGGTGTTCCTTCCCTGTCATGCTGTTACAATGATGCGTTGAGGGTTTCTCCAACAGTGTCAACAGCAAGATATGGAATCATCAATGAAGATTGTTGCCCAGCAATCTCCTCATTGTTGATTATCCATTAATTAAGAATCCAACAGTGTAAGCAGCAATGAACGGTACACCTGATGGGTTGCGAGGCGACAACCCCTCAGAGAAAGTGTACCTTGCCGCTTACGCTGTTTGGACAACTCACTGACTGTGCCAGCAGTGAGAGCTACCATTGAATCTGTCTTGCCTTTCATGCTGCTGCGTTGATGACCTGAGGATTTGTCCAACAGCGTAAGCAGCAAGGTCAGGTTTTACAGATGGATTGTCAGGCATCAATCTCTCGATAGTCCCTGATCGAGCTGCCTATGTATTGAATTGATCCTTTCATCAATGCAGATTTCTGGTTCTGACTGTGCGGTGCATTTCATGCTGTTGGATCCGCTGTTTGACACCTCACGGCGCAGGCTTCTCTTGTCTCATCTGCTGTTTGACTGATGCAGCGTGACTAATGCTGTACGCCTGATACAGTCTTGACGGATTGGCAAGTGGGGTTCAGCTGCGACTCTGATTGGTCATGGTCAAGAGAGGCTGCCTGATTGACTCGTATAGCATGACTGATGCAGCACGCTGATGCAGCATGACTCATGCAGCATGACTAATGCAACATGGGAGAGGGGAATTTTAGGTGGGCGGCGCCGTGGCTGACTCATAGTGGTGGCTTGACCGCACAATCTGTATTTCATGCTGGTTGACTTATGCATTGTTCATGCTGCAGTATGGGGGAGAGGGGAAGTGGGGTAGGCGGCGCCCCAGGTGGCTCATGGTCGAGAGGGCTTATCTGCACAACCTGTGGAGGGCCAGCCAGGCTGCCCATAAGGGCTGGGCTACCCAAGACAACCCTACAGTGCCCCTCAGTTGCATCCCCCCTATGCACAAGGTGGGCTCATGCAAAGTGCTACAGCATACACCCTTCACATGACTGATCTGCTGCCATTGCGTTGCTCTTCATTGCACGGCCCTTTCATCACACATCCTGTCGATGGCCAGCCAGGCGGGCCACAAGGGCTGGGCTACTCAAAACAGACCGTGACTGCCCCTCAGCTACATCTCGCCCATGCACAAGGTGGGTTCAAGCTTGCTTTTTCATGCACGCACTTTGGCACAGCATGCTGACCGTCCCCCCCCCTGTTCCTCTCCTGGACCCATGCACAAGGGCTGGGCTACCCAAGACAGCCCCTCAGTACCCCTCAGCTGCATTCCCTCATGCACAGGGTGGGCTGGTGCGACCTGGCATTATGTGCATTCCCTGCATCTCCGCGTGTTGTCACCATTGTTAGCGTCGTTGTGCTTGCCGTTTGATGACAGCAACAACACTCCTGCATTCATCTATTGTCCTGGCTACATGCAATCGTCCTCATCACTTCAAAAGCACTGCATGCTCGTCATGACATGCAGGCGACAGTGCAGCAGCTGCTGTCCTTTAGCCTGCCTAGCTACAAGGGGAGTTGCAGCACCTTCCTTCATTACCATCAGCACCATCGACATCAATATTGCGACTGTTCATTGTGGCATGCAGGTATTGGTGCAGCAGCTGTTACAATTTAGCCTTGACAGCTACAAGGGTGTGCGCAGTGCAGCCCTACTATAGCCCTAGAGGGCTGCTTGAACCAGTGCCCAGCCTGTGTCTGCATCATCACCACTATCACTACATTTGTTAGGGCATGCAGGTGTTGGTGCAACAGCTGCTGCATTTCAGCCTTCACAGTTACAAGGGTGTGCAGCGCTACTAGCCCTAGAGTGCTGAGTGAAACACTATCCATCACACATCATGCACAACCTTCGTGAATGCATTCCCAATGACATGCAGGTGTTGGTCCAGCAGTTGCTGCGTTTCAGCCTGCACAGTTACAAGAGCATGCGCAGCGCTGTAGTAACAGCCCTTGAGGGCAGTGTGAACCAGGCCCCTGCTTACAGCATGCACAACCATCGTGACTACATTTATTATGGCATGCAGGTGCTGGTGCAGCAGCTGCTACGTTTCAGCCTGCACAGTTACAAGGGTGTGCGCAGCGCAGCCGTGTTAGCTCTGGAGGGCTGTATGAAACAATACCCAGCCTATATCATGCAGATCCTGCCTGTGCCCCTAGCAGCCCTAGCCAAGCTGCCCCTGCCTGAGGCCAATTTTGAGCACGAGTCTCATGCGCTAAGTCCTGAGCTGCTGAGTCAGCTGAGTGGAGCCATGAGGGAAGCTGCTGGAAGTGGTGTGGTAGCTGCCAACTCGAAGGCAGATACGCTGTCAGCTGCAGGTATATTGTGCAACCTCATGCTTTTTCCTTTTGGACTTTTGACAATGTGGATTTTTCTGTTATCCTTGCAAGTGTTGGGTCCATGCCAACACTGCTGGGGTGACTATTCAAAAAGACAGTCACACTATGAGCTGCAGGTAAGTTCTCATGGATCTCAGTCAACCCCTACCTTTGTTGCGCCCTCTTTTGCTTCAAAACCTATCACTGTGGTGCATGCTCCAAAACCTATCACTGTGGTGTATGAGGGTTTGTTTGATTGCAGATGCAGCAAGGAAGACAGTACTGTGCATGGAGCCACGTCCCTATTGCCTACACAGTCACGGTTCAGGGCATCCTCCAGGGCTGTCTGCAGACTGCCCTGAATTCTGTCAGCCTCTGCACCTGCCACGTGTCTAGACAGCCTCTGCATCTGCCTTGTGTCTAAACAGCTACTGCTGAGACAACTCACAATCATGTTTTTTGTTGCAGCTGCTGCAAAAGGAGACAGCATTGTGCATGGAGCCACCTCCCTGCTGCCGGCTCAGTCCCTGTTCAGGGCAGTCTCCAGACAGCCCTTAACGCTAACAGCCTCAGCAGCGGTCACTTCTCTAAGCAGCTACTGCTGAGACAAATCTGAATCAGTCTGTACTTTTGCAGATGCAGCAAAGGAAGACAGCATAGTCCATGGAGCTACCTCCCTGCTGCGCGCACAGTCCCTGTTCAGGGCGGTTTCCAGACAGCCTTCAGCCCTGGCAGGGCTGGTAGCAGGGCTTATGGCTGGCAGCCGCTATAACAGCCCTCAAGCACAGCAATCAATTCTGGAGTGCTACCTGCTGTTTGCCCTGCGCTTCATCAGACCGCCTCAACTGGCTGTCACTCAGGTAGCCGTCCTTGTTCTTGCTGTTAATGCTGTCATTGGTGATTGTCCGTACTGGATACCGAAGGTAGTATCACTGCGTGTTGAAACAGCCCTCAGGCCCAGGAATTGTTTCTGGAGTGCTACCTGCTGTTTGCCCTGCGCTTCATCAGGCCACCACAGTTGGTCTATGGCGCAAGCATCTGCCTTGGTGTTGTTGTTATTGTTGAAATGGAATTTGAAGGTAGCGACAGCGCATATCACCTGCTTCATCAGCCCGCCTCAACTGGCACTTGTCCAGGTGAAGTATATGCACTGCACTGTGCTGTCTTGTTTCCATTGGTGGGATCCAAACCTGTGGTGGGTCACAAACTGCAGTGGTTACAGTAAGCCACCTCTGTCAGGCGCCATGTCTAGTGGAACAGATGCATATTAGCTGACAGTATTTTTTGCTGCAGGCAACAGGCGGCCAGTACCCAGAACCCATCCAGAGGATGTTTGAGGACCTGTTACATGTGGTAGGGCCAGGTCAGATGCACTGGCGATACAGCCTCAGGGCAGATGCCCTGCTGCTGGTCATGCTGCCCCCTGCAGATGCTCAGGCAGCTGCCCTGCTGACTCAGCATTACCTGAGGCTGGTGGTGAGTCAGCTGCTGAGTCAGCGCTCGCTGGGTCTGACTGGGCTGCTATATCTGCTGAGGCAGGATGCTGCATGGGCTAAGGTAAGCAGCAGAACAGCTGTCTCCTCACTCATGTTCGTTGTTCTGTCATGTCACCATTGTGATGCCTCGTGAGTTGCTTCAAGCATACTTCCCAGCCTCCGTTTGCCCACTGCCCTAGGGCTCCTTGCTGATGCCCTGAGTGCGAAGCCCCTGAATATGTCACGCATGGCCCATCCTGTGTCATGCATGTCACAATCTGTCGACCATCATGGTCTTCCATTGACATGTGCTGGACCCTGAAGCTGGCAGAGTCATGTTAGCCTTTGCCAAATGCAAGGACCTATCAATGACGTCATTAAAGGAGAGGTAATGAAAGCTCTTGTTTTGCACAATTATGGCTCAAAGACATTGTGAAGGTGATGTTGCAATGCATGACATGAACATGCAATTTGCTGATGCATGCAGGGGCCTATCAAGGAGGCTATCAAGGCTGAGGTGGTGAAAGCCTTCCAGTCACAAGCCAACTTTGGCAAGGCCTTGTTGGAACACATGGCCCATGCCCACCCTCAACCTGGAGCCGCCAGCGAAGGCTCAGCTCAAAGGTCTGAACCTTCCCACATTTTGCCTGTTTAGGCTTGGTTGCTCTGACTGTTGCTCTTTATACCAGATGTTGTGCACCAGGCGCCAAGCTAAGTGCAGACTTCTTGCTCCACCAATTTGGAGCTGTCAGTGAGGGCTTCGCCAGGAAGTAGCAGCCCCTCCTTTCTAGGCTCAGCTGCACCCACCCCCCCACCAACCCACCCAACCACCCTGCCTCCCACCCAGCCTCCCACCCTCCCTCCCCAATTGTCTCACAGCGGCAGCTTGGTATTGGGGTGTGCTGAGCATTCAAGCAGGCACACAGCTACATTTGAGTGGAGAGCAATCACGTGCTTCTATTGTGTGCAATCAAATGCAGAAGTTCATGAGCATGTCACAGGACTGCTCCTGTGACATGGTGGTCAAGGCTGTCAGCGGCAGCTCTGACCGCTTGAGGAATTGTCACTTAAATGAAATGAGCACTTTATGCCAACTACACTCCTGTTCATTGTACAATGAGCGCATGTGCTCCCTTTGCTGTGCAGTCAGATGCAGAAGTTCACGAGCATGTCAAGAGATGACTTGGTGGTCAAGGCTCTCAGTGGTAGCTTTGACAAGCGGCGATTGTGCATTGAGGAACCATTTCTGAATCTGACGGCTGACTCAAGTGAGCGTGTTTCCTGTGACTGCAGTCAGATGCAGAAGTTTATGAGCATGTCAAGGGATGACTTGGTGGTGAAAGCGCTCAGTGGCAGCTTTGACAAGTGGCGTGAGTGGCCGTACTGTGTGGGCAGCCCTGACAGCATCAAGGACCAGGGTTTCATGCCTCGCCAAGCCCGTGCTGTCCTAGCCCTAGCAGGTGGACACCATTCATAACTGCATTCATGGGATATCGACTTGCGTTTTGCGGATTTGACATCCATTTTGGCCAGCACCTTACTGTATTACATGGGCAGGCCTAATGGCATTAAGGACCAGGGTGTCATACAGCATCAAGGCTGTGCTGCCCCAGCTCTGGCAGGTCACAACACGCCACATCTGCATTGATGCATTTGCCTGATTCTGACAGACTTACTGTTGATTGTGGTCGACATTGTAACTTTTCCAATAGAAAGCCCTGCAGTATGCTCATGATGAAGATAGAGCGCTCTTAATCTTTGCATCACGCCCAGTGCAAAACCTGTTTCAGCCAGAGTTTGGTCAAGACATGTATGCTGTGCAGAGACTGCCCCTGAGGAGACTCTACCAGCCCCTGCAAGGGCCATTGCAAGAAGGCCTACAGCACGCAGTGTGAGGAGAGAGCGCACTAGGCAACCAGAAAGTTGCAGCAAAAGTGAGAAACATGCCTGCTGAATTGGGAGTTGACCAACAGAATTGATGTGTGTTGTGCAGAGACTGCCCCTGAGGAGACTCTAGCAGCCCTGCAAGGGCCATTGCAAGAAGCCCTGCAGCATGCTCAGGACGAAGACAGAGCACGCACCTCTGCTGCTGCTGAAGCCCTTTCAGGCTTGGTCGCTTGCAGTCACGCACATACATCAGGTCAGACTCAGCATCAATTTTCCTGCAATTGTAGAGCTGCTTAGAAATGTCTGGCTTAGTGACTAGTGGTCATGCTCTTGCATCAGGTCAGGCGCTGAAGCCTTTCTAGGCTTGGTTGCTTGCATCTTGCACATACATCAGGTCAGACTCAGCATCAATTTCCCTACAATTGCAGAGTTGCTTGAGCTCGGTCTGGTTTTGTGACTAGCGGTCATGCTTGTGCTTGCTCATTTCATCATCATCACGAGTACATAAATCATGACAGGGAATGACAATTTCTTGGTCAAGCATGCTACAAACATGATCTGTACCATGTGATGCAGGGCCAAATGGCAGTGCCTGGGACAAGTGGATGAAGGCCGCTTTCCAGACATCCCTTGCAGGAGCCCCTCTGGACCTGGCAGAGGTGTGGGCAGTAGCAGGGCGCTTTGCCATAAACGCCCTAGCTTATTCAAACCCTAAGGGCATGGATGCAGTGCTGCAGCTCATCATACAGCAGCCACCTTCAGGTATGAATAAAGCTTTGCTCTTGCTGTACTCCTCTTCCTCAGGACAAATTCTGTCACTCGCTTTTCTTCTTCATGGCAGAGATATGTCAACTGTGGTTCCCATCATCTGCAATGGTCAAGACGCTCAAGTATGCTGGTCAGTGCTTAGAAGAGCTCAGCGCTTTAGGCATCACAGGCACTGATGACACCATCGCGAGTTGCCAAGGCAGCTGGCCGGCTTTTGCCTGTATCCATGGCTGTTGTCTGTGTGTACAGGGTCCCCATCATCTGCAATGGTCAAGAGGCTCAAGTACATTGGGCAGTGCCTAGAAGAGCTCAGCGCTCTAGGCATCACAGGCACTGATGACACCAACCCGAGTCATCAGGCTGAGCTCAGCTCAGGTCGCCAAGTCATGCTCAGGCCAGTGGTGAGCGCTGAGGCGGTGCAGGTGGGCAGGAAGTTCCAAGGGCAGTTCCTGCGTGAGCTGCCTGGACTGATGGGGCAGCCTGGAGAAGCCCTCAGGCACCATTTGGCATGGTGAGCAAAAGTGCTTCCGTTCAAAATGACTGCACAGCGTCTTCCTTTTCGTTGCATTTATTTCCCAGAAACTTTTCAGGAGTACCAATGCAGTCAGCACCTAGTCTTGGATTCCCAACTTCACTGTTCTTGTACTGTCCTTATACTAGCTATTCTTGAAGCTGAGAGTACCAAAGTGCACTTGCAATGCTTACATATAACAAATAGGAACACAAGATTATGGCTCTGTATGCCGGCTCACATAGAGAACCAGTATATGTGGTGGCATGTGTTGTGACCAACACTGCCTTTCGCATTCAGAAACGCCTGTTATAATCATGGTTGAAGCCATCAAGCGACTGTCTACACATACCTTGGTCATCCATTGGCAACAAAATCCAGATCATGCAAAGCCAGATCATGCAAAGCCCAGCTTGACGTCACCTCTTGAATCTCCACATCCCTTCATTCCTATGAGCTGTTGCCCTTCAGCTGTGGCGCCAACACTGTGTGTCTCCCCGCTATGGCAATCACCTTGCTCACCACGCCAGCAATCATCCACACAACCATTGGCCGTAAACAGAGACAGCTGAATTTATGACAGCAGGCGCTCCACTTCCCTTCATACAGCAGCGCCTTGACTGGTTTTGACCCTGTTGTCGCCCTTCAGGTGTGGCGCCATCCTGTGTGACTCCCTGCTATGGCAGGCACCTTGTGCGACACGGCATCAGTCATCTACACGATTACAGGCCATGGACACAGACGAGCTCAGCACTAAGTCAGCCACCTTACACTTGTCACCAGCACAACCACAGGCAACGGACATAGATCATGACAGCAATGCAGCGGCAGCACGGTCACATGCCATGGAAACAGACAGCTCCGGCGATAAGGAACGGCCCTTGTTAAGGCGGGATGTTGAGGCCTACTGTGATGTCATTGTGAATGGCATGAAGGTGATTGCAAGTAACAAGTGTTATTCATGATGCTCATTGTTTTTGCTGTGATTGCATGTGGTTTGCAAGATATGCACTTCTGTGCGCTACTGCTCAAGCAGCATGTGCAAATATAACATGATTTCCTGAAAACATCGTCAAGTGATCTCCCACCTGCAATTGTCTCTTCTGTTGGCTATGGAGCACTCATTGCTGCATTCTTGCAGAATGGCGTGAGTTGGGCACAGCGCTGTTGTCACTGCAGAATGTTGCAGTCATGACAGTACCAAGCTGTGCTGTCACTATTGATGCCATCATGAGGTTACAAGGGATGTACTGTTTGTAAAATGCCATATTTCTGTATGCTGAAGTTGCTGCTATGGCAATTGCAGGCAGGTGCCTTGGCGGTCGCACCAGATAGGGCTGGTGCAGGGGGGTCAGAGCCATCAACCCCCATTGCCCCTGCAGGACCCAACCCAATGGACAGTGACGAAGCAATACTCAGCTCAACGCTCAATACCTCAACTCAAAACTCAGAATCAGTCCCTCAGAGCTCAGCAACTCCTGCCTCAGAAGAGCCATCTCAGGCAGCTCAAGGCCCATCAGCGTCAGACTCAGCTTCAGATTATGTCATGGTGGAAGCTGCTGCAGCAGGTGATGCTGGCGCTGCTCTGAACAAGTCAGGGGTGACTGGACCTTCAGGAGCAAATGAGTCAGGGGTGACTCAGCCTGATGAGCAACAAGGAAGGGGTGTCGAAGGGGACATTGCAAATATGGGTTTTGCAGTGCAATTGGTGATACAAGGGCTCAGAAACGGGGCAGGGCCAACAATGATGCCCCTGCTAGTCCGCCTTCTGCCCTACTTGCTCAAGACGCAGGTAGAATAGTTTTTTTGTATGATGACTGCATTGGACATGCACATCAACAACTTGATGAATGGGTTGAACTGACCAGTCCAGTGAACGTACGACGTGATTCTACGAAAGTTAGTGAATTCCCTGCGCATGCTGATCTTCGAATACTGTTTGGGCTGCTTAATCAAGGGTCATCAAATAAACACTGCACAAGACTAGCAATCGTGCTGGCGTGTGTAATCATGATCACACTAATAGAGCGCATATGTTGTGATTGTGCAGGAGCTGCAAACTCCAGAGCTGCAACCCGTGGCCATGGAGTCCAAAGGAGCGCTGGCCCTCCTGAAGTACCTGCCCTTGCAGCCCCAAGTCGTCCCACAGGTGAAGCAACCTGTTTTCCTTCTTCCCCTTTTGTGTTTTCCTGCCTCTCTCTTGTGAATGTCTTCTTTTCTCTGTTCTTGCCATCTGTTTGGCTGCTTGGCTTGTTTAGTCTCGGTTCCTGCTGTACTCGCAGGTAATAGAGACCCTCAGCAGCTCAGCACACATTGAGCCTTGGGCAGCGCGCGCAGCAGGCTTAGTCTTTGCGCAGTACTTCTGGTTCCGCCACTGCTTCCTGTTGACTGCCCAGCAGGGGCAAGCCGTGCAGCAGCTGGTGGTCAGTATGCTGTGTGACCGGAAGCTGGAGGTGCAGAACCTCGCTGCGGCTTCCCTCTCAGGTCTGTTGCTTGATCGTTCAATCATTGTGTTATCTGTCATGTCCAATGCAGCTTTCCTTCAGCTGAAGTGGATGTGTTGAATGCAGGGCTGTTGAAGGGCACAACGCCTGCTCAGTTTGAGCAGCTACGACAGCATTTCCTGGGAAAGGTGAACGCAATGTTCCCGCCCAAGCAGCGCACGCGCCTCAGCTTAACCCCCAAAGGCAAGACTCACAGAAGTGTTTCATTGTTGAGAGCGTCAGTGCTCAATTAGTCCTCCACGCTCTCCCGGTCATGATGCTAGTTGTCCGTGTCTTTCATTAAGCCGTTTACATAAGCTGAAGCCCTTTTATATTGCCTTTGCAGACTCAGCAGCATCTATGCATGAGCGGCATGCAGCCCTACTAGGCCTGAGGGCCTTTGTGCTGACCAGCCCCTATGATGTGCCTCCCTGGCTGCCTGATGTGCTCATGGCCCTTGTCAAAGCGGCCAACCAGCCAGCCCCAATCAAGAAGACTGTCAGGTGAGATCAAGCCTTGGTTTTGCTGTGCTAGGCAATCCAGTCATTTGTCAAAGTGCCTGTCAAGAGAGTGTGTCCATCCTGTGGCATGTGTGGATGGTCGGCATAGAGGTCACAGTCAGTCACAGCCAATGCTTTCCAAGCGCTTCTCGTTGCACAAGTTCATATAGAGTTTCAATTTGCTGGCCAACAGCCCCTCATTGTACTCATCAGTTTTTGGGAATGTCTTGCCAGTCAGAAAGCAGAGGCGCTGCAGTTCCACAACCAGCATGTGCTTGTTGTAGTGTGCATGATGATTGTAGACCGCAAAGAGCTCAAGCTGAGCAGTGAAAGAGTTTGGCAATTTGCAATGTGGCTGGCCCTTCCCTTAGGTGCATGCTCTGAACTGATGACAATTGCGATCAGACAGACACCATGCGCATGGCATATGTAATTTCGTCTGCATATATGTCGATTGTAATGTCACAAGAGAGCTTATTTTTGTTGCCGCTTAGCCAAAGACATTGTGATGGCAGGAGCACTCTAGCAGAGTTCAGGAGAACTCATGAGGAAGCCGGCTTGACAGAAGTGAGGAAGCTGCTGACTCCTGACCAATGGGATGCAATTCAGGATGTGTCATCGCCAGCCTCGTACTTTGTCTGAGCTGTTGGCATGCAGCAACACTGAGAACATGGGACTTCATGTACTATAACTGCCCGCTTCTTCTTACATTGAGGTCATGTAAAATTACGGCATGTACAAAGGTCGTGCAATGCCTGCTGTTCTAAGCTTGCCTGAGATTGCAGACCACCGTGTGTTGACGGCACTCAAGTCATGCATGTTCCATAGCAGTGTGTCATCCATGTTTGCACTCACAAGCTCGCGGCTGCTCCTAGAGTCTGTTTTGTATCGTGGTTCAGTTGGACATCCGCAAGGTGTTTTGCAGGGAGGTAGACTTTGTGAGGGTCTGGCTCCTGAAGACTAAGCAATTTTGTCTGACGTGTGTCTTTCAGCCAATTTTATGTTACTCTTGTACACAGTTGCTCATGTTATGACGCTGAACGGCATGGATGTTTCTCTTCTTATTCCCACCATCTTTGATGTCTCTTTCCATCATGACTTTATGATGCAGCTGTTACAAGAAATGCTTGCAAGGTACCGTGATCATGATGTTGACTTATATATTATCAAGTTTGCCCCTTATGCTGGGGTTGTGGTCTGCACTGAATTTTATCATATATCACATGGAGGCCTTCTTGTCAGCTGCTTGTTTCTGGCAGGAACTGCAGAGTTTTCTGCAATTGGGGCTTGCTTCACACGCAGTGCCTGATGTCGCTTGGGTGGGCAACACGTCATTGAGTTTGGCAGAACTCACACTTGTGTTGCACCTGGTTCAGTTGCTGATGAGAGCCTCTGTGGCCGCGGCAGTATTGATAGTATGCTTTCCTGTCAGTTTCTACCCTTGAGTAAGAGTAGAGCAACTCTCACTTTCTGATCTTGACTTTACCAGCCCTCCTGCTTATTCACTGTCAAATTGAATCAGGATGCTTGTCTCGCACTGTTGTTAAGACAAGCTCTTTACACCTGAGACAATCTTTGAGAAAATCATTGACCGGAAGAGCCTCAAGTCATAGCTGTATGGCCAGCTGTGGAAATGCAGTCCCTATTATCAATCAATCAATTACATTTCAATCAATCAATTACACTTATAGTCCTGGTCCAAGACCTGAAGCCTGTTAGGCCCATCGGACTTCCTGTGACCAACCACAGGTTGACGGTAAACGTTCCTTTTTTGTAGTCAGCAATCCCATACACATAGCACTCTTCATGACCAACCTGACCTAGCAGATGCTGTTGCATGTGGGAATGTAAAATTTCATCATACTGACCAAACATCATACTGAGTCACAATGCATGTGGCAAACAATTAAGCGTCAAATATCATCATCCAGATAAGGTTGCTCAGTTCTGTACAATGTCATATTGGGACAGGTGAGTTGCTACCTGATGCTTTCTTGTAATTCATAATAAACTTATCACTCACAACAGGAACTGATGATGAAACCCCAATGTGAAGCCAGGAATTACTTCTGACCAATTGCTGCTATCTTGCTTGCCTCGCCTGACTTGCAGGTATGCAGCTTGTTTTCAGTGTCAAATCTCAGTTGTGCCTGTGAAAAAGGGTGTGTATCCCTTGCTCTTCAGAGAGAGAGAGAGAGAGAGAGTGAGAGAGAGAACAATTTTACAGTTATAGAGTTTGATCTGTATTCAACTCGTTCCTGTCCTGTTGCTGCTGTTGTAAAATCTTCTGACGCTCCGAGACCATCGTGCTGAGCTTCCCGATCTGACATGCCTGAGACATTCGTGTATTGCAAAGCGGAGTACAAAGGCTCGTTTGCCTTGTCCTTGCCTTAATCAAGTGTGCAGATGCTGCGGATTGCCACAAAGGCACGCAGAGCTATTCGTGCCAGCTCTTCTCTGCCGGCACTGACTGTTTCCGCATACTCCCAATGCCTGCTGGATAACACTTCGCTCGCTTGCCGATTCACAGGACTTTCGCATTGCCTCTCAGCTGGCAGGTGCTGAATTGACATGCATGATGCGGTTTGTTGTCAGTAGACACGCGCGTTCACAGTCGGTCTGACTGCCACAAGATAGATCAACTCCCACGCAGCAGCAACGAGGAGGCAGCCGCTCAACAGCCGCCGACAACCGCCTTTTCGTTCGAGCTTGCAGTCACAGATGGTGTTGCTCAGCAGCACATCAAACAGGTCAGCAATGCTTTGTGCAGTGTGCTGTTGTCCGGACAATCAGTGGATCCATCAACAAACTGCGCAAGTGTGAACTGAATAGAGGCTGCAGCAGGCACCAGGACAGCAACCAAGCAAGCAAGATGCGTTTGGGCAGCAGCAGGATCCCAGCGGCAGCAAAGGCAACACAGCCTCAAAGGTAAGGCATGTGATGATGATTGTTGTACCTGCAACACCTTTGCTGTCACCCTTCTTGCCACTCATGCTTTGCCTCTCTGAGAGTTTTGCATTGGGAAGGTGCAGCAGGCTGAGCACTAGCGAGAAGGTAGTGTTACTTGCTGTACAGGGCACAGCACATGCTTCCAAACGCAACATCCCTATGCAAATGACAGCTTACATCAAAGGGCAGTGGCAGGCAGCAGCTCACAGCGTGCCAACAGCACCTCCTGGCAAGATCATGACAATATATGTCAAAAGCATGCAGCAGCTGTGCTCACGGTCACAAGATCACCTGAATCTCATCCACATCAGTGTTATCTTGTATGGGACAGCTCGGATCTTCCTGCGAGATAAAAGGCAGCATGGCGACAACCCCAGTTTGCATGCGTACAGCCCTGGCTTTCAAGCGTTCCTCTCAAGAATGATCACAAACCTGCTGCAGCTCCTACCCACAGCAACTTGTCGGCAAATTGGCAGCATCTTGTGGTCGTTTGCCAAAATGAGTCTCAATCCAGATGACTTGGTGCCAGGCAGTGTAGACAGCTTGGCTCAGCAGTTTGTACATGACATGGACTCTGCCGATGCTCAAACTTACGCAAACTTTACGTTGGCTTGCGTGGTTCTACAGCTGCATCCTTGCAACGGTGCAGTGCTTCAGGCAATCATGCAACGTCTCAGCACAATGGACATGTCAAGCTTCAGTGAGCAAGCCATCTCAAACATCATGTACAGCCTGGCTAAATGCCAATGCTTGACCCCTCACCCAGGCTACTTGATGTGCTGAGTGACAGCTTCCTCAAAAAGATGCGGCCACCTGATCCGCGTCAGCGTCCAACTGCACAAGGGCTTGCAAACGTCATATGGGCTTTTGCAACATTGCCATCAGCTTACCACCAGCGCAGCTGATTGAGATGTTGGATTACAGCTTTTTGCAGAAGATGCGGTCATCCGATGCACGCGAGCATCCCAGTGCCCAACAGCTTGCAAACGTTGTATGGGCTTTCGCTACACTGCCATCAGCTCGACCATCAACGCAACTGCTGAATGCCCTGACTGAAAACTCTTCAAGAAGATACAGTCACCTGATGCAAATGAGCGTCCAAGCGCTCAACAGCTTGCAAATTTTGTGTGGAGCCTTGCCAAACTGCCATCAGCTCAGCCATCAATCCATTTCCTTGATGTTCTCTGTGATTGCTTTTTTGGAGAAGCTGCAGTCCAGAGCAACACAACAACGTCCAAATGCTCAAGGCATGGCAAACTTGGCATGTGCTTGACGAGGGCTCAAGCATGTGCCACCAACTTCACTTGCCACAACAGATTTAGACAGAATGTTGCACCTGTGCCAGGGCGACGAGCAACATCCCGACTCAGACAATATCAGCAACTTGCTGCTTGCATGGGCTGGTCTCAGACTGCCAATCAGTCAAGAGCAAGCACATATTCTGTTGACCCACCTTTTGGCCGAGGACGCAGTGACCACTCAAGTTCTGGCAAACTCAGCATGGAGTCTAGCTGTTTCAGCGTTGTTGCAGCTGACCACGTTCAGCCAGCTATTGCGCCGCTTGCATGCCATGCCTGCAAGTGTACAAAATCCAAACACAGCTGAAATGCGTCAGCTCTTTCAGTGTTTGGAGTGGCTCAGACCAGCTCCAATTGCAAGTCTCCAAGGTCACCAGACATGGTCAGAGCTGCAAGCACAGTTGCAGTGCTTGGGTACAAGGCCACAGCCAATACAGATACTGTATGGCTCCAAAGGAATGCGCTCTGCGGTGAAGAAGCTTGGCTTGCAGTTTTCACTTGGAGCAGATGTCAAGGGGTACTTTGTGACTGCTGTTTTGCAAGCACGGTTCAGCACAGCTCCTCCTATTCTATGCGCCATCACAGCACCTGCTTGCTTCACCAATGAACCTGCCAGGTAAACACCCAGTAGCTACACTCCAGTCCTGCCGGCTGTGTATGTTGTACTAAACTTGGGATTAGTACGCTTTGGGCATCCAACATGTGCATAGCTGCCATCGTGCCATTTTCGAACCAAAGGCATTGCTGCCAACAGCCCATACAGGGTATGTTGTGGGTTGGGACACAAACAACTCTGTAACTCTGAATGTCATGAATACATTGCCACATCAGGCTATAGTGCTGAATGGCCTGGTGGTACATGCAGGCTCACAGGGCAAGCAATGTTTAGGCGCAAGTTGTTGTCACAGGCAGGCATTCTGATCGAGGTTCCCATTGAACTCCTCAAACAGGATGCAAGCCAGCTCGCAAAACACCTCGAGCGGCAGATTGAGTCCGTTGCAGAAGGCGGCCTTGATGCCGTCACTCTTGACCCAATGATTCCAGCTGGTCCACTGCTCCATTTTGACAGGTCTTCAATTTCAACCTACGACAAGCCATAGTCTCCCGCATGTCTTGCCCTATAACAACTGCATACAGGTTGCAATCCACCGTGATCGCTACAGTTGCGACCCTTTTGTGTGTGCATGCACTTCTGTTGCACATGCATCTCATGCACTTTTACGCTATGGCAAACACAAGTTGCATTCTGGCAAGCACTAGCAAGCAATTTGCAGTTGCTCGATGTAAAGTTTCTGATGCTTTTTTAGCGGTGAAGTGATGCAGGAGCTGCATGCATTACTATGACTCTGTATCTTCTTTGCTTCCATTTGGAGGGTGTCAAACTTTGACATGCTTGGTTTGCACATTGAATTCTGTGTTGCTCCACATCATGTATGCACCATACTTTGCAAATTTTCAATTTTATGCATGCATGGTCTTGGTGGCGGCATCATCAGCGTTCAAGTTCTTTGTGTGACTTGACTCAAGGGCCAGCTGCCTTCGCAGTCTGCAAAACTCTTGCAAGGTTGAAGCCTAGGTAAAGACAATAATAATTGCTGGCAAAAGCCCTTGAGAGGGCAGTAATGCATATTGCAAGTAGCAGTTGTTGCTGCAAAAAGTCAAATTTTGCTTCAGCTTTACAAGCATGCTGGCATTTACATGATTGCTACCTTGTCAACCTGGTCAACTTTGCTCATTTAGGAAGCCAATGTGCGTCACCCTGTGAAGCATCATAATGTATCGATTGTTGTGCAGAGCTTGTTGAAGGGCTTGCCCGAGGATGCCCATGAACAACAAAACTAGCGCACCTGGTGTGCTCTGTTTGTGCCTTTTGAAGGCAGCTGAGCAGCCCAGCCTGAGTATGTGGACCAGCCAGAAGGTAACAAATTTTGTGACCAAAATTTTGTGCTTCAGCAGGCATTGCCATTGCTGGCGGCAGGATGCTTGGCACTCAAGCCTGACTCGCAGCACTAGTATGCAGCAAATCATTGCATGACTCCATGTTGCATGCATTTGTGCGTATATGACACATTGTCAGCTGCATCAGTGCCACACATGACAATTATGCTCATCATGCCTGATGGTGCTCAACGCATTTCATGCAACGCTGACGCAGTTTGTGAGCCGTGAACGGGCATCCGCACATGATCGGTGCTGATTTCGCTGCCTGTGCATCCAGGCCGTCACAGACATCGTCGACGGCCCCCTGTCACCACGGCATCAAAAGTGACTGGCAACATGTCAGATCTCTTTGGCAGCTTGCCGGCAGAGCTGGGTCGGAAACAGCCAAGCTCGCAGGCAGAGGCGCCCACGCTTCTCGTGAAAAGGCCGAGAAGTGAAAGCGGTGCTGTGGGCGAGACGCAAGCAGCAAAGCGCCTTCGTCCAGGTCAAGATCCCGTCGCGCAAGCCTTGGTCAAGCTTACATCGCATATCAGTTCTAGCAAGAAGTTCAACAAAGCGTCTGAGTTGCTGCGGCAGCTGATGTCAGAAGACAGGATAACGTCAGAGCATTCCAGACTTGTCTTTGAGGTACGCTTGCAAGCAGGAAGTCTGGAAGCAAACAAATCGCATGGCACTATCCAATCGTTGCACAACGCTGCTGTGGATGATGCTTGCAGGCTGTGAAGGCCTCCATGTGGGAGCCAAAGAACGCAGAGGACCCACAGCTGCGTCGAGAGTACTTCAAGCTATTCAAACAGCTGACCAAAATCTCGGATGTAGGTTTCTTGCCCTTCTGCTCTGTCTAGTCATGCACGGTGGCGTACTTGTGTTTGCACAAAATCACACGCGTGCACTGCTTTTCCTGTGAATACTACGCCGTTTTGTCTGAATGCATGGGCGATTGACTGACTGATTCAATGACTGACTGACTGAATGACGCAGACATTCACCTGTGCTCAAGCCAGGAAGTCTGATGAGTTACACTGGACTCCCTACCCCAGACTGTAACTTGTCTTCGGTGATCGATTGGTATCACAGTTTGTCAAATGAGTGGTTGAATGGACCATTGTTTAGGTGATTGACTGAGTTCATCTTTTCCATGATGTTGACCCACCCCACAGGACCCTTCACAGTGGGATGTATGAATGGATGATCGCTCTATTTGAATGTCCAGTTCAATGCTGCAGATGTTCACATCTGGACAAATGTTTGAACACTTAGATATGAACAGATTGTCTGACTGCATGGATAGATGGATGCTTGTTTAATGCAGATGTTCGTCCCAAGAAAGCAGTCACACCCGGATGGTAGATAAACGTGTAGTTGCTTTGTTGATGGGACGAATGCTGCAGATGTTCACAGCTGGATGAAGGGTTGGATTGATGTGTGAATGAATGACTAAATGATTGAGTGATGCAGATATTCACTCCAAGAGAGCAGTCACAGCTGGACGTATACGGCACCTGGGGCGCTCGCCGGATTGAGCTACATACTGATGACAGTTTTGCCTTCAACAAAACCATAAAAGGCATCAAGGACAGCATTCTGCATCTGGAAGATGCAACTGAGGAACAGGAGTTGGCTCTGCAGGCAGTCAAGGTGTAACATACGACTGAAAGCATACCTTACTCTCAAAATGAGCCCATGACAATGTGACATGCTCTGGGTGCACGACTTTGTCATGGTCTGATTCACAACACTGCATCAGCAACGCATGGGACGATCTCAAGCCACTGCATGTGTTGATGCACACTGAAATTTTGCCATGCGCTCAAGCAATGTCAACTGAAGATCAAGAGCCAAGATTGCAGGCGGTCAAGGTGCACGGTCTGCTTAATGGACATGCTCTTCCTGCATGATATACTCTCAACTTGCACTCGTCACAATGACAAGGTGTGACAAACTTTGTTGCACAATGAGTCAGCATGCGCCTGAAACAGTGCTTGCTGAAGATCAGGAGCTGGCTTTGCAGACAATCAAGGTGTGACCCACTCTTGGTCTATGATTATGTCCTGGTCTGACTCATAACAATGCATCAGCAATGAATGGGACAATCCAAAGGTGTAATATGTAGTTGATGCACAGTGAATTCTCAGCATGTGCCTAGAACAACGTCAGCTGAAGATCAGGAGCTGGCTCTGCAGGCAGTCAACTTGTAAAGTGACTCTTGGTCTTCAACCTATCTGATAGTGATGTTTCGGCAATGCACAAGACCATGCGAAGGCAATGCAATTGTCTGGTGCACAGTGAACCAGCAGCATGTGCTTGCAACATCAGCTGAAGATCAGCAGCTGCACTGACTCTGCAATCAAGTGTGACACTGTCTTGATGTGTGGTGATGCATCATGGGACCTTGTCAAGGCGTGACACAATTTTGATGCTCAATGAGTCAGTGGCGTGTGCTTGAAACAACAGCTGAAGACCTTGGGGTCACTTTTCAAGCATTCAAGGTGTGACGACATATTGACCCAACATAACTCATCTTGGGACAATGTCAAGGTGTTATAAATTCAATGCATAATGAGTCATCAGCGTGTACGTAGCAAAGCTTCTGTTGAAGATCAGGAGCTGGATTTTCTTGCGGTCAAGGTGTGACATATTCTCAATTGATGTTGATCTAGTGGTCACTTGCCTGTCCCTCACCATTCTGTATTGCTTAGCTTGATGTAGTATCCCGACATTGTGACCTTCTTTGCCAGAAGCTTGGGGTCTGAAGTCTCAACAAGTTGTTACAATGGGTGCAGACGCATTTGCCTGTATCTCACCACTCTGTATCTCCTAGCTTGATACAGGCTTTGGGCAAGTTTGATCTGATTTTCTAGAAGCTTGAGGGCTCAATTTTGACAAGTTGTTTCAATGGGCACTTGCCTGTACCTCACCATTCTGTGTCCCTGAGATCGAGACAATTTGACCCTATTCTCCAAAAGCTTGAGGTCTCGGTCTTCAACAAATTGCCGTAATGGTTGCAGACGCACTTGCCTGTACCTCCCCGCTTTGTGTCCCTGAGTTTTGAGACATTTTGACCCTATTCTGTGGGCGCTTGAGATCTTAGCTTTCAACAAGTTGTCGCAATGCTTGCAGGCGCACTGGCCTACACCTGACCAGTGTATCATTGTCACTTTGATTCAGGGCATGGTAAGTGCAATGCTAAGTCTTGACAAAGCGTTGCAACGGTTGCAGGCGCGTTTGCCAGAGGAGCCTCAGTTCCCAGAAGCAGACACAGCGGCCTCTTCAGAAGCTGAACAGCCTGAAGCGGACCCTTTTGGCCTTGATGCTCTTGTTGCCCCTGAGCAACCCAGGTGACATTTCTTCAAGCCCTGTCTCAAAATGTGCCTAGCTGGGCAGCATGCATATGACTAGATATTGTGCACGCTCATTCATTGAGATTGTGGGCATGCAGCGTGGAGCTCTTGTGTCGCAAGTCATTGTTTGTGCCAGAAGCGGAAGGTTGCTAGCAAGAACATGTGGTTGCATAACAACATTTTAGGCTTGAAAGGATAAAGTCTTTCTTACACAATGCTTGTTCTATGCAGGAAGGTCAAGTTTGCCAGGAAGAGCACCTGGTCGCATGACGAGATTGTGGGCATGAAGCGTGAGGCTCTGTTGGACTGTTTTGACACCATGAAGGCTTGCTATGGCCACGCCTGGGCTCGCACCTCAGTTGATCTTGCCATTGAGGTTGGTTCCCATCATTATACCTCTTGAAACTATGTCAGAATGGTGATCAAAATATATTCACCCAAAGAGGTGGTTCAGCAGTGTAATCGGTATGTACATGTGTCCATGTTGTGTCATGCGTTGTGTGTATTGGTGCTAATCTGCATTGAGTGCCCATGCCCAGTCTGACACATGGTCATCAGCAGCAATAGCACACATGTCAGCTGTGACTGTCGCAAGACAGTTGGCCAGTGTGAGTGGCAAGTGTAGAATTGTAGTGTGTGTTGCAACAAGCAGTTGCGCCTGTAAAGATTACTCTGACTGTCTGTCCCGACTGTGCAAAAGTGTGGTTGCCGAAAAGAATAGAGAATCGGGTTGACTCATGTCCTGGTTGCAGGACTTGGCTCAGCAGAGAGGGAAGTTCTGTAGCTCTCAGCAGCCGCGCATAGATGAGCTCGTGCAGTTTGTCAAGCAGCAGCGCTCCAAGCGAAAACAGGTGAGCAGAGCTGTACGCTGATAATACACACTCCCTTTTCCTTGTCACAGCGTACAGCTTCTTTGTGAGGCTTTTACAGAGGTGTTCTGTCTAAAGTGCTGTACAGTTCATGAGGAGACTTAGCAAAAGTTGCTGACTAGCATTCTTTGGGCTGATAGATTCAGTCAAGCTGGCATGCATGGCCTGCTTAGTGCGTGTGCTCATACAATGACACAAGACGTTTTGCACAGACAGTGTCCCAGCAGCCAGAGGCATTTGACACTTTGCATTGTGCACCTCTGCACACACCAGCATTCTGCTTAGTGTCAATGAAAGCTCAGAAGAAGTTTGATCATATGACTGTTGCTTTTCAGGGAGTGGCTGCAGCGTCACGGCAGTCACAAAGGGATACAACAGCTTTTGAGACTGCCAGGAAGGAATGGGGCAGAGCTTCTATATCTGCCAGAGGGAAAGTTGGGGCTGGTGGTGACCACCAATCAGAGACATGGCTTGGCTAGTGCCGTGAAAACTTTACTGCTTGATTTAGTTCTTTCAACAACCTACAGCTGTCTGAGGCCGTGGTATTTTGGGTCAATGGATGCAAACCGTGAATATGGGCAAATTGTGTCCTTCTGTATTCAAGTAGCCTGTTGTTGGCCTAAAAGCCGTACATCATGAAGTGAGCTATGGCAAATGCCTTGACTTGCAATGGAATATTTAGTCCTGCGGCGGCTTGGAATGTTGGCAATGGGGGTGATCAATCAAGCAGAAGGATGGATTGGTTGTGTCATCAATCACTCAGAGCCAATTTTGTTGTCTTTCCTCATCCTGTCATGCTCCAAGTTGTCTTGCAAGCATCCATATGGATGCATGGAATCCATCATATCCGATGTGATACCGCTACAGCACTGCACTGAACGCTTCCTAACACGATTTCAATCAGACGTCAGCTTGATACAAATACAGCAGCCTCAGCGACAACTGCATGACCTGCTGAACTTCAGGGCGGAACTGTGAAGCATATTCATCAGTTTAGGTGTGTGTTGTGTCGGAGATAGTGTCATGCTAGAATGACCATGGAAGCTCAAACGCTTCCAAATTCCTTCAGCCACACCTCGTGCCGCTTGATGTCGTTCTTTGACACACTTGGGTTTATCCTTTCAACAGCCTGCAACAACAGGCATGCAGACATTGTCATATGTCTCTGCAGCCCTGTTGTGTAAAACCATGAATGCACCAGGCAAGCAAGAAGCAGTGTCATTGTGCTTGCAGTGCACAATTCTGAAGTTTGATAACGATTAGCTAAAGCCAGTGCATTCAAATGCAGAGCGCATTCAGGCCAGTCAAATGCATTTTATCCATTCTGCTCAGGCATCTGGCTTGCATTTGCTCTGTCACCAAAAATCAATTAGGACCGAGTTGGTGAGACTTGCCTGGAGGAAGTCTTGCATCTTGATTGGCTCATGGACATCCTCCTTACTCATTGCTCTGCAGCCAGTGGCAGAAAGCCAGTCAGACTAAGCACATATGCAGTATGATATGTCCCTTGGGGGATGGACTTCCCTAGCATATTCATTGCTGCAATATGGATTGGCTTGTTAAGGCGTCAGCTTGAGAGTTCTTGCAGACGTCGTCATGCGTGCTAAACGCAGCAAAAGACAGAAGCAACCAGAGGCTCAGCCTCAGTGTGTATGCAGAAGCAAGGCACAGCAAGACCCTTGTTCAACAGGCAAAGCATGCCTGATCTGCTCAGGCGTTTGCCCATGATGTGCTCCAGCGTCTTCGCAACATTTGCACAAAGCGGCAGTGTTTCATGCAGTGATGCAGCACCATTACAAGCAGTGTGACACAATGCATTCTAATGTATTGCAGGGCACGTTCTGACCTGCTCAGCGATCCAGATGTGGTCATGATGCAGCGCATCAAAAAGTGCCTGATATACTGCACTGTGAAGACGGGCATGCCTGATGTGCTCAGGCGTCTTGCCTATGATCTCACGGCATCTTTCAGACAAGCGCAAGCTTGCAATCTTGAGTAGCAGCAAGTGCACGTAACTTTCATGCCTCATGCACTGATGCACAGCAACTTCAAAGGCAATGTGAAACATTGCTTTGTGGGATGTTGCTGAATGAGCCTGATCTGCTCAGGAGTCTTGCCCATGATATGCTTCAGGTGTTCTTTCAACAAGCGCAAGTTAGGAAGGACAAATGCTCAAAGCTGCAATGTCTCATGTATGATTCTGCTCCATCACCAGCAGCCTGACACAGTGCACTGTGGGCTGCTGCAGAACATGCCTGATCTGCTCTGGCGTCTTGCCCATGATCTTGCGGCGTCTTGCAATCAAGCACAAGCTTGCAATCGAAAACGACTTCAAGTACATACATCTGTGACGCCCCATTTACTGGTACACAGCTAGCTGTTGCAAAAGCAGTGTGCGTTGTGGGATGTTGCAAAGCATGCCTGATCTGCTCAGGCGTCTTGCCCATGATCTTGCGGCGCATGCCATTCATGGCTGCATCCCGACACACCCCGGTGATATCATCTCCAGAGTAGCCGCATGTCTTGTCAGCCAGAAGCTCAAAGTCCACTTCTGGTTCCACTTCAACCCCCTTGAGGTTGATGTGCATGAGCTCTTTGCGCTCTGCAGGGCCGGGCAGGGAGATGTAAATACGCTTCTCCAAGCGCCGCCTCAACGCCTCGTCTATGTCCCACGGGAAGTTGGTTGCTGCCAGCACCATCACCTGCAAAGCAGAACACCTGTTGACTTTTGCTTGTCCCTTGAGAGTCTAGTCACCTTCATCAGATACAGATGCCTGTTTGCTGCCTGCAGGCCAAACACCCCACAGGAAGTTGATGGCTGCCAGCACCATCATAAGCACATGCAGTGTGAACCTGCCATTGTTTGGGGCTAGTTTTTGAGACTCGCATAACAAGAGCATGAAGATGTAGCTGCGCTCCTCAGCGCGCTGCTTCAACGCCTCATCTAAGTCACCAAGGAAAGGTTGTTGCTGCCAACACCATCCACTGCACCATGGGCGTCCATCAGCTGTTGGTGCATTGAGGGCTCAGTGGGATCAGAGAGATGCGTTTGCCTTTGATACCCAATCCTTGAAAGGCAGTATGATTGCCTGTTGCACAACGTCAACAAGCAGCTTGTTGTGCTGCAGTGTCCGGAAAGTATATGATTGCTGCTCCAGGCGCCGCCTCAATGCCTCACCAATGTCGCAGGGTTGATGTCCGCCAGCACCATCACCTGCGGCATGAAGACTCTATTGATTGCCGTGTTCAACCAATGCCCGCAAGCAGCATTGATTTCCTGTTCTCAGGGCAGGGCAGGTTGATGACTGCCCTCAACATCATCTGCAGCATGAACTTGTCATATCTGGTGCTGGCTGTTCTCTTTTGGCAAATGAGAGACATGCAGGGTTGCAGCTTCCTGCGCTGTCTCTATGCCTCATGAATGTCCCATGGCAAATTGACGGCCGCCAGTACCATCACCTGAACTGGCGAAACGCAGTAACTGAAGTGTTTTGTCTTCGGGAAGAATTTGCATTGAAGCAGTGGTGATCGTGCAAGTTGGACATGAAGGGTATTGTGTTGTCAGCTGCTGTGACAAGAGGCTGCCATGTTCAATGCTTCAAGGTCAAGTTTGGTTAAAGGGATGCGTAAGGGTTGTTCCAGAGCTCCTTGATCTTTGTTTGTGCCTGGACTCTAAAGCTAAGTTGTGCCTGGACTCTAAAGCTCAGTTGTGCCTGGACTCTAAAGCTAAGTTGTGCCTGGACTCTAAAGCTAAGTTGTGCCTGGACTCTAAAGCTAAGTTGTGCATCATGCTGACTCTGTTTGACCACCTGCTACCTCTTCTTGGCTGTTTATGGCGCCAATCTGCGCCAGGCCGTCAGTCCTGACTTGTCTGGAGGCTTTGTGCTCAATTGCAGTTTGTGTCAAATTGTTTCCGACGGTCCAGTCAATGATGTTACCTGTTTTCTCTGGCCATCTTGATTTCAAGCGTTGACTTGCCTAGATATTTCATGCTCTCACAGACCTCATATGACAGTGTATCTAATCTGGTAAGTCACCTTCTTGTTTGCTGCTTCTGACCATTGTTTCATATTGTATTTGCTGCTTCTGACCATTGTTTCATATTGTGATGCCGTCAATCCAGCTCAAGCAGCAGCAAAATGAAACATCTTCCTCACCTGCTGTCGCTGATTGTCCTCCTGATTGTTGATTTCGTCAAACTGCACCAGCACCACAGTCTTGACATGTCTGGATGCTTTGTGCTTGCCTCCTTAACGTGCATAAGCTGTCAGCTTGGCTCAAGTAAAAGCTATAAGATGGCAATGCTCAGATTTGCTTCCTTACCTGCTTTCTCTGATCATCCTGCGTTGAGGTTTCGTGCTCACATACAACCTCTTACAATCATTGCTGATGAAGGATGCTCACCTGCTTTCTCTAATCATCTTCTTGGCTGTCGATGCCATCACTTCAGCCCAAAGGATATCTGGTCAACAAGACTTCTGATGCTTCAGTTGATGTTCTCACCTGCTTTCTCTGGCCATCTTCCTGGCTGTTTATGCCATCAATCTGCACCAACACTTCAGTCTTGACTCGCCTAGATGCTTCATGCTCGCCTGCCTGGCCCCTTGAGGCGCACAGGCTGTCAATTTCATCAATGAAGATGGTTGTTGGGGCCATTGCACGCGCCATCTCAAACAGACACCGTACCATGCGCTCACTCTCTCCCCTGCAGCAACACTAGATCTTGCATGGACTGAGCTTGCTGACATGTTTGCAAGAAATCAAGCTCGTGTATGGACAGTGAGAGTGGTGCTTACAAACACAGCACAGCTGGCGCATGCGAACCAAGGAAGCCTGTTGGTTTTGATGTGACCACTGAGTTGCTGAGCTCAGTTTTCACAATGATTGTGGCTGTTATTGCGTACACAATTCAGAAGCGACATGATGAGGTAATGATCATGAGACAGATGTGTTAACTCCCTTCCCAGTACTTTAGCTGTTTCTTGCATCAGACAGCAAAGCAAAGCTCTTTTGCAGATTATTTGCTGACCTGATCTGCCCATGTAAGGACACTTGAGCGCATGCTGCATGCGCACATCTCCAAAGGCGTCCTACAGTGCCCTTGCTGACACCACTAAAAGTTGAGGGTTTCTCACTCAGTGCAGCAGATGGGCCCTATGTGCAGGCCAGGGTGGAGGATGACACGTTGAAGAAAGTGGTTTGGCACTCATGCTACCATGTGCAGCTTAATGTGCGTTCCAGACTCTTGCACTCAAGGTGGTACTTGCCAGAAGACAAATGAGTCTGAGTGTGTGCATGCAGAGCAGCCAAGCTGACCTGTATTTAGAGGCCAGGGTTGAGGATGACACATTGAAGAAGGTGGTTTTGCACTCGGTGGCCACCGCCTTAGCCAGCATGGTCTTGCCTGTGCCTGGCGGCCCAAACATCAGCACTCCCTGCAGTCAGATACAGACAAGATAAACGGGCTGTTTGGCTTTGCTCACTGATGTTGAAAATTCACTACTGATGATGTGGCTAGCATGGTCTTGCTAGCGCCTGGCGGCCCAGACATCAATACTTCCTGCAGTCATCCATCATCACATTGATTGAGACTGAGGAAGTCATATAGCAATCAATCACCATGTCAGTGCAAGGGAACTGCCTTGCTGGCACTGCCTGCAGTTGAGTTTTGCCAAGATGAAAGGGTCAGCTGATGTCATGTCTATTGCTGACTATGTGGCCACCGATTGGCCAGCGTGGTCTTGTCTGTACCCGGTGGCCCAAGCATCAGCATTCCCTGCAGACAACACAGGCCCCTTCAGCACACAAGTTGCGTGCTAAGAAGCAATCTTCAGCAGCATCTGCAAAATCATGACCCAAACAAATAGCGATTACTTGTGCAATGCTGACTGTGACATGGCACCATGATACTTTGCAAGTCACATGGCTATCTGCAGACACATCAAGGCTAGATGTCCGCACAGACATCAGAACTAAGTTGATTGAGATCACTCTTTGCCTGCTTCTCATAGTCAAACCAAATGCAAAATACTTCATCAAGCAAAGCAGGTTGAAGAGGTCTGTTCTACAGCACAGGAAAGCTTGATCTAGCCCACATCGTGCCGGTATAGGGCAGAATGTCAAGTACCGTTTACATCAACAAGCAAATTTCGAAGACACAGGCCAGCACAGCTCAAATCTTATCTCACTACAATTCAAAGCTGACTCAACTATCTAGCATCAATCATATCAGGCACTCTTGAGACAGGAAGGCACAACCCAGTCTTTACCTTGACAGGTCGTCGGATGCCTTGGAAGTACTCAGGCATGTAGAGGGGCAAGATCACATTCTCCTGCAGCACCCGCTTGGCCTCTGCTAGACCCGCAATGTCACCCCAAGACACACCGGGGCTGGCATCCAGCATGTCTCTGCATCAGTGATCAATCAGTCATGTTACATGCACTGTGCAAATGTGAACCCAGGGCTGGCATCTAACCTGTCTCCACTTCACTTTTTGCTGTCTTTTTGGATGCTGTACACAGGAGTATGCAGCAAAAATTGATGTGTGATGCAGCATGCTCTTAGCCTCTGGCAGGCCAGCCATGTCACCCCAAGACACCCCAGGACTGGCGTCCAGCATGTCCCTGCATCAGTCATCAGTCAATCATCCGCTTGTCATCAATCAGTTGATGACGGAGTGACGTCAGTCTTGCTGCAGGCACAGTGGCAAAAATTCAGTCAGATTTGGTGTAGAGCACCCGCCTGGCCTCTGCCAGACCTGCAACACCACCACAGGACAATCTAGAGCTGGCGTCCAACATGTCCCTGCAGCTGGTAGGAAAGCATCAGTGCAAATCAAAAACAATGGTAACAGCGATACTAGCAACAATCACGGTGTTAGTAGTACTGCTGACAATGCTACTGGTGACAATATTCAGGAATATCAGGGGTAACAAAATCAAGAGGACATGATGACAGCACCCGCTTAGCCTCCGCCTGACCGGCAATGTCACCCCAGGGCACTCCTCGGCTGGCATTCACAGCGTACCTGCATTCTCATCCCCACCTTGATCATTTACAAGCTTGCTAGGTTCAACGACCCTGCTGGGTGCATACAGCAGCAGTGGAAACCTCTAAGCATCTCTGTTTAAAGATTCTCAATGCCAATGCAAAGTAAGTTTCACCTCATTCAAATCTCTTACAAATCTTACTGCATCAAGCATGCCATCACGAGTGATGTCACTCAATGGACCTGAGAATCTGTCGCTTCAAACAAATCCCCCGGCTGACATCAGCATGTCTTTGCAGCACTCATGCCATCATCAGCAGTAATCCCACACAGCAGTATGCAGTAAGATGCAGTGTGTGTTGCAGCACATAGTGAAGAATTAGTCAGAAGGCACCTTTCCAGTTGTGATGCAAGCTCTAGATCTGGCCCGTCATACACCTTGGCATAGGAAGGGCCGCCCAGGGATGCCCTAGGGGCAGGCTTCTCCTTGGGAGTGCGCCAGCTGTCCACCTTGGGGTTGACATTGCGCCCCCCTGGGGTATTGCTGCCTGAAGCAGAAGTGTTCTGGAACTGAGTCATGACAAATCTGTTTGCTAAAAGAAAGAAAAACTTTCTCCAACTGACATGACACATGCAAGACATGACAAGTTTGATGGTCAGGGCTGACGCTGTGTCTGCTGGGTCGCAGAGTGCAAAAGATACGTGCCAGACAGTATAGCTCATTCATTCATCAATTCATCATTAATTAATTCATTCATTCATTGCCTCTTCAACTTCACATGCTAGACCGGCTCAGTATAGCTCGCCTTTTTCGTGATGCAAGCATGATCCATTCTTCAGTCAGCCATACTTCACACTCCATCAGTGTCTCTCCAGAAACAGTTGTAGAGCTGTGAAAAGTACCTTGACGCTCTGAGGCTCCTAGAGACTGCCTCTGGCTGCGCATGCCCTCAGCCCTATCCTTCTTAGCCCAGGAGGGTACAGTTGGGGTATCAGGGGGGTTGCGGCGGGGTGTTCTGCCAGACTGCCTCAGCTGAGTTGAGCCAGCTCGGCTAGGCGGCAGCCACACCTGTGACGCATAGACAGACATGAAGGAAAAGCCCAGGTGGGTACCATTTGAGGTGTCAGGGGGGTTGCGGCGGGCGGGGTCCTGCTAGATTGTCTGTATTAAATGGTCACAGCTCGGCTAGATGGCAGCCACAACTGTGACATACAGACAGATGCCAGAAATAGCTCAGGATGGTATGCAGGGGTTGGGGGGGGGGGAGGGTAGGTGGTCAGAATATTTGCAGCAGGGGGTCCTACCAAAGGCAGCCATGCCTGTGACACTCAGACAAACATTAGGCATCATTACGTACATGAGACCAGCATCAGCCATTTTGCGAACAAGCAGCTTGTTGCATTTCTTGCCCTTATCAAGTGTCTGTCACCAGAGCCAACATGCGCATAACGTGCAGGTATAAATGACGGCTTGAGCAGAAAGCGACATCATTCCTTGAAGGAAATGCGTGACTAGAAGGGTGCGCAGCAGGGCTTGTTCAGTGAGGTCAGCATACAAAGCTTGCACAGCCAGTAAGCACAGGAACAAGCTGGTAATGCAAGCTCTGCCAATCATGTTCATAAATTGTCTAGCGTTGCAACTGCTGAGATGGCTATGTGGAAAGACCCCATCTGGGCCAGGTCTGAAACGAGTCTGACACATCTCTAAACTGGCAATGGTGAGTGCTCAACGTCAATGCTGTGCAATTGAAAACTCAATGGCATCAATGGCCGAGATTTCATGCAGCGATGCTTTGCATCTGGTAAAAACTGAACATATTATCTGGATACTCACAGTTGGCTGTCATCAGGTCATTGCTCATGATTACAACTGCACTCTCGACCCCACAGTTGCCAAGCATACACAAGCTAGGACTCCAGTCAAATGGAACACAAACTGGGGTTGAGTAAGGACCGAGAATGCGCATCAGGATCATTAGGGTCTGAGACTGGCACTGAACTCATGTGAGTGCTGTGCACTGGATGCTACAACTGCCAGGATTCCATGCATGTATGCTTTGGGTCAGGACTGACTACTCACATCAGGATCATCAGGGTTGGCTGTCTGAGACATGACCCTAGGAGATTGGGTGCTGTCAAAACCCAGGGACCAGGGATTCTGAACTCCATCAGCTTCCTGTGACTGTCTTGGCGATCGCTGCTGCAGGACACAATGCGCAATCATCAGGACATGATCATGAGGAAACAATGGTCAGGACAGGAGCATTAGGAAATGACTGTAGCTGTATTGCAGATGTTGCAGTGCAACTTCCTACGACTGCCTGGGCGTTGGCTGCTACAGGACATAAGACGTTAATGTTTGAATCCACATGTGTCATATGCATGTACATTATCTACACACACATGTTGTACTGAATATATGCTGTGTGGACATATATTGTGTGTAAAGCCTTGACGAGTATCTGCCATGTGAAATTGCCCAATGCATGCATCTGCAGTGTGTCCGTATGCGGTGACGTCTTGAGGTGATGCTGGCTTGATGGTTGCTTCAGGGTTTTGTGCTGACATGTCCTGCTGCTGACAGACGTAAAGCAAGGGTCAAAGCAGTTGTCCTCTGATGAACGTTGGCAAGCATTTGCTCCAAGTGACTATATCCCAAGATGACTGGCCATGCACAATCCTGCCATCAGTTCTGACAGCAGTTCAAAGAATGTGCCTTTTGCATGAGAATGATGTGCATTGCACACTGTGCATGCGTTCTCACCACATGTATGGTGAAGTCTGGCTGGTAGCCTGCCTTGCCATCTACACTGTTTGCACTTTGTCTTGCGTTGCGCCTTAGAGGAGTTGCAGCATCATTCTCTTTCTGCAAGCACAGTGAACGTGCGTCAAGGGCTTGCTTGTATTGCCTGTGTTCAACAGGCATCAAAAGAACAAGGGACAGCTGCTGGTCTGCTTGTCGTGACAGGATACACACCTGTGCACACCTTTGAGCCGGCAGCTCGACGGGACCAGGACAATCGCCAAATGCAGCTTTTTCCTTCTGCACGCTTTCTACGAGCTTGTACTCACACTGCACCGATGCTTTGCACGTACGCCACTTGGACAGCAGGTAGTTGTCAGTGAGAGTCTGCATGTGACTGCAGCAATACTGCTCTTTTGTCAGATATGCAGCTTATCTCACGCGCAATCAGCAAAACCAAAGGCAGAGGACGTCTCACCGGTCCACTTGAGACAAAACGCCGGTGTAGAAGACAACAGCGCTGGAGTAGTCCCCAAGCAATGCATGCTCACGTGCGATGGTCAGCTGTGACGTTAGCAAGGACAGCGCCATCGGCTCGAGCTGCGCTGAATTGACACTGAATAATATTGCTACCACAAAGCAAGCTTGTCGATGCGCATGTGGTCTGCAGCACGCCAGCAGCTCTGGCAACAAGCTGTTACTTTCCGCTTTGAATGCTTGGTTGACTCATAGCAATAGCAACACGCACGGAGCAGCTAGAAGGCACTTGCACATTGCTTGCTGCTTTGTCCTTTTGGTTGATTGGGCACCTTCCATTGGCGCATTGTCGCCTCATTATTGCTGCTTGGCTTAGCCTGTTGAGGCCTGCACTTTGCATTTGGCCAGTTGAATGGAGCAAAACAGCTGGAAATTTCTTAGTGTGGACTGCTGGTCCCTCATTGCCGTTGCTAGTGTTTACTGTGAAGGTTTTTCGCATTGGCTGCCAGGGGTGTATGTTTTGTACAATGTCTGGGGCCGTGTTTTTCCTTCAACGCAATTTACGTTAACCAAGCGATGATAGTATTATTGTTTTCAAAGGGGCATTCAAATGAACATTGAATTGAGAAAGTTGTTGGGGATTTTACCCCAACACATCCGATCAGACTTGTTGGCTGGATGATCTGGATGCTAGAGGATGTAGAACCTCTCTCTCTCTCTCTCTCTTTGTTCCTGCCGGATCCAAAATTGCAATGATGACCGTCTGCCAGCCTGCAATACAACAAGCGATGCATTTTACAAGCCACTGAGCATTGCTCGTTATTCGAGGATGTCATCATCGTGACTATTTCTCAAACTTTCATCATTGCAACAACAACAGGCGGCAGCGTGTCCAAACTATCACGCCGGCGACCGCATGAGCTACATTGTTGACGATGCTTGCCGATAGCATTCTGTGCAGAACACAGCACAGAGTGAGTTGGCTAATTTTATGGCTCCAGGAAGAAGCATTCCAACATTGGGACGAAGGAAATGGCTTCACATGACGAAATGGCTTCCGCGAGCACCCGAGTCTATCTTCCAGCCTGCGCATTCCGCCGCAAAGTCTGCATCTAACGCCTGCCTGTTTGGCCGGATCAATTCGGACGTGTGCGTCGCATCAAACCGCTCAAACAGCAACCGGGCAAACTAGCTGCCCTTCCACTCGTGATCTCTAGTCTGTGCGCGCGTTACAGCCATGGCTGTCACGGTCAGCAGCATTTGGTACAACATCCAGCGGTTGATTGTGTGGTCCAACCGAGAACCTATCCTTACAGTTCGAAGGATCTTATGGGTGCTAACAGCAGGCTGGGCACTGTTTATTTACTACATATTTGCCACCGTCGGCATGTTCATGAGCATCATCGGCATCCCATTCTGCCTGCAAACCCTCAAGTTTGCTATGTAAGTCCTCATGGGGTTTTGCTCATCTTAGTCGACTCCTCTGGCCCTGGCTTCCAAAGGACATGTACATGCCTAGCACTCTGAGTCCAAGCTGAACGTTTTCTGTCCTTGTGCAGGTTCTGTCTGGACCCTATTCCAAGGGAAGCATATTCAGAGATCTGGACCTTTGACTACCACACGTCACCCTGGTCGAATCCTATTCACCCTTTCACCTGTGTAGCCAATGTTGTATGGCTCGTTGTCTTTGGTTGGGAGATCGTCCTGTTGTTCTGGGCAGTGGCAATCATTCAAGCGTTGACAGTCATTGGAATTGGCACAGCTTTGCAGATGTTTGAGCTGTCTTTGTTTGCGCTGTGAGTCCTTTCTTTTCTGCATCCTTGGCAAGCTCTGGCTTCTTGTATCATTAAGAAATTTGCTGTTTGGTATGCAACATGTTAGTCTGTGCACCGTTCTGTCTGCTTACTGCTTGCTTCACTGTCACCTTCTCTCGTTTGTTGTGCATGGCGTTGTATGACAATTTGTGTTGCAGCATGTCTTGAGTCACCACTGCAACATGCCAAACATGCATTCCAGCACAATGAGTTGATGCTCAGACACGCATGCCATAAAATTGCTAAATTAGTGCCACAGGTGGCCTCTTGGCAGGTGCAGAATGCATTCTAGCTCAACGCATAACAGCATAGCAAGCCAACAATCATATGTACATGTTGAGGACAGCTCAAAGTTTGTGTGATGCTATGCTGCAGGTGGCCCTTTGGCAGAAGCATCAGAATGAAGCGATTGCCCACCACAATGGAGGAGTTGCAATCAATGAAAGCTCAGAAGGACGGGGGCCAGATGGAAGGGCAGGGCCCTTACAGAACAGCCTCCTTTGACAGTCAACAGCCTGCCACTGGCATGGCAAGATTCACTGGAGCTGGAGCATATCCAACTGGGCGCCCCGGCAACTTGAACAATGTGTAATCAGTGTGTATACATACGGTCCCAATGCGTCATTTCTTTGACATTGCATTAGTGATATGGGGTCTTCTGCTTATTGTATCAGATTTGACATGTATTACTTTGTGGAGTGGCAGGCTGCTCAGAAGGCAAATGTGCAACATTGCAGTGCATCTTTGAGAGTGAAGTGTGTTACTTTGGATTTGAAGGCTGAAAATCAGCTGCTAGAATTTGATTTATGGCTCAAGTTGTCTTTTGGGCAGTCTTGCGCCCTTTCTTGCTGAGTTTATGTAGCATATGCAAATGTTCCGTGAGGATGACCCCGTGTGTATCCGTTCTCACAAGCTTGCAAATTCTGTCAAATCTGGTATTGATTGTTTCAGAAAAGTGAAGACAAATTGCAGCTTCATAACCACGTAGAGTTTTGACACAGTGAGTATCATGGAAAGGGATGAGCAGTGTACATTTGCAGCAGCATCCATTCTAGCACTCTTCTCTGAGGTGCGCACGGATGCAAAGCAGAAGCTGCGTCAAACATGAAAGCAATGTTTGAGGGCATTTTAGGGTCAAAGGCCTGCTCATTATTAGTCAATTGGAACCTGCCAATTGCGCACTCTGACACTCACTCAAAACGTTTGTCATTGTCTCACTCCTGTCAACAGTGCCCATGAGTTTTCTTCTGCATGCTCCATTTTATGAAAAGTGCTCGAATATGCTGCCTGCACACGCTCCACCTGCAAGTAGAAGACACACTTGAATTTCCAGACCCTGACAGGAGCGACAACAAGGGCTTGTTGTCGCTCAGCTGTCTTGTGGCGGGGCTAATGTCAAGGGCATGTCTAAATAAAGAACATTGCCTTAGCACCAATCAGGCAATACATAGATAATACAGTGCGAAACAAAACACTTGGCAGCCCATGACATAATCTCTTGCTTCTCGAGTGGTATTCTCAAAGGCAATACAAAGCAAGAGCTTCAGACTGCAGAACCAGGGTTGGGAGAAGTGGACGTGCCTGATGAGCCACTCAAAGCAGTACTCACACAGTAAACAGTGTTGAGGCTACTGCAGATGCCACACCTGTGATGTGAAGATGCCAGACAGCAGCACATGTCCGCCTACTTGAGCAGGGCAAAACTACAGTACAAAGCAAGAGCTTCACACGGCAAAACAAGGCTGGGGGACCTGACATAGTTGCCTGGACAATTTACATACAATGGCAAACACAACAGGCTTGAAGCATTCAAGAGACGCCATACCTGTGATGTGAGGATGCCAGACAGCAGCACATGTCCACCAGGTTTGACGTAGCCTGACAGGCGCGGCTGCAGATCAAGCAGCGGGCCCCTCAGGATGTTTGCTATGCAGATGTCAAACGTCTGAGTGCCTCCACCTGGGGCTAATGCTTGCAATGGGTCAGGGTCCTGAAGGCATGATGAGAAACAACATCGACAACAAGTGCATCTAAACAATAGAAGCAACATCACTCATGAGCAATATTCAACCGAATCATGATATCAAGAAAAATGATGCTGGAGCTGTGCACCAATCTCTTGTACTATGCACTGTCGTGCACTCAATGACAATGACGTCTGAATTTGCATGCATCATCTTTCATACGCTTGAGCATCCAGGCCTGAACTGGAATAGCATTCTGTTCTATTACGCGCTGCCGAACAGGTATACCTTGATGCCTCCTCCCACAGTTCAGACCGACCAGATCTGGTCCGGCCAGGCTGGCTTGTGTTGAGAAAGGAGACTTCAAGACATGTCACTTCAGCAGCACATAATAGAACAGAATGCTGTTCCAGTTCAGGCCTGGATGCTCAAGTGTATGAAAAATGATGCATGCAGATTTAGACGTCATTGTCTCTGTTGAGTGCGTCATATGTTGTGTGAGGCTTGTGCTGAGAAAGGACACTTCAAGGCATGTGACTTCAGCAGCGCATAATGCAGCAGAATGCTGTGCCTACTCAGGCTGACTGCTCAAATATGTAATTGATGATGATGATATGACGCGGCAGATGTGTTGTATCACCAGAAGGTCTGCAGATGATGCGTTTACATTCAGACATTGTTGTCTCTATTGTGTGCACCACATGACGTCTGAGACAGCTTTGATACTCAGCGTATCCACAAGATGCAAGTGCAGAAAAGCAAAGGGATTCAGTTAGGGAAGATAAGGCTCCCACCTGTACAGATGGCAGGCAGTGTAAGGCTGTCAATCTGTCACTGACAGAATTCAAGGCAGCATTGTCTTGCGCTGCTTTGACAGCTAATGGGTCCACATCAGTGCCAACCTGCAGAGCACAGACAAGTGAGGAGTATAGAATTCATGTTTGCACAAGCTGGATGACCTATGCTGCTTTGACGGCTAGTGGGTTCGCATCAGTGCCAATCTGCATGACACGCCGTATGTGAGCGACATCTTGTGTGATCCAGATGTTGCCTGGTCTGGACTGCATATGCTCTCAACTAGAGCACAGTGCAGACCTGACGCCTCATGATGGCTCATTACGCCATATACTGGTGAGTCACTGTGCAAAAAGGTTGGGGCCAGGTACGCATTCATGCACGTATTGGCGCGTTGAATCACAATGCGGCGCATTTTTGGGCATTGGTATGTAGGTTTCAGTGTTTTGTTCAACACTGCTCTCAAATCAGCATCTGGCAGCATGAGGCGTGCAGAGGGTAGGTGCAGATAGCTGAGCTTTTCAAAGCAAAAGCAAATTCAATATCAGTGTATGAAGAAGCAGCTGTTGATTGTGCATGCTGAGCAGGGCAATCAAAAGAGTTCCTGAAACCCAGAAGCTTCCTTGCAGAGGTCTTGACCTTGCTGCATGGCGCACAACTCCGACGATGATGTGCTAGGATGGTGATCACTGTATGCAGCCAGAGCCAGACATCACAACTCAGCATTTGTGCGGTGTGTTGTGACTCACTGCAGAGGCAGCTCCCAGCAATAAGGCAGCAACAGCCAACACACCAGAGCCAGCACCGTAGTCCATCACATGGGCGCCCTTTACTTTGTCCTGATTCGTGAACAGCCACTGAAGGCAAAGACGTGTGGTTGAGTGCTCTCCTGCAGCAAAACCAGAAATCTGTGTTGGCTGAGCCATCACGACTTTGTACTGAGCATGGAGCACCTACTGTAAGCAAAGCCGGCTGGCCAATTGCTCTCCAAAGTAGACACAAGCACCTGTTTTAATTCTTGAGCAGCTACAGTAAGCAGAGCCTGCCAACAGTAACAGTCAACACACCAGAACCAGCTCCATAATTCATCACACGGGCGCCCTTAAATTTGTCCTAATTCGTGAACAGCCACTGTAGGCAAAGTCTGGCAGTGGAATGCTCCCCTGTAGCAGGCCCAAACATACACTTTTGAGCTCTTGATTTCAACTATGCTTTTGCAGTAACAACAAGCTGAGCTGCCGAAGTGATTCTAAGGGTACCGAAAATGCTGTGATGCAACCAGGAGATAGAACACACAGAATTCAGCTTCGTGCAGCACACAGCATTGAGCTCAAGGGTGACAGGGCTTCCATCAAAAAACTGCTCTGTCAATGACACATGCGTGTTGAAGATGTTCAAGCCAATCATGTGTGCCAAAAGCCAAGCCAAGCGCAAGACATGACCACACCTCAGGTGACATCTCAATACAGTAAATTCCTTTTGTAAGGACTGCTTTGGTTACCAAGAAATTTTGTCCTTACAGGGAATTGTCCTTACTCAGAGGGACCACTGCAGTCAGAATGCAGTGATTGGTCACCAATGGCGTTGTCCTTACATTGAGATTGTCCTTACATTGACTGTCCTTACTGTCCTTACGAAGAGAGTTCACTGTAGTACCGAAGGATGACAGGGTCCAACACAAGTCTTGATTTCAAACATGTATGCAAGCATGAGACAAATGCGCACGCCACACGCCTATGCCAAAAGCCAGATCAGAAGCAATGCGGAGGTTGAGCAATTCAGCCCTCAGAACGACAGGGCTGCCATCAAGAAGTGCTCTGTCAATGACACATGCACGAGGCAGATGCTCAAGTTGTTCACCTGTGCCAAAGGCCAATCCTGGAGCAATGCGGATGTTGAGAGCATCTGGTTGTGGAGGCTCACACCAGTCTGGCAAAATCCACAAGCCGTCACAGACCTTGGTTGGCTGGTAGCTGTCCTACATTAAATAATGCAGTCGGATCCTTGCATGTGCGAGGTCATGAGGAGGACCATGTTGTGCTGTCACACAATGGGCGCGGAGTTTGGCAGTTCCAGCGGAGGAAGGGTGGGCATCAGGTCTGGATGAGACTTTCTAGAGACCGTTAGCATTGTGCAAAACAATGCATGTGATCTGAACGGTCGGCGGTGTCAATTTGTTCATTCCTGTTGCATGAGTTCATTCAGGACAAGCAGCAAAGGGAAAGTTGACATACCTTCATGGCGTCAACCCATTCCTGATCAGGCACCTGCTCCACTTTGTGCTGGTCAATGCTGACTTGCAGCACGTCTTGCACGGTTTGCAGGGTCTGCTGAATGTCATGCTGCATCACACAACAGAGGCTGTTGATCAGCAGCTGCAACGATGGTGGGAAAAGCAGGAAGAGCTGGTGCACTTCAGCTCCCCACAGAGGAAATGCTGTGCAAAGTACCTATGCTTGCAAGGCAGTCTTATGCAGGTCCTGAAGCATGGCTTGGCAAACACTTGACAACTGCATGCTGGCGTCTGCTGACAGATGACATTCTACCAAACGACAGAGCGTTTACAAACGTGCATGCAATAATGAAAGGCGTAGCCAGGTTGACTTTTTGTAGCATGAATGGACAGCTGTCATGCTTTGCAAAATACCTCTGATGGGAAGAGCGCAGTGACCGTACACCTGTCCCAGGTCTTGCCAGAGCCATCAGCAAAGATCTGTTGCTCGTTCCCACCTGCTGGCCTGAACTCCTCTGTACTGCATCACGACACCTGTCAGAACGTCGCTACTAGTTGCCCACAAGTGCGTCAGAGACAACATTGTGCAATTCATGTGTCTGGTGGTGTGAGCAGCAAAGGAGCAGTGTCCTGGCTCTGTATGACACGAAGCAGATAACAGACTGCATTGTTAGCTGAAGCTGGGGGGCCTAGCAGAATGGTGCTAGCAGTTGCAGACAAGCAGCATTGCGTGGTGCGCGTGTCTCGCTTCAAGAGCAGAAGATGATGTTGTTGTGGCGTTGTATGGGTACAGAAGGCAGTTAATATTTAGTTGCATGCTGAGGCTTTGCCATGCTCAGAGTGACCACCTTGCAGAAAGCGCTCCAAAGCTTAGCAAGCAGTCTGACAGTGAGTCAGCCTGGTCCCCCAATATGTCAAAGATGTGGCAGCGCAGCAGAAAAGGAATCCTGCAGCAGCACGGTGGCCTTTGCGACCTTGATAAGGAAGGACCAGAGAACTGCGCTCTTGCTTGCAGGTGGGGACGTGACCAGTGCCAGACTGCCTGTAGGTTAAGGTATGGAGGCATCATAGGTCAGCTTACCTAGCTGATGCTTCAGCAAACGTCGCAAATCCAGCCGCACTGATGCCTGATGCGCTTAGGTCTTGCGCTGTCGTCAACACAGACGACATTGCTGAAACGTCATCGTTGACCGCGCCCTTCCTGCCGCTGCTGCCGGAAGACAAAGAATACGGCTGTCTTAGCGATGCTCTGCCGATGCAACAACCCGGTCGACGTGCAATGCGATGTGTCAAAGCCTGCCAGCATCGGCCGGTCACACAGGGCACTTTCGTCACAAGCATGCCTGCTGATCAACCGAAGCTGCTGAACAAAGTAGCGCGCCGATGGCCGTGCAACTTCTCGCACAGGACCAACATCAAGGCGCAGACGCTTGCAGCCCTGTCGCAACGCAAGCGCTGCCGGCAATTTGACTGCAAGGCGCGGCCAGCTGTTGCGGGCGCAAGGGCTATCGATAGGGCTGTTGCAGAACCAAGACAACTACAGATAAGCCTCATAAAACATCTTACCTACCACACTTTCCGCAACAGCCTAAGCTGCTGCTGCACCCTCAACTCCAGCTTGAAGACCGTGCCACGTCTTCAGGCTTGTCGTGAGGCGCTTTTGTGAAGACCTTTGTCTGGTCTTGGGGTCCGATCACAGTTCACCATGCAAGCGTCTTGCACTGGCCGCGCGCCGCAGGTCGCTGTTAGGGGCTCGGCCGCTCAAAGGCCAACCAAAACCTTGAAACCAACCGTCTCTGTACCTCGTCAGCTTTCATCGCGCCTTGTTGTCAGGCCTCAGCAGAAGGCATGCGCGCGTGTTAGAAGACCTTCTTCAAACCGTATTGAAGCCGTCATCTCCACGATCGTTACCGCGGAAGGTGATCGTGATCAAGAGAAAGAGGCCAGCCGGAAGTACAAGAGGACGGTACGTACGACCTTTGAGCGCGACTGCCAGCTTCTGGCCTCCTCACGGTCGATCGTGAACCTGTACGAGCAAGTCGCTGTGGGGCACAGGTCTTCACCTTGGACAACTGGGCAAATCACAGGAGCACCAAACGATACAGGAGGCATGTTCTCTCCATATTCGACGTAAGAAATTCCCCAGAAACCCCTCCCCCACCCCCTGCCCATGAGGCTGTTGTGCTTGCAGACAATTTTTCTCTTTTGTCTCATTGCAGAGCCGTATCGTCAGAGGACTTCTATACCCACTAGTTACAGTCACTGCAGTCGCAACCTTCATAGCCGTCTGGGAAACACTGCGTGAGGTGAGATGCTTTCAGCGCTTTCAGTTTGCCTGTCGGTATTTTGGCTTTGTTCCTCGTTCTCAACCGCATCATGCTGTCACACTGATGATGCCAAATCAAGCTGGGACTACAGCGACGATGACCAAACGCAGCACCATGCAAGGGCTTTGAGATGCTGCTGAGCCTGTCCTGGCCTTGCTGGAGTATGTGCATGCTGCATGCTGTTCCAGAGACAGTTTATCTACGCAGCTGTGACAGATTGGAAGTTGCTTGCATTCAAGCCAAGCTGATGTAAAAGCCTTTGCAGCTTTGTTGCAACTTTCAGGAGACACAACCTTGATAACTAATCAATTGTACATGCTGAGACAATGCCTTTTGTGATGCGGAAAGGGTGACAGTGGTCTCTAATACTGCATGCTGAAGCAGACGTTGCTGTAATGCAGAAAGGGCTATTGTTTGAGGGTGCACCACAAGTCAGCATTGAGGCACCTGCCCCACTGAGCCTGACCAGCTTTGCCCTGTCCCTGCTGCTGGTCTTCAGAACCAACACATCCTACGGAAGGTGGAATGAGGCTCGTGTCATCTGGGGAGGAATCACCAACAGGTCCAGAGATATTGTCCGTCAGGTGAGTCTGCATTGTGGTCTTTTGGTGCGCAGGTCAGCAATACACTCTACAAACAAAACAGCCAGGCAAATTTGCAGTTCAGCAATGTGGGTGCGGTGTTGGAGTTGCTGACCTTTGTGCTTTCGGATGAGCCGCCGCTGGTCGCCATGTTCAGGCGCTGGGCTGCAGCTGGCCCCACAAAGTTTGATGCACATATTTTTCTACCCTCACAGGGGACCTCATGTGGATTTCGTCGTCTTGCTCAGCATGGACTAGCAAGCCACACCGTAACATAGCAGATTACACAACTCAGAGGCAAGCATGCAATTGACCTGATGTGGGTGTGGTGCTGCAGTCATTGACCTTTGTGCCGGGGGATGAGCCAGAGCTGGCAGCCATGTTCAGGCGCTGGGCTGCTGCCTACTCCAAGAGTCTCATGTGTCACCTCAGGGATGACCATGACCCCGCTTTTGAGCTCAAGGTAACTGCATACAATGATTTGTGCTTGAACCACAATGCAAATCACTTGCAAGCGTACTGTTGGAACTGTTGTGAGCCTCATTGGCCTTGAGTGCACACATTCAAGTGTATAGTGTCTTCACAAGTGCATGTACATCTGCTATGGCTTGTGCCAGGCCTGAGGCCAGGTCCTCAAGCATCTTTTGGTCTTTGAACTTCTAATGGCGGCACCATCAGAGGCTGGACAAGTCCAAAATATGCTTGTCGCCTTGTTATCTTTGGAATCTGCACGCCATGGCAGAATATGGTTGCTTCCAAGTGCTGCAGAGTGGCATCCACCCTCGCTTTGCTTTTGACCCAGTTGCAGTTGTGCTCATGCAAGCTGTGCAGATGATCATCATCAGCTGTGTCTGCCAAATGAGCTGGGAGGCAAAAGTAACAAGCTGGTTGCTAAGCACAGGGCAAGCCACTTCGTCTTGCGCATTCCTCAGTGCCTTCCTTCTATGAAGGCCCTCTGACAAAGGGAGAACTGTGCTAAGTGCAGGACACACTGCCACCGAATCAGGAGGAGTAGATCTTGGCCCACAGTGCTGAAAGATTTTTTTGGTGTAGTTCTGTTTGTCTTGTTTGCTATTACTTCAACAATGGTCTGCAATTCTCTTTGTAGTGCACACTGCTACCCAATGAGTTGGAGCAATTCCTGACCTTCAAGCACAGGCCTCACTATGTGCTGCAAATCCTATAATCTGCTGCCTTCCCCCTGAGTCCCCTGTCGACCTTGTTGTAGCGTCAATGTTGGTCTGCAATGCTTTGCAGGACACACTGCCACCCAATGAGTTGCAGCAGATTCTGGCCTCCAAGCACAGGCCAAACTACGTGCTGCAAGTCCTACCTGATGCCTTCCTCCTTGATCCCCTGTCAACCCTGTTCTGGCATCAATGACGATCTGCAATTCTGTCTGTAGGACACACTGCCACCCAATGAGTTGGAGCAGTTCCTGGCCTCCAAGCACAGGCCCAACTACGTGCTGCAAGTGCTGTCTGAGCTGGTGGAGTCCTCTTGCATCATTTCCCCAGAGAGGTTCAGGATGGACCAGAACCTGACATTCCTGCACGATTGCCACGGAGCCTGTGAGCGTCTGCTCAAGACACCTATCCCTCTGTCCTACACCAGGTATGCTGTTATTGACATTGCTGTACTGTATTGTGCTCTGCTTGTCAAGTCCTTTCAATCCTCACACAAGCAAAGGCTGCGCAGTCACTATGGAGCCGGTCAGCGTCTGCACAAGACAAGAGACATGAAAGGCCTGCATCGTACTTGCTTCTTTTTATCGTGCATCATGTTAGGTAATTTCAAGGAAGTGACTTCAAACACATCATGTCAGCACAAGCAGAAGCATCAAAATTGCACCTGGCTCAGACAGCTTTGCTGTGATTCAACAACACACCAATTGGTTGTTTCATCATAACTGTGCTATTTGCGGGCGGAGTTGATGCGCTGCACCAAGCTGACCTGGGTTGATTGAGCACTTGCACAATCTGCACTCAAGGGACATAGCTACGCTTCTCCTCTTCAAGCTCAAATTGTGCAAATACTCAGACAAAGACCATAGCTACGATTCTCCATGACCTCCTGAAATTGTATCCCATGGTGCGGGCCAGAGATGTTGTGAGGCTCTGTTGCAATTTGAGAAGCTGCATCTGAGCCTCTATGACTAGTCTGACTTGAGCTTGAGGGATGCAGATCCCAAAGCTGGGTGTGTGGCGTCACACAGTCTATGCATTGCCAAGGATTCTATACAGGTTGCTGCATGCGCAGACGTGCATTTTTTTGTTTGTCAGTCCTTTGAAATTTTGTGTTAGCTAGCAGGCATACCAAGACAGGCCCAGTGTGAATTTGCATTGCTGAAGCAATAGCACCATGCTGCTGCTGACAAGGTAGACGTCCTGCGCTTGTGCCAAATCATGCAACATCCTGCGATACTGTAGCTACCGGTACTGTTGTTCTGCCACTGATTTTGAGATTGCTACAGGCACACATCAAGAATTTTGGATACCTGGCTGGCACTGATGCCCTTTACTCTGTGGAAGACCTAATCGTGCGCAAGCTGTTACATATGAATCTTGTTCACACTGCAGGCACACATTGAGGATTCTGGTGCTATGGCTGACAACCATGTTCTCGTTGCTACACTTATACAGTCTTTTGACATTGCTGTCTTTGCTACTGCAGGCACACATCAAGATTCTTGGTCATCTGGCTGGCATTGATGCCCTTCACTCTGTGGAAGACCTGCCACTGGGCCATCATCCCCGTGTCAGCCGTCATTGCATTCCTGCTGCTGGGCATTGAGGAGATTGGTGTGCAGATTGAGGAGCCTTTTGGCATTCTGCCTCTGGGTAAGCACGACAACCCTTGATGTTTGCCTGCATCACAAATGTCATGACACTCTGTGAAAAGTGTTTGCCACTGGGCCATCATCCGTGTATCAGCTGTCATTGCATTTCTGCTGCTGGGCATTGAGGAGATTGGCGTGCAGATTGAGGAGCCTTTTGGCATTCTGCCTCTGGGTAAGCACAAAACGCCCTTCTGCATGTATGGCATGTGCATGGCAAGGACCCCCTTTCTACGTCTTTTTTTGGCATTTCAGTACTTTTGGCAACAGTGTCTGCGTGTCGCGTGTGACCTGAAGCATGTGGCCCCATACGGCTGTGGTAGTCTTGGCAGGTGTTAGTGCAACACATGAAGTCACAGAGCATTTGCAGTCAAACGCAGCCTGCTCTGCACAGCATTACACCATTTGCTCCTCATCCTCCCGTCAATCAGCCCGTTTGCAACTCAGTGCAGAATGGCTGCATCATGATGGCACAGGAAATGCGCTTAGCAATTTGGTTTTGCAGAGAGCAGTAGCATCATCTCAAGCATTGAGTCTGTCCAGAGTTTGCATGCTGACATGCATGCTGAAAATGTCACCAATGTAATTGTGCTGTCATTACCAGTGCTGATTAATACTGTCTACCAACTCTGTGCAGAGGCCATCTGTGAGACCATTGATGGCAACACCAAGGAGTTGGTGGAGGTGAACGGAGGAGTGAGGAAGATGGTGGGTCAAGTCAACAAGGCCAGCAGTGCCAGAGACAAGTATTTTGAGATGGGCAACGGCAACGGCATTGGCGGCAACGGAAAGAGAGAGACGCAGTTCTTCCCTACTCCCGACATTCCATCCACCAACCCACGATAAGCGTGAGTGAGCCTTCGTGCAGCAGAGGCTGAGGACTTTGAGGATTTTGGGGAGATTGGACAGGCAGCCAGCAGAACGCTGCTAAAAATTCAAGTAGCGTTGGACCAACAGAGTTTTGAGGCAGATGCGTGCGCAGCACTGCAAGTCATGAAGAGATATGCATGGCAGTTGTTTAGTTTCGATTTGTTTGGCGATTTTGGTGGTAATGTACAGGTCCAGATGGAAGGCCAGTCAGAACAGCATATTTGCTTTCTGATTAGATTGCAGCTGTTTTGGAACCTTTGCTTTGGCAGTTACTGTTTGCAGATGTGATGAGAACGAGCATCAGTCTGCAGGGTCAAAGATGAGAGTCATGGTGTGATTGCTCGACATTCTGGCAATAGTTTTGGCATATTTCCCAAGCACGTTTTTCAATGTCTAGCTTCTGCAACAGGAATTCGGGACGATCCCATGTTTGCATGTGCCAGATCTTGCCGAGACAGACATTGGGATTCTTGTACACAAGCTATTTTTTATTGGCCTCATGCTGTGGTCTTGCTGTAAATGTGATGTACGTTGCAGATAGTTGCAGACACGGTCCTTTTGCACATGCAGCAGGTGCTGTGTGAAGATAGAGGGGTGGCCGTATACGTGCAGCATATAGGGCAGTCCGACGGTCAAAACTGCACCACGCAGATTACAGCACTCTTGCATATTTTCACCAGCTGAATATGACATTGTCAAGCAAGTGTGTCATGCACACATACCAGCCATTTACAATGCAGTGCAAATCAGCGCCTTTGTTCAAACTCAGTCCAAACTGCAGATTGCCTTTGTTGGCATGATAGCTTTAAAATTTCCTGAAGCAGCTTCCTAAAACGGTTGCAGATCTGCGCTGCAGTCATTGTGCCCCAAGACAACGCATGCGCCATGCTCTGGGTTGATGCTCATGTTGGATCAAGTCATCAGATAAAGGCTCAGGCGGTGCTGGTAGCTTTTCGACATTTTTTTGCCCAGGCTGACAGACAGCTGAAGGATGAAGTGAAAGAGTTCAGCAGTTGACCTGAGCCACAACTTTTGCAATAGTCATGTGGCACACATGCAAGGCGCACGTGCAGACCATATCGTTGCTGAGACAGAGCTTTCGGCATGGCGCTGGTGAGTTGCGCACTGCTTGGATGCAATGAATGATATGCCAGGCCTTGCCAAGCTTCGTTGCGACTTTTGAGACCTATCAGCCGCTTAGCATGTAAGCACTCAACGCAATGCAACCGTGCTACGCCGGGTTCGCGCAACGGCAGCTCGTTCACAGACCGAATTGCCTGAGCGCTCGAACTGCCAAAGCAATTGCCTGTCTTCTTCGACAACAGAACGCGTCGAATTGCGCGTGGCTGCGCTGCGCTTTGCGTACAGAGCGCAGCAAGAGCTCGAGAGCGTTGAACGGCAAAGGCTTGGCTCGGGCCAACAACGACTTCGACCGTGACAAAGCCAAGGAAGAAAGCCGACCGCACAAAAGAACGGTGTGCACGTCGACAACGCTCGATTGCCAAATCAGGCGCCACGCTGAGATTGTCTCGATTGGCAGGTGTTCAACTTCAAAAATTGGGCAGCACATAGAAGCTCCAAGCGGTACAATAGGCATATAAAGTCGCTTCTGCGGGTAAGATGCTCGCATGACCGCTCACAAGCATCGAGCTGAGCAGTGACACAGATTCATCTCTGCTGCAGAGTAGGATCTTCAGAGCTCTCTTGCCCTCTCTTTTGACGGTGACCACCATCTCCGCAGCCATTGCTGTGTATGAGACACTTTTAGAGGTAAGAGATCGTTGCCTGATACATTTGGTGGACCAGTGTTACATGCAAGCATCATCTCATTCAGTTCATGAAAATATCACATCTTGCAGCATAATAACATCACACAAACATGCCAAAATGTCACCAATTGCTCCAGGTAGGGGTGTTGCCTAGGGAGTGGCCAGGTCTGACCATTGAAGCCACAGCGCCTTTGAGTCTGACCAGCTTTGCCCTGTCACTGCTGCTGGTCTTCAGAACCAACTCCTCATATGCAAGGTGGCAGGAAGCGCGGTGCATATGGGGCGGGATCACCAACCGATCCCGCGACATTGTACAGCAGGTGAGGGTATGCAGTCAGGGGAGGATACTGTTCTGCAACACTTTTGTCATGGTCCAGTTGCTACAATGTATCAGCAGTCTTTTCCTAGTGTGGACGCTTGACGCTTCACACCGCGGCTCTGCTTGGAGCTGAGTCTGTGGGCTGCAGACAATGCAGAGCTGAAAGACAGCAGCATGCACACCTGCTCAGATGGCTTTTTCTTACTTGTAGTCTAAACCTGACCAAAGCCCTCAACCCTACATCCGCGTGCCTAAACTCTGAAGGGTGGACCTAGTATGAAACTACAAGACAATTTAGTAAAACAATTTTTTCAAACTCCTCACTACAACCTTAGCGTCAAGTGTACACTACACGTACGGGAGAGTGTCAGATGCACATGTGGGGCATTCCTGGCAACAACAGCTGTAGCATTGAAACGTTTGAGCCTCTCAAGGCCAGAAAGTAGGATCAAAAATGCTCAGATGCAATTCTGACAGGAAGGCGCACCAAATGGTACACATGCCCAAAACGTCTTGAGGTTGCTCTGAATTTGCATTTGGTAAAGCCTGATATTCGTTTATGTGCATATTCTTGCAAGCTTGATGGCAAAGCACATAGCCATCAATAGCAGACAATTTGCTGCTGTAGGCTGACCTATTTGTATGTACATGATGCTGGCCCTTACCTTTGTGCTTGGCAACGAGCCAGAGCTGGTGGAGATGTTCAAGAGGTCACTGTCTGTTGCAAGTGCTTTGATGTGACATGCACTTACATAAATGCTGCAGGCATTGGCATTTGTGTCAGACAATGAGCCTGAGATGGTTTAAGAATGCAAAGCTGTGGATCAACATGCTAGTGTCTGGATCTAGGACACAAGCCTGTTAGCAATCAAGCAAAAGTTTCTGTGTTGCACCTGCTAGCCCCGTCGTGACCATGGCGCTGCTGCAGGCATTGACGTTTGTGCCGGGCAATGAGCCTGAGCTGGTGGAGATGTTCAAGAGGTGGAGCATCGCCTACTCCAAAGCGCTTATGTGTCACCTCAGAGATGATCATGATGTCAAGGATGAGCTTCAGGTAGAACTGCCATGTAACTTGTTCCAATCTGTTCCAGTCTGTTTGGTTTGTCTTAGGTGAAGTGTCAGGAAAGCTGTAAAGGATGAGCTTCAGGTTGAGTGGCTGTCCACGACCTTTGCTTGGGGCAAACTTGTGCTGTCCTGCATGCTTCAAAGGGTAGAGCATCGCCTACTTCAAGGTGGTCATGTGCCACCTTGGAGATGATCACGATATCACAGATGAGCTTCAGGTGGTGTTCACATCCACTCATTTTGCTCATCTTGTCAATTGTTTACGTGGTTCGAGTTGTACCCCTGTGTATGCGCAAACTGCCTCTTGAGCTACAGATGATCCGTCCGTAAATCAATAAGCTAATGATATTGGGGAGATCTTATTCTTTACAAAATATGTGCCTAAAATCTTTTTCTTCTTTTCGTTATGAATGAGATGTCAACCAATCATTTGCCTTTGTTTCTTGGTACAGCTTGTGCTACACCAAGTTGGACAGTGCGCAGTACACTGTCCAGGGAGTGCTTCAGCCCCATAAGTTGCGCATAACGCACTTTGCACAAGCACAAACACAGTAAAGTCTCCTTGCAACGACTGCTTTGGTTACCAACAAATTTGTCCTTACATTGAACTGTCCTTACTCAGAGGGATCACTGCAGTCAGAATGATCAGAGTGATTGGTTACCAATGGCGTGGTCCTTACATCGAGATTGTCCTTACATCGAGTGTCCTTACAACAAGAGTTTACTGTAAAGCATTCAAGTGCTGAAACAATCAGTACAGGATCTCTGACACAGTTGCAACAGTGCAGTTGAACATGCAGGCCTGCATGCAACTGCTACGGCCTTCTGATCTAGACATACTGCTGCGAGAGCTCAGCATGCCTTTGTCTTTGTTTCACTTGTCTGCGATCAGTGTTGTTTTCTCAGAGTAAGGTGGCAGCACATCAATTGCAAGTGAACTTTGTATGTTCTGCAGGGAGTACTACAGCCTCATGAACTGGACATACTGCTAGCCACTTCTCACAAGCCTAACTATATCCTTCAAGTGCTGAGGGGTTTGGTTGAGAGCTCCTGCATTGTGTCACCCGAGCGCTTCAGGATGGATCAGAACATCACCTTCTTCATGGATGCCCAAGGAGCATGTGAGCGCATACTCAGAACGCCAATACCGCTGTCATACACCAGGTATCCACACAAAACGATGTAAACGAAACATGGAAGTAATGATGCATAATTTGAGTACATATAACAGTCTAGAACTGACCAGAACATCACCTTCTGCATGGACGCACAAGGAGCGTGTGAGCGCATACTCAGAACGCCAATACCGCTGTCATACACCAGGTAACTCAGGCGAAACGGTGTAAACGAAACATGGAAGTAATGATGCATAATTTGAGTACATGTAACAGTCTAGAACGGACCAGAACACCACCTTCTTCATGAACGCACAAGGAGCATGTGAGCGCGTCTCCTCAGGACGCCAATACCGCTGTCATACACCAGGTAATTCACACGAAACGATGTAAACGAAACATGGAAGTAATGATACATAATTTGAGTACATGTAACAGTCTAGAACGGACCAGGACACCACCTTCTTCATGAACGCACAAGGAGCATGTGAGCGCATCCTCAGGACGCCCATACCATTGTCATACACCAGGCGATCTGCATAAAATGATGTCAATGATACATGATGCAGATGCTGTATAATTCAACAGCATGATACACCAGAGAACCAAAATGTCACCTTTGTCATGGATGGCCAGAGAGAACGTGAATGGATCCTCAGGATGCCAATATCGCTGTCATACACCAGTCAGTGGTGTAGTATAAGGTGTCAATGCTGTATGCATCAAATAGTGAATAAGGGACCAGAAATTCATTGTCACATGGATGCACAAGTAGCATGTGAATGTAACTTGAGGACACTTGCAAACGCTGCTGAGCGCTGCGTCAGACCTAACAGACTGTAACCCTCCTTTTCTCTGAAGTATGTATCCAATATGTTCAATGCTTGGATTGACGCTTCTGTGCAGCATGTAACATGTCTGAGTTATCCAATTGCAACTCAATGTGCAAAACCATTTGGGCATCATGCTGTTGTTGCCAGGTTGAGCAGCGAGTGGGACACCTGTACTGTTCTGCTTGCTGAACAACTTTGATGTTGCATAATCAGCAGTATCCAAGGTTCCTGCTACTTGATAGGCCATCAAATTGTGCTTTTGTAAATGCTACTGCAGGCACACATCAAGGTTCCTGGTCATCTGGCTTTCATTGATGTCACTCACGCTGTGGAATCGTCTCACTGGCACTGGCTGAACACCGTTGAAGGCAAACAGCAACATCTTTGTTACTTGCCTTTCCCACAATCAGTCGGCTGCTGATGCAGACACACGTCAAGGTTTCTGGTCATCTGGCTTTCCCTGATGCCGTTTACGCTGTGGAAATCATGCCACTGGGCCATCATCCCAGTTTCAGCCATTGTTGCATTCTTGCTGCTTGGGATTGAGGAGATCGGGGTCCAAATTGAGGAGCCTTTTGGCATATTGGCGCTAGGTGATCACGATTTCCAGCCTTCTCTGTTTTCCTTTTCTTGGTTTCGGTGTCATCTCGTTTTTTGTGGGTTTTGTTGATTCTGCAGCCCTGTCCATCAAACCATTCGGCAGCAGTCCTGCGTACAGGTCATGTCCATAATTCCAAATTTATATACAACAAATCGACCTTGCATGTGATGCAGAGGTCATGTGTGAGACAATAGAAGCAGATCTGGTTGAAATGGTGAAGAATGATCTGACTGTCAGGAAGCTGATTGGCAGCGTGAACAACCAGGGCGCAACGCGAATACGGCTTGAAAATGAGCAAGCCAAAACAAAAAGGGGGAATTCTCCTGGTCACACAGATGATTTCTTGCGGGACAATGGCAGCAATGGCAGCAGACAAGACTTCTTCGCCACACCTGATATTCCAGGAGCAGAGCACAAATGAATGCAAGATTCAGGTTTTTTGTACTTCTGTATGGTCCAAATGCGGCGTAGAGCTTGCAGATCAGGAGCAATCACAGATACAAAAGAGAAAATGCGGACTCCCATCAATACTCACCTTTCTGATGGTCACTACTTTAGAGGCAGCAGTTTTGGGCTCTTGTCACGATGCCTAATGATGCCTAATAGCATAGGCTTATTGTTTTCTTCTTTTTCTGAACCTGCCAGCAGTCTTGTTAGGCCTGTGGCCGTTGATGTCCTTCAGGAGATACCATACTGTATGCATGTGATGTAGTTACTCTTCAGTCTGATGGGATTTGCAAGTCAATCATCAGTTGCTATGCTTACAGAGGCTTGATGCTCTAGAACCTTTTCCGACATTTGTGTTTGCAGCAAGCTTGCTTAAGCATAATTGCGCAATTTCACGAGTGGTCTAGTTGTCAAATCATCATAAGTTCGCAGCAGACAGTTTGCCAGATTCCAGACGTAAAGAAGCGTCAGGATGTGGTGCCTCACGAGCTTTTATTTCTTGCACTTCCTTGCACCACAGATAGAGCCTCTCTTTGCCTTGTGTGCAGCAAAACACCAACTTGAAAAGACATGATGCCAGCAAAAACAACTTCTGCTCGCCACTGCCCTGCCATCAATATTGATATAAACGTCTAGATCTAAAAGCTGACCAGTTGCATCACACACAAAACAAATGTAGCAGCAGAACACACCAACAGACGTTTAGCTCAAGCTGCTTGCCCGTAAGTATGCACATGAAGAGCCTCAGATATGCAACAGCTATCATCTGAATTCTGCAATGAGCATAATGCAAGCTCATACCATCTGGTGTTTATTTCGGCAGATCAGCTTTGCACTTGTGTGACATGTTGCTCAGCTGCAACATGTGAAGAATCAGCTGCACTTGCGGCATCTACGTTACCATATGTGTGGTATGTGTCCCCAAGAAATTTTTACCTAGATTCCAGCGCATGGCCGTTGACATCACTTTCAGCAGGGTCAACTTTGCATCTCTGTGGCGCCATGCTCAACTGCAGTGTGTGAGGAGTCTCTTGCTGCTCCAGCAGCCAAGGTGTCACTACCTGCAACCTCAGTGTCCTGAAACGCCTCATGCGTTGCTTTTCTTTGCGTGTCTGACTTGAGATGCCTTGTTGGAGGGCCATTCACAGGCTCAGTTCCTGCGCCTGCAACCAAAGCCAAGACCATGAAAGACCTCAAGGGCGCTGCTTTGTATTATGAATGCATGAGGCTTTCGAGCATATGATGTCTTGATCAGGGGCCTGATTTACGGTTTAAGGCCATAAACGTTCAGTCCTTTCTGGTGCCATTCAAAGTTATTTGATTGCTCTGTGTGATTGCTGGACAGTCTTTGTGACAGTGCAAGCTCAAGCTCAGAATTTGCATGCTTAGACCATGCTTGAAATGTTCTATGGCTGTATGTGCTCACTCTGTTATGTATGTTCTCACTCTGTACCCCAGCATGAGATTGACATCTGAGCAGCGTCAGCACCACAGTCTCAGCAAAGGACTGAAACTGTGCATATACAGTGTTTCCTACTCATCACGACACAAGACATAAGGCCGCTCTTGAGGTAACTTAAAGGACAAAGCAATCATGATCCAGTGACTGCTTTCTGATTGCAGTACTGCCTCTGGGTAAGGACAAGTTGAAGCATGGACAACCTCCTGGTGACAAAAGCAGTTGCCTAAAGGGCAAGATTCTGCACCTGTGGGTATGGGGTCATCTTCCCAGTCCATAGCTTCAGGCGCATTGCGAGGATGGAACTGAAAATTGGGAGCAATGAGACAATCCTCTGGCGGAGGCAGTCTGAAGCCAAACTTCTGTTTGTCAAGCGCTGGCAATGCCATCTTGTTGCGTCTGTCTGCGAGTGCTTGTAGTGTCTGCACAGCCAGTGAAGGTCAATCAAGACCTTCATTCATTTCATGCACTGTAAACGTGGGCTAGGCAGGCTCAGCAGGCCCATCTAGGTACGTACAGAAGCAATCAACTGTCTCCAACCATTTTGATCATGTGCTAACCTAAACCATTTATATTGGACATGGTGGGCGGAGAAGACCTTGTACACAGTTGTACACAGTCAAGACAGATTGCTTGCCATCTTGTCATCACAACAACTAATGCTGAAGCGCTGTGACTATCAGGTCTTCAGCAAAGGTATACGGATTTGACAACAGGGAGATGAGCCTGCCCTACTGCAAATTGTTTGTGAGCTTGAACTATGCTCGTGATAAGCCAGCCTGGCAAAACAGGACTTGTGCCACACACATATCTAGATCATTTGCAACAAGGTGCCACCTGTGATCATATTGGTGTTGTCATCATAACACATCATGCTGAAACGGATTGACTACGAGTTGTTCAACAAAGTGCTATTGACCATCACCAGCACACAAATGCTTCATGCGCTGTTGTGCACGGCCAATGCATTCGCAAACCAGAATTGTTGGGGATAGCTTACATCCTGAGATGGCGGCGTGACAAATGACGTGATTGCCTTTGCTTGGATGGCTAACATGACATCCTCAAGTCCAATACCTTTCTGGCTCAAGCCCGCCCTTTCCTGGAACGCCTGCAGCACAGCACAATGCACATGACTTGTGTGCTTTGAGCATGTATGGGCTGCCACTAGCTCAGCAACTGTCACATCACTTATGTCTTGGGAGCTAGTGAATGCTTGATCACAGACTCAGCAATTGCCCCATCACTTGTGCCCTAAGGACTTTTGGATGCTTAGTGTCTACATAGACTCAGCAACTCATCATGTGTTCGTTCACGAACGCATGTTAGACAGGCTCAGCAGGCCCAGCTATGTACATACTGGAGCAATCAACTCTGGCTTCGTCCAATCAGTTTGGTCCTGTGCCCTTTGAATCATTCATGGTGACAGCTACTCTAGAATCATTGCATCACTGCAATCATGACTGCAATATGGCATCATTGCAAACATGACTGGGCGTAAATCTGAGGGTTCAGGGTCAGGGTGATAGAGCAGTGTTGCTTATGAAGACCCTAGCATTCAGTTTGATAGGAAGACATGCATTGGCAGGCGCCTACAAACTTTGCGCAGGAATTGTGGCCTCAGTCATTCTTGCTATCCATGCAACTGACAGGTCAGAGATTGTGTGCAGGTGTTTAGGTTTACTGTTGACAGCCTTGACTGTCTCAATGTTTGGTCAGGTCTTGAGACATGCAACCAGACTTATTGGCTGGCACAAATCTGCCGTGTCTGTCTCGGATTCTCACCTCAGCAACTTGGAGAACTTCTGCTACATTTCTGTACATAAATTCGAGAAGCTGATGCACCACTGTAGGCTCATACTCCTTGATGCCCTGAGTCGATGGCACAACTGAGCCCACATAGCAAACTCGCTGCTTCAGATTGCGCAGTGACAGAGCCATCGAGTCGGGACAGCTGTATACCATAGACTCCAGCACTTGCGTGACCATTAAGGCATCTGACGGCAAAAATTGTTCCTCCTTCGGCGCAGGCATTTTATGTGCTCAACTGCGGCCTTCTGGGGCACGCTGTGCAAGCAGCAGCGAGATGTGCCTCGCGCAGATGCGAACAGATCTATGAAACTAGCCCCACGCAGAATCCCTTCATCGCAGCGATCCGTCACAAGAGCAATTTGGCAGTCACCAATATTTTCTGAAGGTGCTTGGCAGAGATGGTTGTCGACGCGACACCGCTACGCTCAAGAACCTTGACCGCAAATGTTGAGCTGACTACCATGGTTTCGGAGCGAAAGCAAGCAGCGCATGTTCAAAATGCCTTTCAAGCTCAAATACAACGCATCAGGCAGTTATGTTTGCTTTGGCCTTAAGGCGCAGCTGCGACCTCCCTCAGGGATTAGTGAGCGTGGCTGCAAAGCTTGAAATGACGCTTGTGACGACAAGCACGGACACAGTTCCTTGCGCCGTAGACGCGCAAGCTTGGTAACTGTATTCTCGACAGCAAAATAAAAGCTCCCGCATGGTGGTGTGGAGGTGAACGCATCAGCCATACCCTGTTGTCTTTCAGGACCTCAGGACCTGTGTTCTGCTTAATGAGTGTACAAGAAGGATCCCCAGCACATGAGTGTGTTGCTGGCCTTCTGTTGTTGTTCTCGATGAGTCATACGGGCTATTGGACCTCCCTAGACATCATCTTGGAACTCATTATGGATGACCTCGGCTTTTGGGATGCTGCAGAACTTTTTGGGCACATGTCACAGGCTGCATGATCTGTTTGTCAGCATCGATTCGCCTAAAACCTTACTTGACAACTATATGTTTCAGCCAAAATTTCACACGTTGCGATGCAGCTCAGCCCCTTTGATGCATATGTTTTAGTTCTCATGGGATGACACTGTTGAGAGTGTGTTTGAGAGGATGCTGTTAGGAAAGCCACCCACAGACAGCACCAACGTTGCCAAAGAATTAGCCAAGCTTTCGAGCCTGGACAAGGACACAAGGGGCACAACAATGGCGGCAAACATGCTCTGCAGGCTACGAGCTGTTGCTTTGGGTGACAACATCTGGCAATTCGGCTTCAGCAGAGGAGTATACTGCTGATAACTTCCAAGCTGAATGCATTGAGTGTCATCTGAGTGTACCCAACTTTTGTTGGGACACGTGTTGCAAAGATCTGCAGCAGCAGTTTACATCACTTATGCAGCCTCTGGTTGACGCCCTGACTGAGTTTGCCAACACCATTGGGCCAAAAGTTCCCCAATGCATCAATTTCCATATTTAATTACCAAAAGGATGATGCCTATTCAAGCCGTCATGGAATGCCTGCTGGAATTTGTCGCAGTCGGCTAGAGACCAAATGCACATGTGGAAGTTGCACTGCTGAGTGTGCTGCCCGTCACGGCTTGGCGTCTAAGTGCACCTGGAACTGGCTCCCACCTGGCGCAAGCCCTGACCATGAACCTTTCTCAGATTCAGTTTCTGAAGTTTTGCGTCTGTTTGAGTGACTGCAGAGGCCGATGATCAAGGGACAGATCCTGTTTAAGGAAATCAATCAGGCTTTAGCAAGCCAGTTGTTGACTAAGGACTTTGCAACCTTGTCAGCGGCTGCCCTCAGCTGTTTGAATACTCTTTGCCACACTGTTAGAGGGTGGCGCATAAGCCAGAGAGAGATATTACACGCTTTGACAGTCTGGTGGCATCAATAGGTCGAGTGTTGCTTTGTGACATACAGCCATCGCAGATATGGTCTGCTTGTTGAGCACGTGCCTTGTTTTGGTGTATGGACATGATGGCAAACATGTTGTGTGCATGTGGTGCTTGGCTTGTCAAGTCAGATGTTCAAGCATATCATGTCATATGCAATAAAGACATTAAATTTTGCCAGAACGTGTCAAAACCACGTGTCTCTCATGCTTGTGTTGAGAAAGTGGTGATCATCCCGACTGCGAAAGTCGCTAGATATGTCCTGCAAATGCAACGGTGTTGACATGCATGTTGCACTATCTTCATGTGTCAGTGAAGTGCAGCATGTCTGTTGTTCTAGGTGGTGTCGACGTGATGTTGAGAGAGAAATTTGTTCAACGAATAAGACTGGCTGCATCAGCATATGTAAATGCATGCTTCACACGAGAGCTATAGCTACTTGGCTGATTTTGTCGTAATATTGCCGTCACATGAATCGACGTTGGTGGGCACAGAGCTGATTATAGCAGCCTGCAATGCAGCGCCACAGCTATCGCGCAGCGGTGTTCAGAATCCTCCGGCTACTGAAGTGAACTCAGCTGCCCTAAAATCGATGCCGCAGCACGTTCCGGAGGTTTGTTTGACGACAGGAGCCGAACGCTGCTGCGGGTTGCGCTGTGCGTCAGCAAACCGTTCGAGGCGGAGAATACAAGAGCTTTTGGCGATTGACTGGCCGATCTTGCCTCAGTCGCTGTCAGGCAAACCCAGCGATGTCGCGGAGCTTTCCAGGTGCGTGTTTGACCGGTGGAATAGTGCTTGATTGCACATATAACTTGTATGTCAGAAAGCATGTTGGGAGCTTTAATACGCGCGAGACCTGCAGGCGAGCAATATGAACAGGATTTCATCCCACACAGGCTATGCAACTGGGAGGTACCGGCTGTCAAGGTAATCGTTGCTCGCTCTTCCCTCAGAAAGGCTGCAAAGCCTTTGCACCTCAAACAATGCCAGACAGGTTCTCACGCCCATGGGTGTTCCTTGCAGACAACATCCGCTGCCAGCATGTATGGCACCTTGAACCCCCGAAAAGAAGCAACAGTAGCCATAGCTGACGGTCGTGGATACTTGTTGAAGAAGAAGAGCAAGTTTAGTGACTCCTTCAATCACGACAAGCATGTCTATGACACATCTGCCGCGAGGTGGCCCAAGGTATTTTGAGCCAAAGCTCTAGCGACTTGTATCTATAACAGATTTGCTCACTGTCATGACCTGGTGTGATTCCAGCCGATATGTGTTTTCTGCAGCCCAACCCTCTGATCAACACAGGAGCGCACGCCACGATGGGCTACAAGGGCATTTTGACGGATTATCTGAACGCCTCAACAGTGTCCATTCCCAGCGTAGACATTGCTGGATGCAAGGAGCGCAATTACCACTAACCACAGCAGCAGCCCGTGCAGCTTTGCAGCTTGATCCAAATTGACCATGCCATGCCTGGATTGGCTGATGGAGCAATTCGCATTATGACACTGTACACAAGCAGTTCAGGCATGCAGCCAGAACATAGGAAGAAACGGCATTCCTTTTTGCATGGCAGCAATGACGCAACATTTTCAGTGCAAGCTTAATCGGATGCAGCAGAGATGATTTGTACCCTTGCAGCACTGTGCAGCTGGCAATTCTTGATGGGCTACTGCAGCTTAGGCAAGACTTCGCTGCTTCAAGGGACTCACAGTGGCACAGTCAACGTGATCCTTTACGGTGTACAATTGTTTCCTCCAGAACAGGAGATGACATGGCCAATATTGATCCATGTTTCTGCCTACACATGCTTATTGCAAATGCTGCAATTGATCTGCATCTGCCAACAGGTAGATATCTGAAGCAGATTGCATCCGAGCTCGGGGCCAAAAAGAAAAACAAAAAGAAAAACAAATCTGCGTCGACAGGCGTCATGACAGGAGCCCGTATCTAAAGAGGCAGCCCTAGATTCAGCAGATTGCATAAGGGTTCGATGATAGAAATGGACCATGTGCTGATAGACCAAAAAATGCATTCAACAGGCTGCCCTATTAGCACGACAAAATCAAAGGTTCAACAGGGAATCTCACTTTGGAAGCGCGCGCTCTGAGCATCAGCGTCAACGGGAAAGATTTTGCGGACAGAAGCTTTGCACACAAGAAGCTGTTGGACAGCTCTGTCATACAGAATCACCCTGTTCCAGATTGCCCAGTCCTTGGATCCAAACAATTTTTGCGACCCTCAATTTGCGTGTTCCTGCCCTCCATTCTGCACCAACAGCAAACACAATGTGAGAGAGATGAGCATGCAATCTGAATCAAAAGCAATTTTTGGGGAAGGTTTACCAAATACATTCCAAGACCGAGAGACAGGCAAACAGTCAGCATTGCTAGAAAATGAGATCAGCTGCAGCATACTTGCACTGCAGGTGAGAATTGTTTTGCATGCACAAGGACGCAAATCATAATGCAGCAGATGTTGACAAAGCACTGATGAAAGTGCAATGCAGGTATATGTGCAACAGTATGAGCAGACATACAACCAAGCACTGATCAGTCTGCAATGCAAGTTCATGTGCAGCAGTTTGAGCAGCAGAAAAGACACAGCTTCAAGGGATGAATGCTCAAAACAGCTGCTACAGGCCTGCAAATAACACCAATTGAAAACAATGGTTGCGCTTTGCATAACATGCGCTATGTGTGTGTGGGCCAACTTCTATCTGGCCTGCAAAGGTTGAGCGAAGCTTACTTTGGCGCTGATTTTGAGAGCAACAAGATTGACATGGCATCTGGTGCTTTTGTCACAGGATCTATACTGTCTGAGCATCCAGTACTGTCTTCAACTTGGCCTGCATAGACAAAGTTGCAATTCAGCATCTAGCAGCTGAGCACTTGCTTGGCTACAATGCAGTCATATGTGCAACAGTCTGAACAAACACACAACTTCTGAAGGGTCGAGCACCTGGTTGCTGCCTCAGAAGCACAATGCTGGGATGCCTTGTGAGACAGAGGGCTCTTGCTATGATGCCTAAAGGCATAGACTTTTCTTTTTCTTTTCTTTTTTGTCAAGCGCCCAGTACAAGCGCTACAAAGCAGCAGATTGAAGGCTGGGGAAAGCTTACCTCTGCAACTACCCTGGTACAAGGCCAGCGCAGCACTTGGTGCACAGCCATGCTGCGCTGTCTGCTCATATGTTGCAGTCCAGAAATGGCCTGTACACACAAGGTTACAGCTCAATATGTGGCAGCTGAAACTGAGCAGTTGTCCATCTGCGATACAGCCATCTGTGCAACAGTATGAGCAGCAGGAAATGCACAGTTCAAAGGGTCAAGCAGCCAACACAGCTGCCACAGAGCAGCAAACTGGGGGCTGGGAGTACAGCTTACCCCTGCAACTATTCTGTGGACTACAAGGCCAGTACAGCACTTGCTGTGTTCCACGGCCATCCTGCATTGGCTGCTTCGTTTGGCGTTGTCCAGTATTGGCCTGTACAAGCAAGAGCACAGATTGTGACGTATCAATAAATCAATCAATCAATCAATAGAATTCAAAGTCTGGGGTAGGGAGCCATATGCGACTCATCTGACTTCCTGGCTTGAAAGCACAGGTGAATGTGTCTGGCAACCAAGGCAGCTGATCAAAGTTTGCCTCAAAGAAAAGGCAAATGTCCCGCTGGTGAAAGGCTGAACTAAACAAAGCCAAATATTGACCTGTGATAGCCTCTGATGTATCAGCTGATACTGTACCAAGATGAGCCTGAGTCTGCCTAGCATGGGGCAACAAGCGAGGAAAAGAGCGAGCGAGCGAGGGAGCGAGCGAGGGAGGGAGGGAGGGAGGGAGTGAGTGAGTGAGGGAGTGAGTGAGTGAGTGAGTGAGTGAGTGAGTGAATGAGTGAGCGAGGGAGGGAGCGAGCGAGCGACAGACAAGCACTTGTTCAACTGGAATGCAATCATGTATGCAGAGTCAGCACGCTTTGCTATGCTGCTTGGCTGACTGTTGTGCATCTCTGTGTAGACCTGGAAGCTGCCTGTGTCACACTATGTTTTGCTGTCATGGAGTACTTGTCACATGGATGCTGAGTGACTCTGTCTTGATATGTATCAATGTCAAAGGTGGAAGCATCTCACAGCACTGTATGCCCAGCAGCCACAAACAGGCCGATTGGATGGACATGCAACCTGTACCATGCAGCTTGTTCAAGCAGAATGAGCTGCAAGTTGCCAACAGCACAACATGCTGTAAAGCCAATGTTCCAGAAACGATCAGTTTTGATTGCAAAGTCTGACAAGTGACAGGGTGACTCAAATAACAGGCAGCAACTGACATGACCAAAGCGCCCTCGCAAGGCAGTGCGTACCGGCATAAAAAAGTCTTTATGACTGGAATGCTGTCAATGGGCTACACTGCCAGTAGGCTTTGCATTTGGTCAGTAGTTGGACCTCAGCAAGCATAGCCGAACCAGCGCCTCTGTGTCCCCTCTTTGAATCTCCTGAGGCAGATTGGCAGCCTGTAAGTACAGCTCAAAGTCAGCCTTGCCGCAAGGCATGATTGGTGTATCTTCAGCTGACGCCTTGAAGCAGCGCAGAGAGGGATGCAGCTGCTGATTACATGTGATGCTGAAAAGTTGATCAGCTGTGCATTTGCACAGCACAAACTGTCAGGAGATATACAGCCAAGGAAACTGCAGAGAGGCATGCAGCTGCTGATCACATGTGATGCAGCAGTGTGTCTGGGCAGCAAAGTGATGGTACCGCTGTATCATATGTGACAACCAGGAGATGTCAACTCCCATGCGTCGCACTAAGGAGCCCTCACTCGTTAAGCCAAGTGTCCATATGTCAAGTAAGAGCGCGTTCATGAGCTAAAGCAGTGTGAAGAATGCATACACAGAGCTTGCAGCAGAAGTCTGACCTTCAATAGTGTATTATCAGCAAAGATAAGCATCGAGGCTGCCTGCAAGGGATTCTATCCTCAAAGTGAGAAAGCCCGCCAGCTAATCTGGGCCCTGTCTGGATGCCCAGGCAGATGCATTGAATTGCCCATTTGCCCTCTGCAAGCAGTACCCCAAGTCAGCCTTGCAAGAAGACTTGCTTAGTGCATCGCTTAGAGCAGTGAGCCGTTGCACAGGCACATGCAGCGATTGATCACAAGCGATGCTGGCGAGCAAACAGCTGTGTGTCTGGCCAGCATATGCATCGCTACAGCACATGGTCCCTCCCATGGCTTGCAAGACTCATCACTACACAGCTGGAACATACTGAGCAGTCCTGAACAGTCAGGTTCCAAATGCAAACCAAGGTGAGGTGTGTGCTGGGTTCAGGCTAATGCGTATCTTCATACCACGTACTCAGTAACTGGCAGTGGGTGTCTAATTGACGACGCTGTAATCTCATCAGAGGCATGCGTCAAGACTGCTAAAGCGTGACCTTTGCCAGCTGTGCATGCCTGAGTGACAGTAAATAGACCCTGAGCAAAGATATGCAACAAGGCTGCCTGCAAGGATGTTGCAGTGCATACCAAGAGCTTGCAGCAGGTGCCTGACTCAAAACGGAGTATCCTCAGCAGAAACATGCATCCAAGATTGTGCAAATATGGAGAGTGCGTACCAAGAGCCTGCAGCTTGTGTCTGTCCATGAGTGACAACATGAGATCCTTAGCAGAGGTATGCATCAAGGCTGCCTGCAAGGATGTTGCAGTGCATATCAACAGCTTGCAGCTGGTGCCTGACTGAAAACGGAGGATCCTCAGCAGAAGCATGCATCCAAGATTGTGCAAATATGGAGAGTACGTACCAACAGCCTGCAGCTTGTGTCTGTCCATGAGTGACAACACGAGATCCTTAGCAGAGGTATGCATCAAGGCTGCCTGCAAGGGACTCTATCCTCAAGCTGAGGTATCCTGCCAGCTGGTCTGGACCCTGCCTTGTGATGCCGACAGGCACATCAATCAAAATGCCCGCACGTGAAAGCAGTTCATGCCTGAACACCTCCCGCCCTGTGAGCCTGCATGCATAATGACAACACTTTTATTTGTTTGGTTCAGCCTTTCATCAGCGAATATTCGCGTTTTTTAAGGCAAACACTGATCAGCTGCCTTTGGTTGCCAGACACATTCACCTGTGCTTTCAAGCCAGGAAGTCCAATGAGTCACATAGGGCTCCCTACGCAGACTGTAAATTCTATTGATTGATTGATTGATTGATTGATCGATCGATGACAGCATGCATGCTTGTTTGGCGAGAGAGAAAGCAGCACATTGGACAGCTCAGCGATTCACAGTGCAAATGCACCAGAAAGCTCTGAGCTAAGCAAAACAGTCGGCTTGTGACTATCCTGATCACAAGCAGGACACATGCATGTTGAAAAAACAGACATACTGTGACCGTAAAAGTGATGGAATCATGAAATGCGTTGTGCAGGCAACAATGCCGGTCAGTAGTGCAGCCAAAACTGCTCATGAGTAAGCTGATGACTGAACCTCCAAGACTTTCAATCAAAACAGCAATTGCTCTTGAGACTGCATCAAGCATAGCACAAAAGCTGCAACATGCATGCTGCATGCCCAAAGCATGCTGGTTTCAGGCCGACACTAGCATGCATTGCATTATGATTGTGTATAATCTATGTATCTCACCTAGAAGGCTCATTTGTGAAGCAGTCCAGCTGAGAGCAGCTACACAGAATGGGTTGTGCTCCGTTCCTCTGTGGGTGCACAACAGCAGTGACCACGTAGTTTGAAACACCCACTGCAAGGGTGCTTTGCAACCCGAGGTCAGCCAATGTGCCTTGCAATTCTGAGAAATCATATAGAGTCTGCTGAGGCTGTGGTCTGGCACCCAAGCGCTGCAGCTGGGCTTCAAGACCTGCCCAGTTCTTGCGGTCTGAAGCTGAGGCATCTGAGGGAGGTGTAAGCCAGTCCAAGGCTTGGAACAGTTGAAGCATGTCAAGTGCATTGGGCGTAGGCGAGGTTGCAGGCATGTTGCGCAAGCGGTACAGCACCTGTCTGAATGTACTGAATTGCAACACTCCAGCTACAGCCAGACTCCATGCTGAGTTTGCCAATTCTTGGACCGATACTGACTCCTGACCCAGAAGACGGGAAAGCAGATGCTCAGCTTCCTCTTGCCTGATTGCTAGCCTGAGCTCAGCGCATGCAAGCAAGAAGTTACCGATCTCCTGTGTTGTGGGCAGCTGTGCATCATCTTTGCATAGGGACAGGAACCTATCCAGCAGTTCTGTTGCAAACAAAGCTGGCGGCGAATGCTTGAGCACCTGCAAGGCCCATGCAAAGCTGGCGGTTTCCTGAGAGTTGGGACGCTGTTGGGTGGCTGGCGATTGCAGCATCTCCAAGAAAGTGTCACTCAGCGTATCCAGAAGCTGGACTGATGGCCTGGCTGACGGCAGTTTGGCAAGAGCCCAGATGACATTTGCAATGTTCTGGGAATCTGGGCGCTGACCTGCATCCAATGATTGAATCTTGTCAATGAAGCTGTCACCCACCGCACTCATTACATATGCTGATGGGTCAGCAGTTGGCAATGTAGCAAGAGCCCAGCTGAAAATGGCAAGGCCTTGAGCTGTCGGTTGCTCATTTGCATCATCTGATTGCGTTTTCTCCACAAAGCTGTCGCTCAGTGCAGACAGCAGTTGATCTGATGGCTGGGCTGATGGCAACTTGGCAAGAGCCCAGGTGAAGTTTGCAAGCCCTTGAGCAGTTGGACGCTCATGTGCATCAAAAGACAGCATCTTCTCCAAGAAGATGTCACTCAGCGCATTGAGCAGTTGTCCTGATGGCTTAGCTGCTGGCAAGCTGGCAAGGGACCAGATGACATTGGCAACATGTTGGGAGTCTGGACGTTGACTTGCATCAGGTGATAGCATCTTCTGTAAGAAGCTGTCGCAAAGCAAATCCAGCAGCTCGGTCGATGGCTGAGCTGACGGCAGTTTGGCAAGCGCCACAAAGAAGCTTGCAAGCTCTGAAGAGGATGGACGCTCATTTGCATCCTGTGACTGCATCCTGTCTAAGAAGCTGTCGCCTAGCATACTCAGCAAATGCGCTGACGGCTGAGCTGTTGATAGCGTGGCTAGAGCCCAGATGAACTTAGCAAGCTGCTGAGTGTTTGGCCGCTCACGACTATCCTGCGCGTGCATCTTCTCCAAGAAGATGTCACTCATTGTGCTCAATAGCTGGATTGATGGCTTGGCTGATGGGAGCTTGGCAACAGCCCATATGTAGTTTGCAAGCCCTTGAGCAGTTGGACGCTCATGAGCATTCTGTGATTGCATTCTCTGTAAGAAGCCTTCATCTAACGCTGTCAGCAGCTCTGATGATGGCTTAGCTGATGGCAAAGTGGCAAGAGCCCAGCAGAAGTTTGAAAGCGCTTGAGCTGTTGGATGCTCACGTACATCAGGCAACTGCATCTTGGCTAAGAAGGTGTTGCCAAGGGCAGTCAGCAGTTGCGCTGATGGGTTGGCTGATAGCAGCCTTGCCAGACTGTAAGTGATGTTGGTGACTGCCTGCGCATTCAACTTGGACATGTCTGTGGTTCTGAGGGACCGCATGACTGCTGGCAGTAGATATCCTCGGCAGGGATACAGCTGTAGGTCTGCACATGCCACCATCAGAGAAGAGTACGACTGACCAGCAGCAGCATGCATGGTTTTGAGGAACTGCCCAGCTAGCTGATCTACTATGCCTGGTATCAGATCGTCTGGATTGACCTTCAAGCGCGCAAAGCACCAAAGGATGTTGCTGCTGGCGCGGGAATCCACGTCACGAATCATAAGCTGCAAGCTTGTGAGCATCTTGAGAAGAAACGCTTGCAAGTCAGGGCCGTGGACCTGTGGGTTCACCCTTCTGCCGTGGCAATCTTCTTCTGCTGTGCAGATCTGAGCTGCTCCATACAGAATGGCGCTGACATGTATTATGTTCAGGTGTGCCTCTGCTGATGTGCAGAGTTGATCCATGCGGGTCATGTACAGTGACAAGTTTGCGCCAGGAGCGGCTGATCTCACGCTTTTGGTGGCTGCATACTGCTCGTCTTTGATGTACCGTGTCATTTCTATTGCTCTGCCCTGCATAGCACATGGCAATTCAGCCTAAGACGCAACCAGTATATATCAAGGAAGCACATGCTGGGTAAGCCACAACTGGCTTGTGCATCCCATCCTTGAACTTACATTGGGCCTGCTGCTATAATCAGAAACATGCTGCCGTCCAAATGCAGGCTGTTGAGGCCTGTCTGACCCTGCTGATAGCTGCAGCATCACACAGGCTTAAGGGGCGAGGGAAAAGTGGCAGCACAAAACAACAGGCTTTCAAACCGGACCTGTTTCGAATTCTGCTGCTCTGCTGCATCTGTGGAAGGCCATCTGGCCAAATCGGAGTCTGTCTGCGCAGCTGCCTCCTCAGTCCTCCTGACAGCAAGATGCTCTGACCTGCGACAGTCACGTTCGCGGTCAGCGAATTGACACAAGTCGGAGCATGCGACGCAGTGAACGTTCTACATTGAAAACACACCTGTTGCTGATGAAGGAGTGCAGAGGTCTTGAAAGCAACTGTCTAACCGGATGTCTGCTGTTGCCTAGGCATGCTTGGCTTTGCACAGGACGAATTACTATCTTACAGCACGTTGTGCAGTGACTGACAGGCAGCATTGTGGATGATCAGCAGCAGGGTGCTGTTGGCAACTTGGCCTGGTGATGTCTGACTGGAAGTCTATCGAAATGTAAGCCATGGTTTCGGAGCTGTCAGTCTTGAAAGCCCAGGCTTGCACCAGTGGGGGTGTAGCTACGGTCCAATTTCGATCCCAAATACGATTTCCAGCAAAACTGGATGTACCACCTGTTTACAGCTGTTCAAAGCGGGATTGCGCGCAGGCTGCTGCAACTCGAAGCTTTTCGCTTGTTCTGAGGCATCGAAGGCAATCAAGCAAGCTTTGAACGAGTTTTCAGCATAAGCGATGCTGCAGCCCAGAAGATATACGCGTTCCGAAGCGTTTTCCACTGCAAGATCACGAGCCTTGCCCAGCTCAAGGCCAGCACGTATGACGCCCGCAAGTGTCTCAAATGCTGTCGATCACGCACAACAGCAAAACACGGGCTGGATCGAGGTGTTGCGCTCGTGATCGACCCCGCTGTAGTGTTTTCAACAACTTGCAAATTAACATGAAGTCGACCGTAATTATACGGGACATCGCCCCCACTGGGCTTGCACGGAGCCTCATCAAAGGGCGCGTCACGTCGATCAGAAAGGACAAAACATTGCATACATAGCAAGACCACCAAGCCACCTTCACTACGATCTTCCGCGGTGAGTACCTTGAGGCACAGCACAGCACACCATACTGTACTCTTATGCTTCGTGCTGATGAAAATGTGCACAGACTGGCTCGCTCAAAGACAGCCGCATGACTATCTTTGAGGCACCTAGCAAGGTTTTGGAGCTGAACCAGCATGCATTTTGAGACAAATAGCTCTTGACTGATATCTGGTGGTTGCACTGTAGCTGCATACTACTGCTGGCATGTTGTAAGTCGATTACTAATGCTGCGGCACAAAGATGCAGGCAGTGGCTGCTCCTAGTTGATTCTGATCAAAGCAATTATGCATGCACCAAATACTTTGCACTCCTGATGCACGCTTGCCTCTGGCAGCAGTGTATGTCATCTCTAAGACACAGCAGGAGTTCGCATAGCAACTTCAAGACACAAGAGGAGTTCGCATAGCAACTTCAAGACACAAGAGGAGTTCGCCTACATCAGACTGTTGCGCTTACCTGAAGTGCGCGCTGTGTGTGGACTCATCAACACGCACCGTACATGTTGCAGCTGACTTGATGGAGCGTGCATATCCTATACACCACTGGATAGGGTAAATTTACTGCCTGCTGTGGTTACAGCTGCATTCCAAAGCTCATGTCATCTACACTATCTGGGTTTGCGTGTAGCACCACATGATGGACACACGCAGGACATGCAGGCACAGACCAAAATGCAGATGGTATGTCTTGTGATGGACGGGATTTGGCGTCTTTGCACAGGCTGTACTTGGACAACTGTGTCAGAGCTTGTTGCGCATACACTTGTGCCAGTATTGAGTTGCAATAGGTCTTTTGGGATAGTGCTGAATCACTCTCCCTTAGATATGCCAAGTGCATGTCACAGAACATTGGTCGCCTGTCATCTCGAGACGAGATAAGTCAAAGAGCTCGTTGTTCGTGTAGCAATGGAGCGAAGCTTTGAAACTCAAGCAGTCCATCGCATCCCTGAGGTGCCATGCCAATCTGTCAGTGACTGACAGCTCATGCCTTAACAGTACACAGGCGTACTTTCGAAGTGACCTGCTGCATACAATTGCAATTTGAAAATGATTGCCGCTGCATCAGCAGCAACAATGGCATCAGCTGAAGAGACTGTTGCAAAATTTGTATGCAGCTGTGCAGAGAGTGATGTTGCCCGCTCGGCTTCCGCAACAAGGTACGTCCTGTCAAGTCGACATGGCAGATTTCTACAATCTGTACTATCAGCTGTCATCCATTTCTGCAGTTTGCAGCATAGAAACAGTAATGTCATGGGTCGCTCAACAGGACATACAGTCATTGTTGCACCATGCCCCCAGCCTGCACGGGTTCTTGAAGCTTCTCCACAACTGCTTTGCGCTCGAGTAGCTCTGTAATAGCTTCATCTAGGACAGGATCGCCCTTTTCAAGACCGTCAACTTCCTTCATTTGACGCACACGGTCTGCTTGCTCCTTGACTTGTTGTTCTGCAGCCACAACAAGAGACTCAGTCTTGCACAAATGAATGAATAGAGACTCAGCAGGCCCAGCTAGGTACTTACTGGAGCAATCAACTGTCTCCAGCCAGTGCAATGCTGTGCTAGGCTAAACCATCTAAACTGTGCACGGAGGGAGGTGAGGCCCTTGTAAACCGAATGCTGATGGATATTATGGGAAGCAGCTCAAGTCATTGCTGTTGAGCTGTGTTAGGCGCTGCAAAAGGCCAACACTGTGCCAGGTCTGCACTTTGCCTATGGCATCTCAACTGCTGTGCCCTGACAGCAGTCATGCGCTAAAATGAGCAAACTTTGCCTTTGCTGCCAAAGCTGGTCACAACCATGTTCTGCTCGACAATTTCTGGCAAGGGCCTGATGAACATCCATCACACACAATTTGTATGGTCAAGTCCAATAAGTTTCCTTTCACTTTCAGGGTTTTACTTGCGGCTTCACAGTAGCAAAACCTCTCACGGACAGCAGCCCATGCAGACTTGTCTTGTGACATATAGCGAATTCTCTTTGTAACGAATGCTTTGATTCCCAGAAAAGTTGTCTTTATATCAACTTGTCCATACTTGTAGCTGCCAGGACAGTCAGAATGCAGTGACTGGGCAAGAGCTGCATTGTCCTTACATCAAAAATGCCCTTCCATTGGGTGTCCTGACAAAGAGAAGTTACTGTACCTGCTTGTTGAAGTTGCTGTGCTGATGATTCAGCGCTCTGTTGTTCAGCAACCTTTGCTTCTGCATTGGGACCTCCTTTGGTGCCGTCATCAAACTCCCACTCATAGATGACAATGCCTTGCCCTAACAGGTCACCTGAATCACACAAAACACCTGAGAAGTAAGTACTGCTACCCGCTTGCTGGAGTTGCTGTGCTAACAATTCAGCAGCCTTTGCCTCTGCAGGTGGGACCTCCTTTGGTGCCGTCATCAAACTCCCACTCATAGATGACAATGCCTTGCCCTAACAGGTCACCTGAATCACAAAAAACACCTGAGAAGTAAGTACTGCTACCCGCTTGCTGGAGTTGCTGTGCTAACAATTCAGCAGCCTTTGCCTCTGCAGTGGGACCTCCTCTGGTGCCATCATCAAACTCCCATTCACAGATGACAATGTCTTGTCCTAGCAGGTCACGTGAATTATACAGCAGCCTGAGGTGCGACTACTGACCAGCTTACGCGTCACTCCAACACATACAACATGTTGCTGCTCAGCAAGACCTTAGATAGTGACAGAAAGTCTTTACAGCACAGAACAGAGCAACTGGACTTCCAAGCAACACCAGCAATGTGTGAACTGCATGTCCCAACATATGTTGCTCAGCACGACCAGTTGCATCAATGCGAGCATGCTCAAGTGCAAGCTACCTGGGGCTGGCCGCTGGCAGCAACAGTCTTGATCACTCCAGATACATGACATGAGACAGAAATGTGGGGTCCTCAATGTTCTTCATGACTGCATTATTCAGACACCAAATGACATGCTGAGCCTGTATCAATGTCAGGCCACAGACCTATGGGGTCTATCCTGTTGAACATGACTTTGTCGTTCAGACGCTGGATGACAGGACACAGACCTGTCAAGTCTTCAACACAGACTTCAATCTCAGCAAATAAATGACCAATCATTGTCCTGCGCAGTCATAGTTGGTCTACACGACTGCAGCGTTAGCAACAGATCAAAGGCGGCAAAGAGACATCAGGCCAAAACCCTATGGGGTCTTCAATGTTCCACATGACTGCATCATTCAGACAGACTGGTTTGCCCTTCAGGTCAGTTGTCCAGGCCTTTTGCACGTGACTGCATCATTTAACACACAAAATGACCAGAGACAGACCTGTGGGGTCTTCAATGTTCCACATGACTGCGTCATTCAGACAGATTGGTCTGCCCTTCAGGCCAGTTCTCCAGGCCTTTTCCACTGGGGCTGTGCCCTTGTCCTTTACCTCTGCTAACAGCTTATGCCTATCCTCCTTGTCCTGCGACGCCAGCGAATCAACCAATGAATACAACAATCGGTCATTGAGCTAGTTGGTGCATGAGTAAGGAAGTGAGCATGTGGGTGGGTTGGTAAGAAGAAGGGCAGCAGGGTGGTGTGGGTGGGTGGGTGAGGGAGTGGGTGGGTGAGGGAGGGGGCAGCAGGGTGGGGTGTTAGGGTCAGCAAGCAAGCAAGCAAGCAAGCAAGCAAGCAACCAAGCAATCTATCAACACACTGACCTGGCCAATGCTGCTTGCATGCATGAGCTGGAGGCATCACAGCTTGAGCAATTTGAGCAGCTGTAGAGTCCATCTCTTTGCACCATGTTGACCATGCTGCTATCTTCTGACACTTGCCACCAAAAAATGCAGCACACTTGAGTGCGTAGTGACTTACTGTGTCTTTGTGTTGATTGGTGCAGTCAGATTGTTGTCCAACAAGCTCCTCCCAGCTAGCTTCAAACAGCTCTAGGGCAATCTTGTTGGCATAGTCGTACCTGTCACAGAAAGACAGCATACTGGGTGACATGATCTGCAAGGGCTGATGATTTCGAGTGCGCTGAGCTTGAACAGTGTACCAGAGACAACAGGCAAGGGCTGATTCAGCCTGACAAGATGCTACCGCGTGACGTACGTATACATCAACGTGAAACACAAAGTGACTGCAATGATGTAAGAGGCGGAGGGACATGGCGGGATTCTACAGGTAACAGACAAGTTGTGATGTAGCATGGTAGGATTTTGTTTCAAGACATACCTGAACATGGACCATATACCAACTGCAAATTTTGGGTGATGTAATCTATTGGTTCAGCTGAAATGCCGCAGCAGGGGTGACATGATGAGAAGCAAGTGTTGGACTAAAAGCTGGAGCAGGGCAACAAGCAAGTGATGGAGTATATTGAGGGACAGTCGTCTAAGAAAGCGATCTGGGACCTGTGAGCTTACTTGGGTGGGTCTTCTTCTAAGTCATGTGTCAAAATTGCAAATGGTGCATTCCACAGCAACTCTGCTATTTCCTCTATTCTTGCGCCATCCATGAATGGCCTGCATGACTCATGCATTCACTACATTGTGAAATCTTTGAGGCTACAGTGCCCTTGCTTTGTGACGTCTGCTTTATTTGCCACAACAACAGTCCTTACACCAAGTCGTCCTTGCACAGAGGACTGCTGCAGTCAGAATGCAGTAATCAGTATTGAATTGCATTGCAGCTGCTTGTAAGATGCAATAAGGCTCTTTTTGAGTTGAGGAGGAGGGGCTTGGGCTACAAGAAAGGTTGCTTACTTGCCAGTTTTGCGATGGAAGCTCTCAACCATCAGCAGGTTCTGCATGATGACATCTGTTTCCTGGTAAGGCTTTGCAGGTTTTGGAGGAGGGATTTCGATGCCTGGTGCCTTTTGCTGCTTCCCTCCGCCACCGCCTTTCTTCTTAGCCTACAGACTATGCATGCATAGCACCTCAAGGCTCAAGGTAGCCATGGTCGTGGACTTATTGCAACATACAAACAAGGTCATGGGTTACAACATCAAGTGACGACTGTCACAGAGTGCATTTCCTGCTGCGCCGGGCGGAACCGATGTTACCTGAGCTTGCACAGCCCTTCTGATCTGCTTCTGGCCGATTGTATGTCGCCAGCTAAATGGTCTTGGCCTGCATGAGCCGCAAGATGCGCGGATCAAAAGTGATGTCAAATGCGCTTGAATGACGGCAGCGGTGACTGGGCATACCGTTCTGAGCGAGGCATGAATTGGTGATGCGCATGGTTGCCGTGCATGGCGAGCTTCACGCCCACGCCTTGCGATCCTGGGCACACCGCGCTTTGCATCTTCCGTGGTCTGTCAGTGCAGTTAGGAACCAGTGGCAGCGCCCAAAGCCGGGCAAGTGCGTTCGATAGGCTTGCAAAACTCTACGTATTCTCTGGCGCGGCCACGTGATCTCAAGAAGCTCAGGTGTCATCGTTAGCTATCCTCTCGCTGGAAACTTACGCCAGGCAAGCAAGAGAACTGGCCTTCGCTGAACAGCACGCTTCCTCAGAATCCGTTGCTGTGAAGTTGAACGAGGGCCTCGACAAGCAGAGCTGTTTTGAGATCCGTCACTGACACGCCATGCTGGCCGCACACTTGCTGCGTCGGTGCGCCAGCGGCCTCAAAGGAGCAGAGGCTACCAGCAAGGCTTTAGCTGCTGCACAGGTCAGCGTTTGTGTGGTGATGTGGCGATGGTCCTGAACAGTGTGCTCTGCTACCACACGTATCAGTGATCTCCTCGGCTTCAACGCTTGCCACGCTATGCAGGTTGCAGCCAGGCAGACCGCAAACTCCCAGTTTCGATTCTTCGCCGCCCAGCCCCAGGTATGCTATAGCTGCTCTTTCCCTACCACCAGTCCGTACCATCTACTAGCAGGCTCAAGTTCCAAGTTGAACTTTTTGGTGTGCAGCCAGCAGCATCAAATGACGAAGAGTACAGCAAGCTGACAAGCCAAAAATCTACTGTAACGGTATGTGGAGACAAAGTTTGCTCCTCGCACCATCTCAGCTTGGTGCTTTTGAGCAGGCCGTAGCTGAATTCTCCTGTGCAAATGCAGTGGCCAAAGCAACTGAATGCATCACTGGAGGACGTTGACCCAGAACTGTATGATATTATTGAGCATGAGAAGAACAGACAGTACAAGGTCAGGCAGTTGCTGTCAGCAAACATTTCTCATGCTGGTTGTCTGGATGCTGCTGGTCTTGACGCTGATTTGTACACTGGGGCGATCTGTCATCATTAAAATCATTGGCATGGATTGATGTTCCATGAGCACGGCGCCATCCTTACAATGTACTGACATGCGCTGACTAGTGGGTGCCTGCGTTGTCTTGTGCCGATCAGCGGGTGCTTGCTTTGTCACGCGCTGACTAGTGTCGTGGGTGCTCGCTTCGTCAGCCCAAGCCATGTCCGTCTGCTTGCTGGCATTCCAGCTTCTGCCTTTTGCAGCACTTCCCTTTGCAGTTTCAATGCACATCTCACTACCGATCATAGCTCTCAAAGCTTGCATGTTTGCATAGGAGCAGCATTTCACATATGTTGCTGATCAAATGTCTCCATTGTCCTCTAGGTCCAGCTTGACAAATGACAGCATTTGTGGCTGGGACCTTCATGACATCTCATCTCTGGTTCATGTTGAGGACATCAGACTCATCTTCATATGCATCCCTTGTCTGTTACTTATGTCTGATTCATGTTGTGGACATCTAACCTTATCTCACATAAATTCTAGTCTGTGCAACATGTTTGAGATTCTACTCATACCATGGTTGTTGCAGCTCATAATATGATTGCTGCAGGGACTTGAGCTCATTCCCTCAGAGAACTTTGTGTCATCATCAGTCATGGAGGCTGTAGGGTCTGTCATGACTAACAAGTACTCTGAGGGGTACCCTGGCACTCGTTATTATGGAGGCAATGAGTTCATTGACAAGGCAGAGAGCTTGTGCCAGGTCATTTCTTGTGATCTATTTCAAGAACATTAATACCAATAACACAATAGCTACACTTTCAAGTATTTACTGCTAGTTGAGTGTGGCACAAGGTCTGTCTGGCCAGGCAGTCTTGTCTTGAGCATCGCAAAATGCATGTCTCATGTTTGACAGTTGGAAGTTAGACAAATTGTCCCGTTTCAGTAGGTAGAATGCCATTCTCTTTGTCAACAAATGTTTGATGTTTTGCATCTTGGCTGCGTTTGCATGCTCATGAGGCTGCGCCCTGCACATGACAGCATCATTTTGCCATCTTCTAACTCTTACAGCCCCTCTTTTGCCACCCTCCTCTTGACCATTTTTCAGCTGACTGAGCGGAAGCATTCTCATGTGCATCAACAGAGTCGCTACTTGATCTTGCTACCTTATACAGTATCACCCTGTCCCTGCAGGCACAATGGTCCTGCTAGATTGTACTGTGCTTCCTAGACAGTCTTGCAAATTGCTGTGCTGGCAAGTGCTCATGCTTTCACTGCAATGCTGCAGAAAAGAGCGCTGGAGGCTTTCAGACTGGACCCAGAAAAGTGGGGCGTCAATGTGCAGTCCCTGTCCGGGTCTCCAGCCAACTTCCAGGTACAGTAACTTTTCTTTGTCACGATACTCATTGTAAGGACATCCTTGTTGTGAGGACAATGCAACTGGAAATCCGTCACTGCATTCTGATTGCAGTAGTCTCTCTGAGCAAGGACAATTCAATGTAAGGATAGTTTTCTTGGTTAACCAAGCAGTCGTTACAAAGAGAAGTCACTGTATAGTGTTGTAATCATGACTTTACAGTTCACAGTGCATCATGATGTAGTCTCCCTTAGGTTGCATCACCAATCTTGCCACAAAAGGACGCAGTTGGACTGCTGTTGTGGTTGGCTAGTGACACAGAGCGCCTGCATTATCATGCACATCATCAAGGCACACTCAAGGCAGGCGGTTTTGTTGCTAATGCATCCCCCCTTGCAGTGGTTTCTGCTGACAAATCAGCTGTTGACATGTTCATGAGCATCAATAAGGGCTGGAAGCGGAGCACAGCTGTACGCTACGCTGCTGCCGCCTTTAAGCACATCACGACTCTGTGGCAACCATATCCTCAATAGGTACATTCACATGCACGGCGAGAGTACAACCCTCAAATGCTGAGCACATGACTGCATGGTGCAAATATACACAGCGTTGCTGCAGGTCATGAGCGCATCATGGCCCTGGCATTTGGTAGTACCACCGTGCAATACCATGTACATCATATTGCACAACGAAATCAGCGGCTGCTCAACTACTGGAATACTGCAGGTGCACACAGCGCTGCTGCAGCCCTATGAATGCATCATGGCCCTGGAGCTTTGTACCACCGCTTTGCAACAAGATATACATCATATTGCACAATGACATCAAGCTGAGCACCTCATGTCATTTTGCAGGTGTACACAGCGTTGCTACAGCCCCATGAGCGCATCATGGCCCTTGACTTGCCCCATGGAGGCCATCTCAGCCATGGCTACCAGACAGACACCAAGAAGATCTCAGCTGTCTCTATCTTCTTTGAGGTAATGCCCAGTACTCCCCAAAGCTCATTCCAGCTGACCATTGTGCTTCAAGCAATTCATTTTCAATAGCTGATTCTAAAGGGGTTTCACAGATTGCTGTTGTTAGTCTAATGGCTGTGCATGTGCACTGTTTGCAGATGTGATCATCTGCAGCTTGGTGTTGTGTTGTCTCTGCAGGGCTGTGCTGGCCTTCTGTCAACTCTGCTTAAAAACGAGCATTGCTGCATATGCCAGCACAAGTGTGATATGTGTGGTCCAAGTCATGTCTTGCAAGGCCAGCTTTACAGAGCGTTATCAGGAGGGACATGTGGCCTTCGTACATCAGAACCACATGAGACAATGTGATGCCAACAGTTCTTGTGCTTTCTGCAGACATTCCCATACAGAGTGAAGGAAGACACTGGCATCATCGACTACGATCAGTTGGAGGCCAATGCAGCTCTGTACAGACCTAAGCTCATTGTGGCTGGAGCGTCAGCCTACACCCGTCACTACGACTACGGGCGCATGAGGCAGATTGCAGACAAGCACAACGCGTGGCTATTGTCTGACATGGCACACATCAGTGGGCTGGTAGCAGCAGGTACAACATCATCTGCAACATTGGTCAAGACACTGTTGCAGTGCATGTCGCAGCTTGGCACTCAGGTCCTGGCGTCAAGATGCAGTCAGAGGGCTGTCAACTGCTGTCAACAAGCATGGTGAAGCTCATGGGCTGCTCCAAGCACAAGAGCAACAACAGTCAGAAGGGGAAGACACGTGATGATGGTGATGACACCTCTACTTGGTGTTGCGCCTTCTCCATTTGACCACTGAGCTGGGGTCACTGCCACCACCCACAAGGGCCCCACAGCAGCTATGATTATGTCGTGCTCACTTACTCATGCGCTGCCATCCTTAGCACAAATTCTCCCCGTGGCTTGCATACTTGCTTGTGTAGGTGTTGTGCCTGCTCAATTTGACCACTCAGATGTGGTCACCATCCTCATTCGCAAGTTACTCAGAGGTCCCTGTGGAGCTGTAGCTGACCTGCCGTCTTGCAAAGGCATTGTGCCTTCTCCGTTTGACCTCTTGAATTTGGTGACCACCAGCACCCACAAGCCCCCAGTCACAATTGAGCACTCAGCTGTTGTGACCATCTCTATTTCATAGAAGCTAGAGTAACATGCGCCCTTTGTCTGCCATGCAGGTGTTGTGCCTTCTTCATTTGACCACTCAGATGTGGTCACCACCAACACCCACAGGTCCCCCACCAGGTCCCAGAGGAGCTATGATAGTGTATCCCCACTTGCTCATGCGCTGCTATCCTTGTTACAAAGTCTGTCCTCCTCATGGCTGCATGCCTGCTTGTACAGGTGTTGTGCCATCACCATTTGACCACTCAGATGTGGTCACCACAACCACCCACAAATCTCTCAGGGGTCCCAGAGGAGCTATGATCTTCTACCGCAAGGGGTTGCGCAAGGTGACCAAGAAGGGGACTGAGGTGTACTATGACATAGACAAGAAGATTGACTTCTCCGTCTTCCCAGGTCTTCAGGTACATCCTTTCACTCATTTGCTGTTGCTCAGTCTTTGCTCAACTAGATGCAAGGTGAGACGGCACACAGCTGATTGTCTTCTCAGACTTCCCATGTCTACAAGTGAGCTCAAACTTTAGCCTGCAAGCAAATTCAGACTGCTTTTTACTTGGACTTTTCACAATGACGACCAGCACTTTGCAAGGAGTTGCATTTGTCTGTATCAGGGTCGACTTGGTCAAGCTTGTATTCAAGCGTCAGATGTCCTTGGAGTGCGGTCAAATTGCTGAACCACTGTGCAATTCAGCAATTCTATGCATCTTCTAGAAGGCTCATGTGCAATATAATACAGACTGAGGCTTGGGGCTAGCCTGTGGCTGTATTTGTTGGTGCAGCATCAGTCAAAGATCATGCCCATCCTGATGCTCCTGTGTAAGGTGGGCTGGCCAATGCAAGTTTGTTCACTGTGGCATTTTGTGCAAAGAGTCTTATTGTAACAGCAATGATGCAAAATCCTGGAAAAGACTCTTTCGGGCAAGATGAAACGACGTCTTCTAAAAAAGAACGCAGCAGCTGCTGATAGGCATGTGTTCGCAGCAGGAGCATCTCATGCCGCCACAGGGCTGCGCTGGTGGGCTGGCAGTGCTTTTGCTCCCGCCCCATATCTGTTAGACTGTTACATCTGCCCAACAAAATGCCCTCAGGGCAGTTGGTGACGTATGCAGCATTCACAGCAGCAGTGAATGCAGCTGCACTTATGACAGCACTTACAGCAGCAGCTGATGGGCATGCATTGAGAGCAGGAGCATCTCATGCCGCCAAAGGGCTGCTCTGGTGGACTGATGGTGCCTTTGCTCCCACCTTACGCGTGTCAGACCTGTTTCTGCAGCCCAAAAAACTGCTCTCAGGCAGTCGGTGACGCATGCAGTATTCACAGCAGCAGTGCATGCATGCAGCTGCACTTATGACAGCCCTTATAGCAGCTGATGGGCATGTCTGGTGGGCACGTCTTGGAGAGCAAAAGCATCTCATGCCACTATAGCGCTGCTCTGGTGGCTGGAAGCGCTTTTGCTTCCACCTTGTACCTGTCAGACTGTTATGTGTGCAGCCCCACAAAACCCATTTAGCCAAGTACTTACGTAATTGCTTGGCTGCCAGGAATGTCTGGGGACCAGAAGCAAGCTATGCTACCATTAACGTCAATGCCCTGACAGCATAGTTTGCTGTTGCTCTCACCACATACCTGTCAGACTGTTGATGTGCAGCCTCAAGCAAAGCCCTTGAGGGCTGCTTGAGGCAGCTGGCTGCGTATACTGCCGGTGCGTGCAACCTCAGTGAATCATTCACTGCACGCAGCAAGAGTGAAGCGTTGTTGCTGCAAACTCCACAATATGAGGAATTCATGTGCATTTCAAAAGATCCTCAAGACAATCGCTTGCACATAATGCATGCTCATGCAACCTTAGTAACATGCACAGTGTATGCTGCAAGAGTGGAGCATAATTGCTGCAACTTCAGCAGTGTGATGATTGCATATGGTTGTGTTTGCAAGGGCTTGCACTGCCAGGCTCAACTTGTCATCAGCAAAGGTTTTGTGTTTCCCTCGATGTGCCATCAGGTCAAGGGGCTGGCTTGGGCCTCCACCAGTCTGCATACTTCTCAGATAGTACACCAGCAGTGAATGCCTCTGCACTTTTGACAGCGCGCACAGCCGCAGTTGATAAGGATGTACTGGGAGCAAAAGCACAATTCTTGCTACCACTGACATCAAGACTCTGGTAGCATGAGTGTCTGTTGCTCAAACCATATACCTGTTAGACTGTCACATGTGCAGCCCCATAAAGTGCCCTCAGAGCAGTACGCTGCACATTACTGTTAGTCAGTCCACAAGAAGACCAAATGCAGTCTGTTCTGCAGCAGCAATGCATGCAATTGCATGCTTGGCAGCACTCGCAGCAGCAGCTTGAAGGCTTGTCTTGGGAGCAGCAGCAGCTTATGCCATCACCCAGATCATTGTTCTGGTAGCATAAGTAGCTGCTGTTCTCAACTCACCCCTGTTGCACAAGCAGGTGGCTGCATATGCTGCAGATCAAACTCAGACCGTACGCAATCTGTTTAGCAGGGGCAATGCTTGCTTGACAGCAGTCACTGCAGCAGCTCGTAGGCTTGTCTTGGGAGCAGCAGCAGCTTAAGCCACCACACATTGTTCCGGTAGCATAAGTAGCTGCTGTTCTCAACTCACACCTGTTGTATAAGCAGGTGGCTGCACACACTGCAGGTCTGTGCACAAAAAGACCATATGCAACACGTTCTGCAGCAGCAACCACTCTAGCCTGCGCTCTCAAGCAGGCAGCAACCTTGAATTGGAAGGCCTGTCAGGAGCCACCAACCTGAAATCCTCTGCCCTGTCACCTATGCAGCAATCAGTCTTTACAGGACCTCACAGCAGCTGCCTCCCGCCCCTTCCGCTGTCGCACGCAGGATTCAGACCGACACTGCAATTGCAGGGTGGGCCCCACAACCACACCATTTCTGGTCTAGCCTGCGCCCTCAAGCAGGCGGCAACTCCTGAGTTCAAGGCCTATCAAGAGCAGGTTCTGCTCAACAGCAAGGCCATGGCTGACCGCTTTGCCGAGCTAGAGTACAAGCTGGTTTCCGGCGGCACTGAGAATCACCTGCTGGTGTTGGACCTGAGGCCCAAGGGAGTTGACGGTAGCAGAGTGGAGAGGGTGCTTGAGATGGCCCACATCGCAGTCAATAAGAACACGGTGCCAGGCAAGGTTCTGTTTGTCTTTGCAATCTTGCATACAACATCCAGCTGTTGGGAGTGCTAGTTGGTGTCTGGAGGCACTGGGAACCATCTGCTGGTGCTGGACCTCAGGCCCAAGGGAGTTGATGGTAGAGTCGAGAGAGCGCTTGAGATGGCCCACATTGCTGTCAACAAGAACAGTGTGCCAGGTAAGCTTAGTATGTCTTTGCAGTCTTGCGTGTAAGAGCATTCACAAGAACACTGTGCCAGTCACGACTGTGTTGGAGCAGAAAGCTTTCTGTCAGTACAAATGCTGTGATTGCTGTTGCTGTAGCTGGTGTTGGACCTCAGACCCAAGGGAGTTGATGTCAGCAGGGTTGCGAGGGTGCTTGAGATGGCTTATATGGCTGTCAGCAGGGACACTGTCTTAAGTGGGATAATGTGGGTTTCTCATTTCTGTGCTCAAATTTGCTGTGGTGGCAGAGGCAACACTTTTTATGCAGCCCAGATTGTTATACTAGCAGTTGTGCTACCAGCTGTCCAGCCCCGTGCATCAAACTGGTCAGGAGGAAATTTCAGATGACCATTGTACAGACATTGTGGTGGATGTGTAGGTGACACATCAGCCTTGATGCCTGGGGGGGTGCGCATGGGCGCCCCCGCCCTCACCTCCAGAGGGTTCACTGAGGACGACTTCAAACAAGTTGCCAACTTTGTTGACAGGTCAGTGCGCCATTTTCAAGCAGGCTGATTACATGCATCTAGTTGGGACGGTTGTGTGCAATGCATATGCACATGATATTCTCATTGCTTTAGCAACATCTTACTCGCCAAACAGAAGCAGGGCTGCGACTAAGATGTTGCTAGAGCTGCTTTTGTTTGGTGACTAAGATGTTGCCAGAGCAATGACAACATCAACGCTGCAAACTGGGTAAGAGCACTAAAGCCAGTAGCTATCAAAATCTGGTGCTTAGCAGGGTGTTAATTGTGCCAGCTGACTGGCCCAGGTACAGATTGTGCTCAAATTGTGTATGTCCAGCGTGCAAGTTGCAGTGCAAAAGGCTGACATGTACAAACTTGTCCCAAGCGAGGTTCCACGTCAAGATCATCACAAGCATCAGCAATTGTGCATATTGTGTTGTGACATTCTGTATCTGTACCAATATGGAAATCTTAGTACCCACCAGCAGTCCAATATGTTTGTATACTTCTCCAGCATGCAGCACAGCTATTTCTTGGCACATTCTGGAAAAGCTGTTTCATATATTGCTCAGCGCCTTTGTGAATGCAGGGGTGTGCAAATCACACAAGACCTGAAGAAGAAGCACGGTCCCAAACTGAAGGACTTCAAGGCATACTTGGAGGACAATGTACCTCAGGAAATTGCAGACCTCAAGGGAGAGGTTGAGAATTTTGCCAAGCAATTCCCAACCATTGGCTTTGAGAAAGCTGCAATGCGATACAAGGACTGAGCAAGCGATGATGATGGTCGCTTGTCCCCAAGCATATAGAATGCAGCATGCACATACGATTTCTGGGGTCACACAATTTTGGTACACGATCCTGAGGTGACATGCATTGCGACAGATTTGAGGAGGTGTACATGCGGTTCAGTTTCAGATTTGCTACAGCGTTTGGTGTGATGATATAGCCTTTCTGGTTTTGTACTGCGTTGGCAGCTTTGGCAGATTCAGCAGAGTTGAGCAGAGTCAGAACATTGCATCTTCACCCTGCTGCCTTGATAGCAGGCAGCTGCTTCTTTAGCAGGCATGTGTTTGAGAAGTGCTTGTGTGACATGAACAATGCAACTGCACATGTACAGTTTGCAACTGCAACATCTGTAAGTTGTACTGTCGTCATGGACTGCTGTTTCGGGCCGTGCAAAGGGCATGCTGGTGTTTCGCACAACTGGATGCACAAATCATGCAGGTGACCCTCGGCAATCATCATGTACATGGCAAAAGGCCATGCAGTCTGATGCCTTTTGTGACGCAATGCCATTGGCAGGCAATGCATCGTGTGACACAGATATACGGTAGTTGGCTTTCATGTCTTGTGAGGCTGAGATCTGTGCAGCTCTAGATGTTGCCGAGTACTACCTGCAGGAATTTGCGGCCAGGACCATGTTGAGTGTACAAATCGAACACATTTGCAACATGCATGACCATTGGCTCTTTGCCTGCATGTGGCGCCCACGGCTGCTACCATTTTGCTGACGACTGGCCAATGTTCAAGTCGCATGTCTGCACTTCTGCAGTTGATTGCTCATATATTCAATGGCAGTCCCAAAACTTGCATAAGCTCATTGCACAAAGTTGGGCTGCAGCAGAAAGGCAAGCTGTTACAACTGCCCAATATCATCTGGTATTGAGCAACAATGTGCTGCAGAGCAGCTGCATGTGACGCTGGTGCAAAATCCTGAATGTGTCAGTATTGTTTTCACAAAAAGCATTGCTTCTGTACTGAGACTCTGGTCCACACAAGTAATTGCTGTCTGAACACTGTCAGGCGATGCTGTATTGTCAGATCAACACTGATCAAACCAAAAGATCAGGATCACGGGAACATGAAAGGGAAAGTTATTCAAGTCTAGCAAACAAATCTGCACATAAGTAGTAGTTGCTGCAAGGCATTGCAAGCTGCAGAAGGGATACAAGTGGAGTGAGCATGACAAGCTGTTGCTATCAGCACAGCATCACTGATCTTAAAGAGCTGAAACATCAGCCCATGTGTGAAACATGAGATTACCATGGTGCCTGATCACACCCCGTGCTCATAAGGATCAAGGCAAGCTCATGTTCTAATGATAAATGCTGCTGTGTGTGACTGTGATGGCTCAGCTGCTGTCGGACAACCATTTGCTGAGCAGATTGCTGCTGAGTGTGACCGTGATAGGTCATCTGCTTTTGGAAAAGCGTTTGCTGAGCAGATTGCTGCTGAAGCTTCTGACCAAATTGAAGAAGAAAATCCACAATGCTCCACCAAAACCAATAGCTGCACGCAAAAGACGGGGTTTGCATACAGCTATGATGCAACCGGCATTGCAGGGATGTCAAAGCAATGCACTGCTGTCAGCAGCATGCAAAATATTTGCAGGCATGTTGAAACATCTTGCAAATCAGCGATGCATGCATGCATGATGGCACAGCATTGAGTAGCAAGTCACATGTCTGCAAGACAGCTATCAAGAATCCAGGTACTGAACGGTCCAAGCAGTTAGATGCCTGTTTGCTCACCTGAAATGATCCCAACAATGAAAGCTGTCAAAACCAAGCCGTCTTGGCGCAAGTCACTTAGCCATTCGTGTGTAGTTTTCAAAGGGACCTCTGGTTCCGTGGTTTCATACACTGCAGTGGGGAAAAGGCCTGAAGTGTTATATGGAGCGCCTGAGCATGCACCAGTGCCCATCTCGTAAACTGGTATGGGGTAGCCTTTCAGCCTGCAACAGCATTGTCAGCATGTGTCAAAGGCGACAAGTCAACATGTAGTGCAAATAGCTGCTGCAGCATTGCTGAAGCTTGTTCAACGACTGGACGCTTTCTACACTTATGCTTCACTGCAAAAACTCTCAATGCAACAGCAAGCAAATTGTCAGCTTTGAATGCATGAATGCGCAGCAGACGTGCAGTCGTTTTAACACCTCTGCAAACGCTTCAACTTGCAGACTTACGTGCACACTCCAAAGTACGTCCCAATAGGCACCATTGTTTTGCCCGCTGTGAAGCGCGAGTATACTGTTGGGTCGCAGAAGCAGTTTCGCGAAGGCATGGTGCTGTTTGAGCCAAAGTAGCGCAAGGTTCCGGCACAGCACTCGTCATCTGCATGTGAGCGCGGTCAAATTTTGAATAAACTGCTACCGAGCTGCCGACGACTCAGAAAACGATTTGCTGCAGCTGATTGACGTGAAAGCGCGGACTGCTGCAGGCGCTGAAAAACATAGACTTCCGCTGCAGCTCGTACCCGGGTCAATCTCAGGCGTATTGTAAATGACAGTGTTTCCTAAGATGGAACGCGGACAACTGGGATACTCTCGTGACCATTGTCTCGTCACTTCCGGACTGCAAGCTGTCTCTGGGTCCGCAGGTAAAGGCAAGGGAGTTTGCGCATTGACGTTCACGAGACCAACAACGACAAGCAGAGCTCGGCACAGGCACGCAACGCGGGCATGGCTGCTCAGCACCATTCTTGCTGCAAGTCGACAACGTCACAGCGCGTCAACCTGGTCTATCACTCTATCTCGAGGTTCGTGCTTACTGTACCGGCAAGCCGCCCGTAACGGCAAGCGCGCTTGTGCCAACCCAATGCAATGTCTTCACGTGGATTATCGGGAGTGTGCATGCTGCGTGGAAAGCATGCTCCGGTTTATATAAAAGGCCGTTCACGTGAATCAAAGTTATCCAAAACTGATATGCCGCCAGATAACAGCTTGGCGGCGAAGAAATTTCGAGCAACTCCTCACTGCGAAATTGCTATTCACAGCTGCGGCCACCGCGCGGTAACCTGTCACGAGGTGATAGAGAACCTCATGAACGAAATAGGGAATGCAGCATCCGCTGGCCCGAGGCAGCAGCGTTCCGTGTCGCGTTTGTGACGTTTTGGCCGTGACATTCGGTCGAGGCTGCCGGCATCATGAAGCAGGCAAATGGGCACACCAATGGTCACACAAACGGCACTGCAAATGGCCACACTAACGGGCATGCAGCCGCTCGAGAGCCTGTCAGCAAACCGGGCATCAATGCGCTGTCGATTCTGAGAGTAGTGCTGCTGCTGATAGCATGGGCGGCAATAGTGCCGTTCCTGTTCGAACTCATGAGTATTGTCCTTGCGTCGTGGAGGTGAGGCAGTCCGTCGATGCTGGTTGCTGTCGACGCGTTTGCAGGGGGGGCGCAGCCAGCGGCAGCCATCTATTTGATCTGCGTTTCGACTTGAAACGTGTTCCTGCAGATACTATACCGATGCCGACGGTCTGTACAATGGCTTCTGGTCAACGAACGGGGAAAAGCTCGTCATCGTAGACGATATGGCCAACTCGACGCTGTTATCGCTCAGCCTACTGAATGATGGCTACTTTGCACAGTTCATGATATGGTGGTGGGTTCCCACAACCGCAGCCGTGATGTGCGTGGCTGCATTGCCAGCCGTGCCCTACGCAAAGCGCGTCGGCGTTCGTGGCGCCTTGGCTTCTCTTGTGCATAAGGTCAGCAGAATTTGACAATGTCTGCTCAAAGCTTAGCTGCAGAAGCTGGAAACTATCAGAAGCTCAAACTTCAAGTGGCATACTGGATTGCAGCACAACAAGTCGATCCAGTGACAGCTGCAAATGGCAAATGGCATATATATTCCACTGCAGCATAGCATTTCAACTGTGTAGCAGTTGAACATGGCACATCTCTCTCTCATCACAGTGCAGCTGCAAATTCAATATGTGGCAGCAGTACGTGTACCGGCATATTGCACTGCAGCAATTGTCTGAAACTTGACAGCTGAACATAGCATATTACAGTGCAGCACCAAAATCAATGAGTGGCGGCTGAAAATTGCATACTGTGTTGCAGGGCAAGGCCATTGGGGCCTTTCAGCTATACCCAAGGTCATTTTGGATGTGGTTTGCTGGTGGCATGACTGTGACAGAGTTCTTCTTGTTGGGAGTGTGGATTGTTCTGCACTGTGTCATGCTGTGGAATTGGTACAAGTACTATGTTAAGAGCTATGATTACGGTAGGCTGACATGTCTGACCTGTCTCTGCAAATGTACTTGAGCTTGGCCAATTTTGCCCAAGTGTACATGCTTGCACCAGATCACAGTCACATTTGAAATGACCCGCTACGTTTCTGTGAATGTCTCTGCTGCACCATGCTGCTGTGTCTACAGTTTCAAACACGTGCATGGTCAACAGTCAGTATCAATGTGTCACGGTGTAAATTGTTGGGCGCCAATTCTGTGTTGTGCTGTTATGTGTTTGAGTCAAAATGTGGGTGCACATCAGCAGAAAATTTGCATGTATCTGAGCTTAATGCGCGTGCTGCAGTGAACGATGTGATTGGCATGGACTTTGCCATTCCCAGAAAGCAGGTCAACCTAGAAAGGTACTGCACTGCTGCCTGCTTTGTCACTTCAATCCTTGTGCACGAGACAATAGGTCAGATGCAGCAAGGTTTCAGGGATTTCATAAGCAAATGAACATGCTGTATGACACAGTGTGTACTGCACTAAGCCGTGTCACTTTGACCCCTGCGCGTGAGACAAGAGGTCAAATGCAGCAAGGTTTCAGGATATACCACAAGCAAATGAATGCAGCCTGTGTGACACAGTTTGTACTGCATCAAATCACATCAGTAGCCAATCACTCAAACAATTGCTTAATGCAGGGTGGCGCTATCATTTGGGTGGTTGTGCTTCTTGGACTTGTCAGTACTATTCTGGCCAATTGCCCACAACAGCTTCTTACACACTGTGACAGGCATCCCATATGCTGGTCTTATCAGATTCCACCAGTGAGTGCTTTTGCCCCTTGCAGGTTTTTTTTCTTGTTTGCAAAGGCTAACTGGAGGTTGCTGTCATGCTGATCATCTGGGCAACACGGTGCCTCTCGCATTTGCTGATTACTCTTTAAGTGTTTGAAGCATATGACTGTTGAGCTGAGCGGTGTTGTAGACTTGATAAGTGTGAAACACTCGGTCTGACAGGACTGCTTGCTCATATTTCAAAGCTGTCAATGCATGCATGCACTCATCACTCAAGCTGCTTGGTTGGCCTATGGAATGAGAAGTGCTCTGCCTGAATGCGTGGGTGATGTGCAGGTGGGTTGGTCACACCACCATGTGGTCAACAACATTCCATGGTATCTTGTACTACATCTACTGGGGCATTGACAAGGACATCAAGTAAGTCTGCTGAGACCGCCCCATTGCTGATATCACCATATCATCATATGTATAAGGAAATGTGCAAACACACATAGCTTACATGTTTACTCAATCTGCTCTACGGGTTTCACACGATCTTGATTTGTTGCTGCTCATGATCATACTCTGCAGCGCTGTGCTGTGCGGCGTGTCGGTGCCTGCAGGCATCGTTGCACATTGCACATTCTTTCCATCATTCATACGTCCCTTGTCAAGGCTTTTGCCTAGTACTATTAGAGAGTCTGTGAGAGCTGCTTTCTGCCTTCTCCTGATCACCTGCATCATCGTCTCAGCAACTTCCGCTCAGCCGGGTGCTGTACTTCTGCAGCAGCTGGGCCAAGTTCGCCAACTTGGGCATAGTTGAGGCCATATTGCCTGCATCTGTATTTTGCAATGACTTGTGTTGTGGCTGAACAACCTAATGTGTCAATGCAGTGGCTGGGCCAAGTTTGCTGACTGGGGTATTGTTGAAGCCATCAACAACCTGGCGGGCTCTGTGTCTTGGTTCTTTGGCATTGCCCTGTGGATCACCAGTTTCAACTACATTAGAAGACGCTGGTACCAGGTGACCCTGCAGCCCTTAGCTGGCCATGTTCTGATATTTGCTTGCACCAATTATTCAATCCAGCATGGTTGATGTTTCTGCCTGCAATACCCTGTAGGCATCTTAGCTGGCAGGGTGTGAGTTTGTCTTGCATCAAGTGATATCGTCGGCTTCCAGCTCAACTGATAACCTTCCACAGTGAGCTGCATCAATCGTTGCCATTTAGTAGAGGATTCCCCTGATCTGGCTTGTCTGCATGTCACTCAGCTTTCCAACCTGTACTGCATCTGATAGTATGCCACGGCCACTATGACAAACTGATGGCTGATGGCTACTCATTTGCATGCAGCTCTTCCATTCAGTCCACATGATTGGGTTCCTGGGCTATGTGCTGTTTGCCATCGTCCACTACCCTGGCATGTGGGCGTCTACTGTTCCAGGTGAGTCATAAGTAGTCTAACATCTTTAGCCAGTTGCTTTGTCCAAGTTGATTTCTGTACAGTATCTTACTGCTCTAATGCTCCTTTGCACGACCTGCAACTGCTCTGGTCATACCTATTGACCAGAGCGGCTTTTGTACAGTGAGCTATCATGGCTTCTCTGGCAGCAAGCAGTGAGAATGTCCTGCGTGCGTATGTGCAGGGCTGCTGCTGTACGCTGCTGATGTCGCCTTCCGCATGTGCCAGTCCAGCAATGTCACAATGGTCAAGGCGTGGCGGGTCATCGGCAAGGGTAACAACAGAACCATTGTCATGACCCTCCCTGTTGACAAGGTACAACGCAGTTATAACATATGATGACGCATGTACTGACTGCATGCAAACGCCATGTCAGTACACATTTGATACTAGTTACCGCAACTTCTGTAAGCTTTTGGCAAGTCACCAGCAAGGGCAACACCAAAACCATTGTCATGACCCTACCTGTTGACAAGGTATGCTGTAAACTCTGCATGCAAATACTAAATACTGTGTCAATGTCTTTTGTCCATGATCAATGCAGCATCACCTGTGCTTGTCTTCTTCAATTGCTGACTAGCATTTTTACACTGCCTTGTCGCGTCGGACACAACTTAGGTCATTGTACATTGAGGACACATTTCACATTAGTGATGCTGCCTTGCCATGCAAAGAAGGACTCTGTATTCCTGCCATGATTGTTGCATTTGCCATTTAGTCATATTTGCCTTGCCTGTTTACTTTCCTCGTGGTCGGTAGTGGTGAGTAAGCGAATTACGATTGAGCGACGCGTCAGCGTTCCATGCAAAGAAGGACTGGGGTCACAGATTGCTAGCCTTCAAGCAGGCTTGGCTGGTTGCCAAACCTCAACATAAACTGTGTCAATTTTAATGATTCAGGATGTGGTTCAGAAGCCCATGCACGACTACTTCATCAACTTCCCCGGTGTGTCACGCTGGCACTGGCATCCCCTGACCTGCCTGTACCCCCAGGGGGCGGCTCAGGGGTCAGTCACATTTGCCATGAAAGAGAAAGGCAAATGGAGTCAGGTGAATGAGTTGTTCATGCGTGTTGTTCATGCAACTGTACATGCATACAATAACTTCTTTTTGTAAGGACATTCGATTACAGAACATTCTCAATGTAAGCAGAATGCAACTGATAACCAATCACTGCATTCTGAATGCAGTGGCACCTCTGAGCGGGGACCATTCCGCGTAAGGACAGCTTTCTTGGAAACCAAAGCAGTCGCTATAAAGAGAAAGCATTGTGCATGCAAAAACTGCCAACCAGTAACTCCTCATTATTCATTGTCCTGGGAGCTGCCTGTGTTTGCCTCATGGCAGCCCCTCGCAGATCCAGACCAGTATTCAAAAGTCAATCTGTCAAGCTGTTCCTGATGCCCACAGCCTGCAAGCTTTTCTTGGCAGAGGAGACAGTCAGTCAAGTCATTTGCAAGCTGACTTTGCCAGTATTTCTTTTGCCTGTATCACCTCAATAGGCTCTTCACATGGTGCAACTCTACAGCAAAAGCACCCTTGCACCTGGTTTAGCTCAGCAAGCATGCTCGCTTGATTCCCTTCTGACAATACTGTTGCACTGTTTGCAGTCTGTGATTGACGAGATCATCAGGAAGGAGCATGTGGCTGTCAGGGTGAATGGACCAATGGGAGGCGAGAGCATCCTCAGTGAGAACTACGACCAGCTGCTCTTCATCGCCGGAGGTGTTGCGGTAAGCTTGGCACAACGTCAAAGTACATGATGTTGTGTGTTGCACTAACATCCTCAGCGAGAACTACGACCAGCTGCTCTTCATTGCTGGAGGTGTTGCGGTAAGTGCAGCATGCTGCCATACATTGAATTGATTGATGCCGTTCGATGCTGCATGAGCATCCTCAGCGAAAAGTATGACCAGCTGTTATTGTTTGCTGGAGGTGTTGCGGTAAGTGAGGCATGCTGCCATACATTGTATTGATGCGCTTGTATGGTGGTGTCTTGTGCTGTAATGGCTGCATGGGAGGCGAAAGCATCCTCACTGACTCAGATTTTGGAAATCCACAATCAGCTGCTGTTCATTGCTGGAGGCATCGCAGTAAGCCTGGCATGGTTTTGTGCTGAATCCCGCTCATGTTGGGTGATGTGCTGCTCTGCTTTGCTGAAGCTGGTTGCAGTTTGTGCAGCATGCTGCCATGCCACCTCATGGTGACAATGTCAGAAGTCATGCTGCTGGCATGTGCATGCACTGCACAACAAGATGTGCTGAGCTTTCAGACTCTAATAGCAGAATTCAACTTGGTGAAACACCTGGGGATTCTGTCAGACTGATCGCACCCATCCCTGGATGTGCATGATGACTGCTCGTTGACCATGTTGGTGTGTGGGCAAGGCTGAGAGGCAAGAGTTGCAATGTTGTGCTGCAGGCCACACCTATGCTGACTGTGATTGAGGACCTAGTACACAGGCGCAGCCAAGGCGGTGTTGCTGCTGGTGTGGTGCCACAGGGTGTCAGGTTGATTTGGAGCAGCAGGGAACGTGAAGAGTTCACACTCATCAGTGAAGCTATCATGTCTGCTGCCAGGTACATCCCTCCTCTGCTTCACTTTATTTGGAATGTGGAGAGACAAATGCATAGCAACTCAAGTGCATGCTCATGAGCATAACTACCATGTCAGCTGCGAGGTACATCCCTCGTCGTGCTTCATTCTAATCATGTATCAATTGCTCTTACTGTTATTGCAAACTATTTACTCTGGTGGTCATTTGCCCATCACTGTCTCTGTACACCTCTTGCGCTGGCCAAAATGAATAGCAATATGATATTGCATTTTGTTGAGTTGACACAAAGGCTGGCTGAACAATGCATGTGACACGATTTCAATGACAGTTGCTGCTGTCATACACCAAAGTCAGCGTAATCATCTACAGGCTCATGGTTTCTTTGTCTGCCGCAGCTGCGGGGATGGGTGGCTTCAGATTGACTTGATCTACTCAGTCAGCGTTACTGTGCTTGTGCATCCGCATTTAAATGAGCACAAAAGTTTGCAGCTGAAAAAGTACTATTGTGTTTGTTTGCTGATGCAGCTGTGGTGATGGATGGCTTCAGTTTGATCTGATCTCCGCCGATACAGCAACCACGCCTGTCCATCAGCATCAACATCAAGATGAGCACACAATCTGTATTTGAAAGGAAACTAATGTGTTTGTTTGCTGATGTAGCTGTGGAGATGGGTGGCTACAGATTGACCTGATCTACTCTGGCAGCGTAAACGTGCCTGTCCACCAGCAACTGAAGGGTACCCCTGACCAGCTGACGGTAAGACAACAGTCCATGCACAGGCTCACTGCCTCTTGCATGTTGTTTAAGAGCTCGCCTTCACATGTTGTATTCATCTGCAAGGTCTACACGCCACATTCTGCAGTTGGCTCAGCCAAACATATGTGACCTTCTACACCACTTGCCAAGGAGTGTGTTGAGCTTTCAATGCGGTGGATGCATACCTCCAAAACCTTGCGCCTGCAAATAGCACAGTTGCTGGGCTCCCACAATTCTGCGGCAAAATGTCAGTTGCCATCAAACCCTCTGTGTTGCCGGACCCACAGAATCACACGCTATTGTAAGCAAGGCAAGGAAGCTAGCAACCAGCAGCTGGCTAATTAGACACACTTGATCGCAGGCCAACAAGATGGGTCCAGAAGGGGCAGCAGTACAAGAATTGGTGCACGCCCAACCAGAGGGCAAAACCTTCTTTAAGGGAGGCCAGAACGGCGTGGCCCTCAGCTCCAGCCCTATCACTGCGGGCAGCTGTCCCCTGAAGTTCCCTGGAACTTCTGCATTGTTCTGGGACAGAGTCAGGTGAGCAGATGAGTTCAAGGCATTCTGCACTCCTGTCAATGAACTGAAGAGCATCAACATCTCATGTGATGCAATCAGCATGTTCTGAGACATAGTCAGATGGGCATATGCAATTGCAATCTCCACTTCCGTCATCTGTTTGCAGATTTGTCATCTGCTTGTATGAAACCCCATCACAGCTGTCCTCTCAAGTTCCGTTGAAATTGTTTCATGATATAGACCCTGGATGTTGTGCAGGCCTATTCAGCATTGAACAGCTCGCACCTGATGCTATGCACCATAATGTCTTTTGCCTTCTTTGCATCAATCCTGTCCAACGGCATGTGTGTTGAGTACTTGTCAGAACTTCAATACATTCCGAGGACTCAAGCTGTGGCAGTTGTGCAGGCCTATTCAGCCCAAGGCTTTGAACGGCTTCCACCTGGCGCTGTGCACCATCCTGTCCTTTGTTGGAGCCTTCTTTGCAGCAATCCTGGCCAACGCCATGTACATTGAGTACTACACATCATTCCCATCAAACAGGCGCTACTGGCAGGTCGGTCAGTGCACTGTCATAAGCATCTTGTTACACATTGATTACATTCACTGAAGTGCTCTTCATTGCAGTAGTTCATTCTGTGACGTACTTGCATGGATTTGATATTAAATATTGGCCCCAGCGCACTCGTATTGTACAATTTACACTGCATCTCACTAGTTCACACTTTCAAATGCTGCATATCGAGGATCACGTGTGGTGATTCGATCATTGTGTTTATTTGTGATGTGCATCATGTTCCCATGCCTATTCACAATTTTGCATGCACCAGCCTGTGGCAACACATACCCTTGTGATAACCTATTAAGCCGCGTTCTCCACTGCGGTGCCTCAGCTGCATTTTGGTTGCTTGATTGCTCTTGTTTTGCCTGATTAGACCAATTGCAGCGATGCATCATCTAATTAAGGCAAGCAATTTAGTAAGACACAGCAGGCAGTAGTGTCAGGGAGCAACGTCTTTGATGTTCTGTGATTGGCTGCCGATATCACCTACAAGAGGGAGGCAACATTCAGTGCTGGATAGAATGTGGTGGTTCTGCCTGTTATCACTGTGAACAGGCCAAATCTTTGTGGCTTGCTGCCTTGGCTCATGAAAATCCAAAACACAACACAACACAACACAACAAAAAAAGAACCACAAACCAAAACAAAAACAGGCATTGACAATATTGTTTGTATTGCAGCCTGGCTTGGTGATCTTCTGCCTCATTCTGGTGATGTCTTTGGGTCTGCCCCTCATCCTGGTTGTGTTCCCAGTACAGTTGTTCAGGTAAAATGCTGCTCTATCTTTGCATCATTCAACTCTGCCTATACAGTTACTTTGCTTACATGCGCTCATTCAGGTCGTGTTCCCCGTGCATCTCTTCAGGGGAAAATACTGTTTTGTTATTGTGACAAGTATCTGCTGTGCCTGTGATGCTCATGAGTGCTTGAGGCTTGAGGCAACATGAGTTGAGTCCCAGAAGCTTGCTGTCTGCACAATGTATTGCGCTGGTATCACATACCTGAGAGCAGTTCTGCTGGAGAGCAGTCCCAGGCGTGGAGTGCTTTCCAGATTGCCTGCACTTTGCATCAAAACTCAGCAGCAGTCCTGTTCATCTGTCTGTTTAACTCTGCAAAAAAGCATGCTACTCAGGCTCAAAGGCCTTGCTGAGGACGCATAGTCATCAAGCAACTGTGTTCGATCAAGCCAGTCTGTACGCATGCTGATCTGCTGTTCTATATATCTGCTGTAACCAGCTGAGTTGCTTGTTGCAGGTACATCAGGTCTGGCAGCAAGGCCAACCGTGAGAAGGATGCCATTGTGATGAGCTCTGGCATGGAGCGCACAGCAGCCCTCCTCGTACTGCCCTGCCCCATCCTTGTGCCCTGCGCTATCTCCTGCCCTGCCCTGCCTGTGTCTTGCCCTTCGCGCCCTGCCCTGTCTGTTTTGCTCTGCCCGGCCTGGTTTGCCCTGCCCCTGCCCTGCCCTGCTGTGCCCCGCCCTGCTGTGTTCTGCCCAGTGCCCTGCCCTGTGACTGTCATTGCAAGTTGACCTCATGTTCAAAGCGCCTGCCATGCGCTGTACCCGCACCCCATGCTTGCACATTTTGCTCTTGACACGGGTGCTGTGTCTGTATCAGCACCTTATATGGCCCAATAATTGGATTGCCACTTGGTGTCTTGCCATTGCAGCTTGCTTATTGCATTGCCATGCTCAATTTTGCCAAAATAGTGAGTTTTCTGCTTTATGCAGAGCAGGACAGTTGATCAACCAAACAACAAACCTGTGTCACATCTCGGCAAATTTCAGCACAGGTCTTGCATGTCTTGTTCCCAACAAAGAAACTGCCATATGACTTGCTTGCTCTTCACTGTTTTGTGACTGTGATCTTCGCCCTGCAGATGGATGAGACTGTAGGCTTTGCTGAGAGCGGCATGGCTCTGCCCATCAAGATTGGGCGCATGGACCTGACAGCCACCTTGCAGGAGACCGTGGCCCGCCATTCCAAGTCTGAGCGTGTTGGCTTCTACATTGGAGGTACACCTTGCATGGCATTCATCAGCAGGCTGTTCCTTATTTTTTTTCTCCTTTGTTTTCTTTTTTGGTTACAGGGAAGATGTCCATTCCCAGTAGGCAAACAGCCCACTGAGACACCAGACGAACCTGGCATGTTGTTCTGCATGCAGGCTGTTCTGATGCAAAGCTTTGCTACATGAGCATGTTGTTCTGGCACACTGCTTCGCTACATGACTGTTTGGGTCTGCTACAACCTTGTCAGCTTGCAGTGGCGTCGAGTCTTACCATGAGCATGTTGTTCTGGTACACTGCCTTGCTACAGGAGCACTATGCTCTGGTATGACCTTGTCAGCTTGCAGTGGCGTCGAGTTTTACCACTGGCAGGTACATGGACGCATTACACAGTTCAAGTTAACTTAGTAAACCTCCCTACAGGCTGACAAAGTCAGTACAGTGCAGAGCAGCTGCTTGCAGGCTTGTTTGTGGGTGAACTTTATTCACATCGACTATACTCAAAGTGACGGTGCATATGCAGGTCCAGAGAAGATGGTCAGGACTGGTTGCCTGACAGCATGGGCCCTGAATGACAAGCGCAAGGGACCATACATAAATGTTCACAGAGCCACCTGGGAGTTGTGATTTTCTTTTGCTTCTATCATTTTCTTCACGCTGGACACAGCAGCAGCAGATTTTTGACTAATTCTGTGACTAGCAAAGAATAGCAAAAGAAGCAAAGATCCCATCAGACTATGCTGTGTTGGCAGTTTCCTCAGGGCTCATCGAAGCAGCAATTTGGGATTATGATGGGACCACAGATGCTGACCTGGATGACGCATCTGTGACATTTGCATTGCTGGCTTGCAGGATGACAAATTTACTGCATCACACAACTATTCAGCTTTCTGTTGCCTGCAGCCGAGATTTCATCTTATGCATAATTGCGAATAGACCGTGACTGCATTACCTCCTAGAATGCATCGTCAGAAATGCATGGTCATTTGGTACCGTAGTCTATTGACTTGATGCTATGTAAAAAACTGTTCTGCTTTTATGCTACAAGTGATGCCATCTGCAATGTTGCACTGCAATGTGCAAGCAATTTTGCATTCTGCTCAGTATGAGTGAGAACTTCTGACTGCGACACCAACAAAGCAGCAGCGCATTTTTGTGATGACGTTGTACTCTCCAGATGCAGCTTCAACATGCACGCCTGATTGTGCATGCACTGAGTAAGCAATGGAACGTCGACGCGTCGCTCAGTGATCCATGCACTCACCAACACAATGTGCGTTCATGCATCTGACAGTGGGTGTCCAACATGCTGTGCTGGGCGTGCTGTGCATCGTGCTGTGAGGCAACTTCATCGTAATCGTGTATGCGCCGCAGCAGACCTCGAGTAGTAAACGCACGTGCATAAGCGAGACTTGTAGCGCATCTCCGAGCCACAAGCCCGCTCGCGCATCACATTCTGTTCCTTTGCTGTCTGTTCGCACTCTTCGCTGCACCTCTGCATTGCACGCATCCGTGCTAGCTGACTTAAGAGCCAGTACCGCGCCATGTCGACGACAAGCTTAGGCTCGCATATCGCCACTCGGCTGGTCGAGATTGGCGTCACCGACTACTTCTGCGTACCCGGTGACTTCAACATGACTCTGCTCGATCAGCTCAACGCCAACAAGAATTTGCGTATGATCAACTGCTGCAACGAGTTGGAAGCAGGTTACGCAGCGGATGGCTATGCCCGAGCGAAAGGTGCGAAGCTCGTCCGCGTACTCAAATGCGGAGCTTATCCAAATTGAGTGAGGCAGCCTACATATGGCGTGAGTGCTGCAGGCGTCGGCTGTCTGGCGGTGACGTTCACTGTGGGAGGGCTGAGTGCTATCAATGCAGTTGCTGGAGCATATGCAGAAAACCTGCCTGTGATCTGTATCACAGGGGTGAGTGTTGTCAGCTAGCATGGCAGGCTTTTGCAAACAATAAGGTTTGGACAGAAACTCAGAGATCACCCGTGCTTATATAAAATACCGAGATCTTTCACTAACTCTACTCATTTACCACTGCAGGTACCAAATTCAAATGATTTTGGCGACCCTACCAAGATTTTGCATCACACCACTGCAGAGGAGAACTTCAATCAGGAACACAGATGCTTTCAGGAGGTCACTGTCTGTCAGGTGTGTTGCTTGACTGTCGCAGCGCCTGTATGAAATGTGAGCTGTGCATGCCAGCAATTCTGAAACTGCCAGCATTCACATGTTGCAACTACATGTCATGCAATGAATGTTGGGGCTACTCTTTCAGACTGTTTGCAGCCACTGTGGCATGTCTATCATTCGCCTGTATGCTGCGTCCAGTTCAAGCATCTTTGCATACGAAACAAACGTAAAAACGATTTGAATGTGCACTGCATTGCTGCATTAAATGACTGAAATTGAAATCTTTTTTGACTGTCAGCAGAAAAAGCGCTGTGTCGTCTCAGCGTCATGCGTTTCAGCGTCATGTGTCCATGTCTCAAGTGATTTGCTTGTATGACAGACCTCAATTGCTGTTATGCAGACCACAATCAGGGCAATGTCTGGCGCCTATCAGCAGATTGATCATGCCATTTCAGAAGCTCTGTACCACAGCAAGCCTGTGCTGATACAAGTGGCCAGCAACATGGCATCCCTCACACATCCTCTCTTTGAGCAGGAGCCTGTGCCTTTTGCCTTGACTGGCAAAACCACAAACCAGGTGTGCACACCGTCTCTGGCAAGTTCCAGCAGAGTGACCATGTCATGTCAGAGGCTCTGTATCATAGCAAGCCTGTGCTGATTCAAGTGGCCAGCAACATGGTGCCCCTCTCACACTCCATTTCGAGCAGTTGATCAAGGCAAAAACCACAACCCAGGTATGCATGTTGGCTCTGGTGCCTACTAACAAACGCCAGCAAGGCTCTGTATCACAGCAAGCCTGTGCTCATACAAGTGGCTAGCAACACGGCATCCCTCACACATCCTCTCTTTGAGCAAGAGCCTGTCCCTTCTGCCTTGACAGGCAAGACCGCAAACCAGGTGGGCATATTGTCTCTGGCGTGTACTAGCAGATCGACCATGTCATTTCAAAGGCTCTTTATCACAGCAAGCCTGTCCTGATACAAGTGGTCAGCAATTATGGCATAGCACACAACCCCTCTTTGAGCAGGAGCCTGTGGCTTTTGCCTAGACAGGCAACCCCACAAACCAGGTGGGCATGTTGACATCTTAAACACTAAGCAACAGTGATTATATTCTCCAGCAAGAGTGCTAGCTGTGTGTGGCACAAGTCTTGTCTCGCCAGGCTGGCTTGTTCTGAGCATCATGGAATGGACGTCTCATGATCCTCTTATGAAGGTCAGACAAAACAGGTGGGCGTGTTGACATCCTTACTCTGTTACTTGCTTGTCATTCCGGACCCAACAGGCAAAATCACAAACAGGATGTGCATCCCAACATCCTCGCTTTATTGCTTGCATTAGACAGTCATTCTTCAAAACAGCAGGGTGCACAGTGATGACGTGCAGCAACCCTAGCAGGGTGCACAGTGATGACGTGCAGCAACCCTAGCAGAGCTTCACAACATATGCAGGCTTGCATATCTGGAGTCTTAATCTCAGGCAAAAGTTTATTGACTTTGCATCCAAGCTCAAAGTGACTGTACACTTGGTTTTGCAGGCTGTACATCAGACGTCCAGCTTGAGTGCATACTTGGGATACAGTACACATCAAGGTCGTACTGATCTGCAATAGCCCTCGTCCATTCGATGTTCCTGATTCATAGCTTAAAGCATCTGTGCAAGAAGCCCCATGGTCCTGGTCCTTGTCCTTTGAAAAAGAAAATCTCATTATACAGGAAAGTGTTCAGCGCGCATTGAAGGAGGCTGCTGACGTCATGCATGCAGCACTCATCCAGTCGTTTGATCAGTAATTCCGCTCATTTGCTTCATAGTGAGGCGCCACAACTCTCAACAGTGTGTTTCCTTTTTTTGTAGGAAAGCATGCAGCGTGCGCTGAAGGAGGCAGCTGACTTCATGAATGCAGCTCAGAAGGTAGTCCTGGTGGTGGGCTCTCAAATCAAGACCTGCAAGGCGCAGAAACAGACCCTGGAGCTGGCTGACGCCTGCCAGTATCCTGTGGCTGTTATGCCCAGGTCCAAGGGCATGTTCCCGGAAACGCATGCAAGGTAGATCGCAGAATTGCACTGCTGTCAATTCAGATCGCTGTTTTCCTTCTGTTACATATTAATTTGTAGAGGTGCAGCAACAGACCCTGGAGCTAGCTGACGCTTGCCAGGACCCTGTGGCTGTCATACCCAGCTCCAAAGCAATGTTCTCAAAGAAGCGCATGAAAGGTGGTATGCACAGGTTGCAAATATGCATGCAAGGTAGTTTGAACCCTTGTATAGCTACCAATCACAGGGGTTTTGTCTTCATGCTATCTTTTCATTGCTACATGTGCAAAGCTGAACTGGTTTGCAAATGGAGGTGCTCGGCACGCAACCTGGCGGAACTCCTTTGTCAAGAACGTGCGTTAAGCTACATGTCTTTGTGGTGCTGGTCACATGTGCTTTCAAGCCTTTGCAAGCGCCGTGCTGCCTCTTAGGCCGTTCCCATGGATGTTCTTGGTCTCATGTGCTTGCAAGCCTTTGCAAACACCGTGCTGCTTTTTAGGCCGCTCTTGTGAATGTTGTTGATCAAGCAGTTCTGGCAGCTTGGCAGTGACGCAGCAGATTCTGAGCAGCATACAATAAATTAAACAGCAGGTTTTTACTGTCACAGAGACTCAATTGGGGATCATACAGACAATGTCAGACTGAGAAAATACTTGTCGTATGCACATGACAACCATGCGTACAACCAGGTGACTCATCAAGGCAATCATGTGGGCTGATGTGAACTTGCACTGCAGATTTATGGGTCTCTACTTTGCTCAGATCAGCTCTGAAGGTGTGTGTGAGGCTGTGGAGTCAGCCGATGCATACATCTTTGTGGGCCCTACATTCAACGACTACAGCACATGTGCCTTTGCACATCTGCTGTCTGATTCGAAGATGCTCAGAATAGATTCTCGGCGCGTCACAGTGGGCGGGAAGCAAACTTTTGGCTGCATAAACATGGCAGAGTTTCTTACAAAACTTGCTAAGCTGCTGAAGCCAAATGACACTGTGTGGAAATCCTTTCAGAGGACGTATGTGGGGCCTGGAAAGGTGCCTTCAAATGGCAAGGACGGGCCTTTGAAGGGCAAGATTCTCTACTCACATTTGCAGGTAAGATGGTACTCAACACCATACTTGCACTCGTTCGGATGCAGAGTATTGGATACGCCGTGTCCGACACGCGTATCCCTGTGTCCGTGATTGCACAATTTGCGTGTCAAGCTGACCTACTGCAGCAAATGGTAGGGGATTAGGTATATACAGGGGCTTTCGACGTGATTTTCACTGATTTTTCATGACTAAAAGCCTTTCCGTACTAATACAATGTCATGTCAGGGATACGGCGAATATACGTGTCAAGAAGTAAAATTTGTTGGATGAGTGCAACTATGCTCAACACTGCAACAGGCCCAATTTGTGCATGCCTTTGTGTATCTCCTGATAACACATCTTGGGCCTCTACATTGAGCTGCCATTGCATGTTGGACGCTCACAGCAAGGTGTCGATGTCTTCTGTTGACCTGACTTGTGTGCAGTGTGTTGATCATTGCATGTTTAGTTACCGCTCAGTCATGCAAGCAATATTGTTCCCCTCAAAATCAGTAAATTTCCAGACAGGACTCGGGACTTGCAAAATGCGCATGTGCACCTTGCTCAGCAATGTTTTAGCATTGAACATCATGGATCTGGTGCAAAGTGGCCAGCATTTGGACAACAAGTGAGCACCTGTTTGATTGCTGTCATTCATTCATTGTAAACATGGGCTAGGCAGGCTCAGCAGGCCCATCTAGGTATGTACAGAAGCAATCCACTGTCTCCAACCAGTTCGATCATGTGCTAACCTAATCTATTCATATTGGACATGAATTGATTGTTGTGTTGGCAAAGCAGTATGTCCTGCTGCTGCAGGATTGGCTGCACAATGATGTGACACTGTTGACCGACACAGGCGATGCTCAATTCAATGCCATGAAGCTGAAGCTCCCAGAAAAGGCCGGGTAAGCACTGCCACCTCTCACCAGACAGGATAGCATGCTGACTTTGTTTTCGGGAGCTCTACTCTTTGCATTGGCACCATACTGCTGGTGTGGTTGTCATGATTGCAGATTGAGGTTCAAAGTATGGTATGCGTCCATAAGCTGGTCACACTTCTTGTGTTTTTTTTCTCTCTCTTTCGTCTTTCAGCAGACGAATGCATTTGTTGCGCCTCATCCTTGTGTCAAAGGTGTCATACTGTGATCGAAATGTCGCAGATTTGAGGTTCAGCTGCAGTAAGGATCTATAAGCTGGTCAGTAAGGGCAGTCCTCATCCACTCATTGCATCTCCTGATCTTCATCGCTTATTCCGCTTTATACAAGTTGTGCTGCAGATTTGAGGTTCAGCTGCAATATGGGTCAATAGGCTGGTCAGTGGGGGCAACCCTAGGGTATGCTGTTGGCGCCCCCAATACCCGCATGATGTCTCTCATTGGAGATGGCAGCTTCCAAGTCACTGCTCAGGTGACTGTTGCTCCTCTTCATAGCTGTCCTGCATGCTGTATGACTGTAATATGATTTATTGCGTGTCTTTGAAACATGTCTCTGTAATTGCACTCCATGATGCATGTGGCATTGTGAGATTGGTTCTGATGTCCAACTGTGTGATCAATTGCAAAACCCTGCTTTGTCCTGTCGACACAGCTATTGTGATTTGACATTCTGCACGAGTCCTCCATGCTGTGATCAACACTCAAAAGGGGACCTTTTTTATGCTGCAGGCTGTATCAACAATGATCAGGGTAGGAGTCAGTCCCCTGATCATCTTGATAAACAACAGTGGCTATGTTATTGAGGAGGAGATACACACTGGACCCTATAACAAGATTTCTGACTGGAACTACACAGCAGTTGTTGAAGGCATGGCCGGATCATCTAAGAACCTATATACAGCAAAGGTAAGACCCATGATGTTGCTTGCTGCTGAATGCTGCATCAACCAAACTGTCACTTCTCCTTGTAACAGCTGCTCTGACTCTAAGGAAAATTGTCCTTACGTCGAATCGTCCTTATTCCAAGGTGCCACTGCAGTCAAAATGCAGTGATTGGGTTCCAAATGCATCGTTTTTACTTTGACATTGTCCTTATATCAAGTGTCCTTACAAAGAGAAGTTACTGTATGGAGAATCTCAAGCTTCTGCAATGCAACTGAACAAAACCTTGAGCAAGCAACATGCGATCGTACTGTGGGGTGCAAATCCCATATCCATAGTATTACAAAAATTTGTTCGCAATGCCCAACATGAAGAGACAAGCGCAGTTGTGCTGCTGGTTGGGCTTGCGTGTAGCAGTCCTAGCAGCCGACAAGAACTGATCTGCATTTCAGAGGACTTCTGTTGATTCCAAACATCTGCAACAGGGTAGCTGTAGCTTTGCAAAGATGCACTCATGACCATGGTGGCATTGTGCTATTTCGGTGACCATGGTGGCATTGTGCTGTTTCGGCGACCATGGTGGCGTTGTGCTGTTTCGGCGACCATGGTGGCATTGTGCTGTTTCGGTTCTAACTTGGGTCGCTGCAGTTTGCCAACACATCTTATGTTCATGCTTCTTGTACGCAGGTACGCACCGAGGCAGACCTCATCAAAACATTGCAGACAGTCAGAAGCGAAGAGCATCACCAGAAGTGAGTTATCTGCAGCTTCCTGAGCTTCTGCAGTGTTGTGTTGTGCGTGCTTTAGTTGCAAGTCAAGCATGTTGTTGGCAAGGCAAGCTTCTTCAGCTCTTGTTGGGCTGAGCTCGTTGGAGACCCAACAAATGCAGCCTTACTCCTGACTGCAGTGCCAGAAGAGCTTGTTGTCAGAGCTCACACCGTTATTTCTTGCCTTTGAGTTCCTTTGCATCACTGTATGCTGTCATGTCAGCTTGCAGTCATTCATCTGGGGTGTGCAAGTTCATACTGACTGGTGATTGTGTGGCTTGAAACGCTTTTTTCAGTACTGCAACATGTCACGTCAAGTTGCTGTCATGGGTTGCATTGAACACCCATTCAAAGTTGCTTTTGGCATGGCAGAGTGTGCTTTGTGGAGGTCTTTCTACACCCAGAGGACTGCAGTGGAGATTTGCTGGAATGGGGAGCGCGGCTGGCAGAATACAATGCCAGACCACCTCAACACTGATCCCCTTTTCATTTGTTAGGTTAGCAATAAATGTAGAGTGCAGAGCCTTTGAGGGGGGTGTCCAAAAGATTTGAATTTGTGAGCGTGAGAACGTGATTTAGATAACAGATGTCACAACTCACCAGTGTATTGAGTCTGTGCAAGAGTGAAACAAATGCATTGGCATGTGTTTCTAGACCTGCTGTGTGTATTGATTCAAGCAGTTTTTTGCCACGTTTGTTGGTATCACACTATTGCTGACCGTTGTGCTAGCATTACATCAGGCATATGTGTTACTGACAGAGGATTTCTGAAATGATGGAACTAACGCCCATGTAACGTCATCACATCAAACATTCTAATCCATACATCATAAGTTTCACATGGCCTGACTAGGTTGGATAAAATACAAGGATGCAGCTGCTGGTGAAGGCGCAATCAGCGTGACAGACAGCTGTCGAACAGGCCAAGACATTGTCTCTGCCTCAGTCACATGCAGAATGCTAAGTGGAAAGTGTAACGACCATGGGGTCAAACATGGTGTACTGCAAAGCAAATTGCATGATGTTGCCTGGGCCAGAGCAAAGTGAGCTTGTCACCATCTAAGGCATCCGTTGACATGGCCATGCTAGGATGGCATTGATCATGCATGCTGAGCTATGAATGCTCTACAGCTGTCAATACAGAAGACAACATTACGAATGAAGTTCAAAGTCAGCGAAATGAGTATAAACTTGAACGCTCACGAGGACAGCGCTACAAAAAGTGCAGAATCTATCAAAAAGCCGTCTGGGTAATATGCCACTCCTGTACTCATCTGACTGTTGCTACACAATACTGCCAAATCATTGGCTAAAGTGACAATCTGCGAGCATGGCAAAGACTGGCCAGCATCACCGCCAATGATGATTTGGCAAGACCCAAATCTGGCCAGACGGCCTGAATATCCTGAAAATTGTTGTGGTAGGGGGCGAGATGCTGTGGCGTTTGGCACGATGCAGGCCCTGCCCGCTTGTTGTTGGAGCTGAGAAGCAGCTGCCTGGCAGTCGTCTCTGGAAGGCTTCCCCAGCATTGATGCACCATATTCATAGCTAGCTATTCCAGCACACCAGGTTTGCGGCCCTGTCGCTTTGAGCGTGGAGTGGTAAGATCCGCTGTTGGCACCTACAAGTAAAAGGCAGCTTTGTCGCTATATGATCCCCTTGCATCAGGCACAATGTGGGATGTCAAGTTGAAAAGTCAGGCTGTTGTGTCATGCCAGCACAGACGTCTTGCTCTGATGTCAGATATCAACAGTCTTGACAACAGCAGCATGCATTCATCTGAACAGGATTGCATCAACAGTTGATCGGCTACGACGCATGCCTTGACAGTATGCACAGAATGATCACAGCTTGATTCAACTTATGGAGCAAGCACATCTGCAGTTGCAAAGTGCAGTTGCAAAGTGTCATTGCCAAAGTGCTGTTGCAGTTGCTTACAGGGGTCAGGCCCAAATGAGCCAGGGATGGCAGAGGAAGCAGCTAGCCCAGCAGCTGAGCTCAGTTCTGTTGCAGACGCCACAACTTGGCAAAACAGCTGCAAAGGCGTCGTCATAGCCTGCACCAATGTACCAGCCTTGTATTGAACAAGATTCAAAAAAGGTGACTGACAGGTGCAATTACAGTAACCACATGGCATGCCAAGCAAAAGCTTGTGAGTTTGCCTTGCCCTGAGGAATACTGTTCCGTCAAAGCACATCAAGATGATGACAATTGCGTACAGCAGGGTCATGTTGTACATGCATATGATCATCTGGAGTTCACAACAAAAGGCCGTACAGTGAAGGCAGCCATGAGTCTGCAGCAGAGAGGCTTCACAGTATGCAATTGCGTACAGCCCATGTGCGCATGCAACAGGCCTAGATGCAGCTTCCAGAAGATTCCAGATGCACAGTGATGAGGTGGTTGACCACAGCAGGACAGGAGTCCAGATGCACAGCGACAACCCTGACATTGAAATTCATCGGGTTTCGGGCGGTAGGGTTTGAGGAAAATTTACAAGTCTATCTTTGTTAGGGGAACTGATTAGGTTGTAGAGTTTAGGGTTTTAAGGTTTTCTTGCGCTTTCCATGATGGGAATCAAAACCCGATGAGTTATAACGCAGGGGCAACGACAAAGTGCCTGATCATGGCAGGGTGGGAGTGCAACAAGCCGTACCTGTGAAAAGGCCTCTGACACAGCAGTGGCATTCTGAGCTATTACTGCGGCATCAATCAGGAGTGCAGTTGCAGTGGGTAAAGGGCATGAGTCTGTCTGGAGGTGCTGCATGCCTTGCAGGATTGCCTGGGCAAATGTCTCTTGCTGTGGCCGGAACAGGAGGCTTTCTGCCTGTACAAGGTTTGACAGGTTCTGAGCTGCAGCAGGGCTGTTGCCCTCAAAGATTGCAGAGCCCAGAAGCAGCTCTCCAATGGCACTTGTGTTGCCTGCAAGCGAGCACCAAACTTTGTGGAAGGCATCCAATTGCAGGAGATGGCTATGCAAACAACTTCTGGCAGACAACAACAAGTACAAACAATGTGCAGACGCTGTTCAAGATTGTAAACGCGCACAAAGGTACAAAATGTACCAGATGTGCACATCTAGTGTGATATGTGCAAGCGGTACAAGCACACTGCAATGCTCATGTTAGGTTCTGTCAGACAGTGACACTGCAGGAGCGTTGGCAGGCATTTTACCTTGTGCTTGCGCCAAGTTGGCAGAAGTGGCACCGTACACGTCAATAGCTGCCGCTGTTGCTGCTGCAGGAACGCCAGGCTGCCCATAGTCATTCAAGCTTCTGATCAGAACGTACATGTCACCAGCAGAAAAGCCCTTTGCCTTGGCCTGAAAAGCAAAATCCTTTCAGTTATTTGGTCTGCTGGTGCCCACTGACAAATGATTGCATGATACAAACGAGTCGTATGTGAGGGTCTCTCAGACTCTTGCTTTGGCACTATCAGATCAGTACATGGTTTGACAGTGACTTCCCAAATAATGCTGCCACTCACTTGAAGACAAAGGTAGTCAAAAGCAACTCAACTGCTGATGCAGCAAGCTCACCCCAGCTAGCTGTGGCTGCAAAGCATGAGGGGCAACATGGAGATGTATGCACAGCTGGACGTAACTCCTTGTTCTGTCAACTGTGCTGCAGCAAGTCAAAACAGAGACGACGGTCCCCCACATTGCAGGCCCAACAGAAGCTTCAGGCTGCGGTGCGTGCCAAGAAAGGTCAGCTTACTGCTGCAAAGGCAACCACAAATGCATCATCAAGGTCTGCAGCGTTGGCAAGGGCAAGCACTGGCCCTGCAAGATTTAGCCTCGGGTGGCCAGCTTTCCCTAGGTATGTCATGGTCTGTTCAATTGCCCGAGCAAAGCCCTGGACAGCGGTTGATCTGTTGGTCGCAGCAATCTCAGGCAGCTGTGCAAAGGCCTTTTCGTAGACTTGCTGAGCGGTGGTTGTGTTGCTTGCGCCATCAGTAGCGTTGAGATCTTCAGCAGCTTGAAAGACAACATCGGCGATCAAGAGCACTGACAACGGGACTGCGCCTGCATACAGAAAGTGTATCAGCAAGGGTTCTTTGACTGCATGTAGTGAAACGCTGCAACTTTCCCTTGTAGCAGCTTGCTTCAGATACTGGCTAGCCTACTCGGCTACTGCAGGTCTATGAGCCGCTAGCAGTACAAAAGTGCACGTCAACCTGTGGAGTATGCAGGTGCAATGTTGTCCTCCAGAACACGGGAAGCAGCAGGCGCGTCGCCAGCTTCAAGATCACGCAAGAAAGCATCTGGCAACTCTATGTCGGTACCGACACGATACGCGAAGGCGCCATCTTCTGCCGTTGGAGCAGATGGCGTTGCGGCAGCACCATATTGCAGGGTGCTCAAAACCAGCAACAACGAAGTGACCACGGTAATGATCTTGAGGAAAGACATCGCTGGACTGAAAGGTCGAAGTCGACTTCTCGTACACAGGTCTGGAGCTGAATTCGTATGAAATTCGCGTGCAAGCTTCAATTTGAGACGGACACTTATGATTCATCGTCGAGTCGAAGGCAGCTTTAGACAGATCAGCAATCACTGGGTGCGACGAACAGAAGGTCGCAGAAGCTGCGTGCAGCTCCCTTGTTGCCGCCATGCTTGGCTTGTATCTCACTGCTGCTTTGCGCTACAAATCATCCCGCGCGTCAGCCCTGACCTGGCAGCTTTGGTGCTGTGCGCGCAAGGTGGCCGCGACAAAAGATGGCATCACAGACCTGATCACAGACCGCGCATCTGCATTAGCAAAGCCCCTTCCCAAATTAGCGAACCCTAAGGCAAACCCTAACTCTGCCAGATCAGTTGCGGTGAGCACCAAGGCAAAGGCACTCCTGCTTGCGACTTGCTGGGGCCGCATGTCAAGGTCTCCAGCAGGTGCACGGGTTTGCTTGATGAGCGCAATGATTGTTGTTTAAACCAAACAACGCAGAATTTGCTTTAAGTTGCATGAGTAAAATTGCTGTTGACATTGCCTTTGCATATGCGTGCTATAACAGCGCTGCTCCAATGCGCGTCTAACGTAGCTGCTAGATCCTAGCATGTCGGCTAGGGTGTTGCATGCATGTGAGATGTTCAGATGTCTATCTGCTGCTGCTGCTTCACAATGTCATGATTACATCGCAATTTGAAATTAATTGCTTGCATCCAGGTACACGATTGAGGAGTCTCACTGGGTGCTGTCTTCCTCAAATTTGCTTGATGCGTTTCAACTTGATTTTCATTGGGTAATCCCAAACTGCATTATAATGCAAAGTCATGGACAACAATGCAAGCAGATGCAACCAACACATGCAACATCATCCTAATTTCTAGATAAACAGCGCGAGCTCAAAATTTTAAAGCTGGGCAACTGCACTTCCTATTCAATAGTATGTACTTCCATTAGTCTGACAGATGGTCTGCTTGCATCAAAGAGCTCACCTTCTGATCAACATTGACACAAGCAGTCAGTGACATGTCATGCATCATGTTGTGTATCCAATTTGCACGACATGCCCCACTACGCACTTCTCTGCTGTTCCGCTTGGCTGCTTTGATTTGCTTGTCACTGCCCCGCTTGTTGGCATGCTGTCGCTTGACTCTCCAGTCTACTTGATTCAGCATTTCACAAGTGAAAGGCTTGACGTCATCGCCCTCAGCAGAATAGGTTGTCTCCATGCCAATGTCTGGCACACCTAGGTCATCAGCTAGACACCTGACATCAACAGCTATGTCATCCCCTACAGTCAACCCACGCAAACTGACTGCATGTCCACAATGAATTTGCCAGAGCTCATGCGGTTCTGGAAGCTCATCACACCAGCGGCCTGTGATTGCAACCTTCTGCATGTGTCTTGGCCTAAGGTACACTAAATGGGCATCTAAACCAAGAAAAGAGTACGTATCACAGGCGCCACTCTCATGATGTATAGGAAAACCTCGCGGTGGAAACTGTTTGAGCATGACTGATTGTGACTGCCCGCCTTGTGCTGGCCTATGTAAACACACCCTTACACTTGTACATTGTTCAACCTCTTCTGAAAATTGCAGAGGCGTGCTTTGCAGATATTGTGTCAAACCTGCAGCAGGTGGTTGCAGCAGACTCTCAGCCAGCCAATCCCACGGTAACTGTAGCGGTTCTTTGCTTGAAAGCTCAATCTGAACAATGATAACCAACGTAGAGTTGGGCGGATAGTGATGCATTGTAGCTTGCAATGGCCACTGTTCTGACAGTCCTTCTGCCACAAGGTCCAACCAGAGCTTGTCAGGCCATGCATGTTTCCACAGCTGTTGCAGGAAGTCTAGCTTTTGGCTCAAGGCATAAATGCGGCGTAAGGCAATGCCTGGGTCCGACCATTTCACGTGTAAAACCACAGGATTGATGAGTATGCCGTATGGAGTATGAGATGTGCACTTCTCTAGAGAGTCATGAGTGACTGTGGGGAGTAGCTCTTGGCAACACCGCCTGACGAAGTCTCCTCTGTGCAAAGCAAACTCTGCGGCAAGCGTGCGGCAGGTGCTTGCTAGGCTGCAGCTGGATGCTGAATCTAGGTGTTGGAAGATCGAGGCCAGCGCTATTGCTGGAAGTGATGACAGCTTGATGGAATTTGCAGACGGGGAAGTGGCTATTGCTTTGTTTCTGGCAGCTGTTGGGGCCACTGTTTGCTTGCTTGGGCTTGGCTGGATGGATTTTGGAGCTTGTAGTTGTGGAGTTGTAGGGTCTGCAGCAAACTTTGCTGCGGAGGATTTGCTTTGCTGTTCTGGCATGTGCTTATGCCTGCCTTTGGGGCCTACCTGGGACCAATCATCACGTTGCATGTGTCTAGCTTGCCTGCATGCACAAGTACATGTAATGCAATATAATGTAATGCAATGCAATGCAATGCAATGTAAAGTATAATGTAATGCAATGCAATGCAATGCAATGCAATGCAATGCAATGCAATGCAATGCAATGCAATGCAATGAATGCAATGCAATGCAATGCAATGTAATGTGATGTGATGTAATGTAACAATGTAATGTAATATAATGTAATGTAATGTAATGTAACGTAACGTGACGTAATGTAACATAATGTAACGTAACGTAATGTACTGTCATCTAATCTCATATAATGTGATGTAACGTAACAAGTGACTCAAGAAATGTGCAGCAAGCCTGGGAGTTGGGAACCTCACAGTCTGTGCAGCTGACACAATACAGCATGTAGCAACACCATAGACATAGATTGTGGTCGCTGTCCCAGGAAAGTCAGGCATGCATTGCAGGCACTGGCTATGCAGCTTTTACCATGGCGGCTTACGGGTGAATGCTGGTCTTGCTGTAAAGATAATGGAACTTCAGAACAATTGTATGAACTGCAAACGCTGCAATGTACGTGCTGTGCGGGAATGTGACCAAGTGCATCTGAGCATGCACGCTCAGGATTCACAGGTTTGAGTACACATTCCCAGGCTTCACAAAGGCTTTGCCATGCAAAGCAGGTGTCACAAAACTCGCAGCAGACTGCGAGTGTGCGCAGGGGCACCTACCGCTTCAACTTGCCTCGCTCGACGAGGGTGTACGCCTTTCTCAGGCTGCACAGCACCTACAGGCTCCTTGGGGGTCACGCGCCAACACGCAGTGTCTCAGTAGTCGCACATTGTCTGCGGAGCAAGTGTTGCGGCCAGCTTCGCGTCATTCTCCGCTAGCTACGCAAGAAACGGAAGCTGTTGCAGCAGATGTGCCAGAAATGCTCGTATGGCAGGTGTGAGACTGGGACAATCACCTTTTTCTGGGCTCGACAGTTACAATCACCCAGCAACCCGAACCAGAACCAGACCGGGCGCTATGAACTGTGTAACGGTCTAGGCTGTGCCTTTGTCAAGGGATGCATTGTACGCGCTCCGAAACCATCGTCTCCTGTTGATATGCCCTTTGTGCGCGATGCGCGATCGTGTGAGATTTGCTGTGTCGACGTAGCAAAAGACAGCGTGCTATTGCAACCAAAGATTGCTCCTGCTCGACGACTTGACAACGGTCTCCTACTTGTTTGCCGAATGACCTTGCAGCAGCTGCAGTCGACACCTTGGTCTCGACTGCTGTGGCACAGAAACAATGCAATTGCGCAAACCACAGCGGAGTCCGGAAGACCTCCCGTCACGCACCTGCTAACATCTGAGGCTAGTCTCTGCTTCAACCGATCCCTTCTTGTTGCACGCTGTCAGGATCAAGCAGTATTTGCACAGCTGGCGAACCAAGCCTCGCAGTACCCCTGACGCACGAGCGCAACCTGCAGAGGCAATGTCGAAGTTTGCAGTGCAGCTGGACACGGCTGGGTTGTGGCGAATGTGCTGTGTCGTGGTCATCAGCTGGGTACCATGCTTCGTTGTTGACGTCAACAAGCGGCACTATCTCCGCATGGACCGTGTCAAGCGTCGCTTCCCTCGACTTGGACAAGTCATGGCAGCCTTATTTGATCACCACATCTTTGCAAAATATAGGTCAGCCTGTCCAACAGCTTGTTCTCACCCACCTTTCCAGCTATCATAGGCTGTGCATTGCCCAGTGCATGCAATGCTCAGTGTCAGCACACTACAGCAACCTGCCTTGCAAACAAGCTCAAGCAGGAACCACAGCATTTGATGTTGTATATGTCGCATCACATGTGCTTGCAACAGTTGAACATCAGTTGTCCTTACTGTGACGCTCAAGACAAGCCTGCTTGGCGAAACAGGACGTGTGCCACACACTTGTCGCAATGTATGCTAGTAAGTATACAGTTTGTTCTTATATACTAATGATTGTTGTTTTTATTGTCATTTTTGGGCTGTCACCTTGACTACTTCATGTGCACATGCAGTTGCAGCCGAGTTCTTGCATCCATTGCCTTTGTGGGTTCAGAACAAGCAGTTCAAGACCAGTGCAGCAGGCATTGAGGACAGATTTCAGCATTCCAATTTGCTGGTCAGCAGGCCCCATTGGGTGAGACACAGCACATTGTGTGGAGTAGCCGTTTCATCAAACGCATGTGTCCAGGTATGTTTCTGCAGACTGGCCTGAACGTGAACGCATACAGCTTTGGTGCAGTCAGCATTGTGGGTTGTGCATACCATACGTCCTCGAATCGATCGCGCATAAATAATTAAATCTGCCCTGCGCGATCAGCTCGGGTAATTATTTTGCCCCTGCGCGAAGGGCCCTGCGCGAAGCAATTTAACAATTGTTTTGGCTCAAAATACCAAAAATGCTCAAATTTCATGATTTTCAGCCGATTTTGGCCATATTTTGCCAAATGCGCGATGCCTCAAAACCCCTCAAGGCCCTGCGCAAAAGGGGTGCGCAAAGCCCCAAAATAATCCAAAATGTTGGGGTGCGCGATCAATTCGAGGATGTACGGTAGAGTTGCCGGCAAGCTGTGTTGTGCAATACGCAGCAGAACTTGCGTTTCACTAAACTAAGCATCATGTGTACAAGCAGTGAATCACCACACTCTTCATCTCAGTGATTGATACTGTAAAACTCTTGCGTATTCGGTAGTACGTATTGGCCCCAACGTATTAGATACTTGACGTTTTGCACTGCAACTCAGTGATCTCTACCCTCAAATGCTGCGTATCGCGTATCATGTATCGCGTATTGAGTATTACGTATGGTGATTTGCTGTGTATAGAACCTACCTCCCTCCACGCTCAATACACATGATTTAGGATGGAGGTGGTTTAGGGTCCTAAATCATGTGTGTATGACAGGACGAAACTGGTTGTAGACAGTCGATTGCTCCAACGTGTACTTGGCTGGGCCTGCTGAGCCTGTCCAGCACACGGTTAGTATGAAAATTGAAGGAACAAAAATGCATCACGTGGTGTCAGCCACAGAAGTTGGTGTGATTGCAGATAGGCCTCTGCAGCCAGATGTCTTTTGCTTCCCCGCATATAAAATTCTCATCGGATTCAGATTCCCACCATAGGAAGCTGAAAACCCTAAACCCTTAGATCTATCCAATCTGCCTAACAAAAATAAATGGCCAAATTTTAGGATTCTTGCAATCCTAGCCCCAAAATCCAATGAACCATTAGGTCAGGGCCTTTTGGCAGGCTGTTCCATTGCGCAAAGAAGCTGTAGCTTGCCAACAATTCCATTGGCTAAGAGATGTTGTTGCTTAGAGGGGTATTCATGCAAGCGGACCGGTGTACTGATCTTAAGTTTTGTGACAACAGTGCCTACAGTTGTGTTGTCAGCAGCACGAACCACAACAGTGTGGAATAAGAGGGATTCATTACACCAGTGAATTTACCATACTCTCATTTTCGATGATTGATGCTTCAGTTACTTACGCAAGGCGTATCACATGTTGGCGCCAATGTATTGCATAATTCACAAATTACACTGCATCTCAGCGATTCACATTCTCAGATTCCAGCTATCGTGCATTACACACTGCATATTGAGTATTATGGATGGTAAGTCACTGCAATATACAATGAGTTGACAACATCCAGAAAGATGTCAACTGCAAGTCAATGCAGCAAATATCATCAGGAGCTGGTGTGGCAACATAGCAGTGTTGGACTGTGCAGGTCTTCTGGCAAGCACTTGGACCAAATGGTCAAAGATCATGGCAAACCAGCGCTGCATGTAATCTCAGCTGCCCAGACAGCATAAGTCATGCAAGGGCGGCCACCTGCCCTGACGGGGCATTCAGAATTGCCCTCACAACCAAAGAGGAACCACACAAGCTGTACGTGGTGCAGCTGAGTGGTGACCCCATTGCTGCTAGCAATGCTGCAAACGCTGCTGCAGACGCTGACGCAAATACAGCCGCAAGAACTGCTACATACACTGCTGCAAAAACAGATGCACCCACCACTACACACACTCCAGCAGACGCTGATGCAAGCAGTGCTGCATATGCTGCTGCAAACGCTGCTGCAAGCAATGGTGCAAATACAGCTACAAATGCTGCTGCAAGCACTGCTGCAAACGCTGCTGCAAGCAATGGTGCAATTGCAGCTGCAAGCCATATTGCTGTCACTGGAGACAGCATTGGTGGGAGCAGCGGTGCAGCTGGAATGCAAGCTGTGCAGCTTGGGCAGATTGAGCTAGATGACCAGCATGCACAGCTTGTGGACTTCTTCTTCCTGCCTCACTCTGCAGGTGAGCAACTCTTACATGGTCATATAACCGCTGACAAATTATGTACAGTGAATCGCCACACTCCTTTTCCCTGCCATTGATGCCCAAAAATACTTGCGTATTGCGTATGACGTATCGGTATCAACGTCATGTGGGTTTGACAATTTGCACCGCACCTCACTGATTCACACTCTCAAAGACCACGTATTGCATATTACATTTGAATTTTTAGTATTACGTATGGTCACTCACTGATTGTATACTCACATACACTGACTTGTACTAGCATATATGCTAACAAGAGAATCTCCAGAGCCGCCCTTGCAGTGACGGTAACACGCCACGTCAATTTAACAAATGCGCCATGCACTTATTTACAGCGCAGGTGCAGCTCAGGCTACAGTGCAACACAGATGTAGCAGCATCAGCAACAGCAACTGTCAGATCTAAATTCTGTGTGGGATGGTGTGGCATATGCATCAGCTTAGGTGTGCGTGGTGTCACAGATACTCTCATGCCCGAGCGACCTCTGAGTCTCAATTGCGCCATGCAGGGAGTACATTACTGGTGGTCAGCCAGAATCACACAGTGTTAGCGGTCAGCAGCTACAGCTTGGCTTCTCAGCCTCAAGACAAGCCCCTCTCTTCTTCAGCTGCTACATGGGTCAAGCAGGCTTCCTACGCTACCCCAGACAACCCCACGGGGCTCTCCTCAGGACCCCGGGGGGTTGCTGCCGACAGCCAGCAGGTGATAGTGTCAGAAGATGGCACGAGGGTGGTGTTGATGGCTATCACTGCTTCAGGTACAGCCTTTACAGGGACATCTGATATAGGGAAGTTCCGTATGTAGGAACAAGGCATTCGAGAACCAATCTCTGCATTCTGACTGCAGTACTAGCTCTGAGTAAGGACAATTCAGTATAAGAACAAGGACCATGTTCTTGATGATCAAAGCAGCCACTACAAAGTGAATTGACTGTAGGCCTGTGGATTGTCACACCAGCTTGCTGTACAGGATTGTCACACCTGCATGCAGATGGGCCATTGTTGCTGCTGATTTGTGATTGAGCAAAACATCACCAAACCTAGTTCGACGTGACTACCACTTTTCATCTGTCTTGTAGCATGACAGCACAGATGATGCATTATCTTATGGAGGGTTTTCAGCTCAAGCCCTCCAGTCAGCCCTGCCCCTGCCCTTTCCGTAATTTTGCTTCTGCCCTTGCCGCTGCCTCTGCCCCGTCCTGCCCCTTGCCCCTGCTCCTGCCCCTGCACCTGCCCCGGCCCCTGCCCTATCCTTGTGATTTTTTCCTTTCTGACGCTCTGGCTCACGCAAACTTTGCACGTGCATTGTGATGTGTGGTGCATGCCTCAATTGCACAGCATCACACTGTGTTGCATGCAGGACAGCAGGAGGTGCATGTGCTCTCCCAGGACTCCCTACAGCTGCGAGCCAAGTTGTTGTTACCACAGCTCACACAGCCACCATCATTCCACCTGATCATCATGCGGGCTTTGCGCGTGGCAACACTAACTGCATGCGAGGCTGCAGGTGCTATTTCAAGAGACAGTCCCCACAACCTTCATCATTCTGGCAAATCATCAAGCAAGTTTTGCGTGACGTGACACATTTCATCACACTGAGTTGCATGCAGGGCAGCAGGAGGTGCATGTGCTTTCCCAGGACACACTACAGCTGCGAGCCAAGTGGCTGTTGCCTCAGCCCTGCTCAGCAGCAGCCATTTCACCTAATGGCTGCTGCCTTGCATGCCATCATCCAACCCCCCCGCACCCCTCCATGACCCCAAGGCCAGACCCCAACCCTGAGCCCCATCCCAAATCTCAATCATATGGTAATCACTTGCCAGCTCAAGTGAAGGCAGATCCTGCTGCAGCTAAGCAGGACACAGTTATGAGTGATGCACTGTCACGAGGTACAGATCAAGGGGTTATGGATCGGGAGGGGTTTGCAAACCCTAGGGACGAAGACAGCACCTCTTCATTGCAGCAGCCATTGCTACTTGAGCAATCTTGTATGGATTTATCAAATGATACAACAGGAAGCAATTGGCGTTCAGTGTGCACCTACGCAGTCCTGCCTGAAGTGCACAGCGCGCTGCAATCACAAATCAGCCCTTCAGGACAGTGGCCCATCCAAAGCATGAGCCAAGGAAGCATGCCACGTCTATTGCCTGAGGGCATGACAAAGCAGGAACCAGCTTCTGCAGCTGATCAAGGAGTTGATAGGGAGGTCAAGCAGGAAGCTGACTTGGAATTGGGTAATGGAAGTCACAACAGCAATGGCTTAGAGGCTTTGTCCAACGCGCTGGTCGAGAGGTAAACGCTTCAGCATAGCCTGTTCTGCTGCAAGTCTGCTGCACTTTTGCTGCATTCATGTCTATATGAGCATGCAACAGCAGTCTCGAGCTGCGCATGTCACACATATATTCCTAAACAGGATTTTGCTAACACTTTGCTATGATCTTATTCAATAGCATCGCCTTTGCCATAGAATGTTTGTTCATACATTCTCTTGCCCAAGACAAGAAAATGGCATTTGGTTGCATTTTCACAAAAATCATGATCATTGCTCTGCGTGCGTGCAAGAGGAGGCTTGAGCCTTTGTGCTCAGTGCTGCAATATGTAGAAAAATGATAGTTTCTCCATGACATGTATGTCAGCTGTGTAGACCAGCATGCAATGCCAGCTGAATTCTTTTGCTGTTTTCAGTATTCTTGATCTAGCTGAAGCATGCTGCAAATGCTTTCATGCTACATGCCCTTGCTATTCATGCACATTGCTAGGCTGGCTGTGACATAACATTTTGTGTGATATGTCCACTGCAGCATGCTTCACAAAGTTTGTCATCTCTGTACTTGTTACAAAGTGTACCTGAAGGCCTGAACTCGCCTGGTCATCTCACAATACAAATGCACCTGCTGAATGCTGGAGTTAAGTTGATGGAATCTGATCTTGGGGTATTGTGCTTTGACGCTGCATGCAGCATGCCACATGTGGCATGCGATCTCCACAAGGGATCAACAAACTTGCCAATATGCTAGCATATCTTTTGCATTCCCAGGTTGCTCTGGAGCCTTGTCAACGGAAACTCTCCCTGGGATGTAACACAGTCTATACGCTCATTAGCCACCCTGCAAGGCGGCTCCTGGTTGGCTGGGCTGCTTTCAAAATTGGACCACGCTATGCACGCTCAGCCCCACAACCGGACCAGCTATGCTGCAGCCATTGACCTGATTAAGTTGGACCTGCTGCAAGATCAGTCAGACCCAACTGCTCAGGCTGTTAGACAGGTGAACTCAAATATTTGAGTGTGAGACATGGCAGACCATGCTATGCATGCTATGCCTACAACTGCACCAGCTATGCTGCGGGCATTGACCTGACAAAGCTAGACCTGTTGTAAGAGCAGTCAGATCCCACTCTTGAGGCTGTGCGGCAGGTAAGATACAGAATTTGAACCTGGGACAAGGCAAATTACGCTATGCATGCTTAGCCTCACAACCGCACCAGCTATGCTGCAGACATCAACCTGACCAAGTTGGACCTGCTACAAGATGTGCCAAATGTCACTGCGCAGGCTGTGCGGCAGGTGAGCTCAATGCACGACAAGGCAAGCCATGCTGTGCATGCTCTGTCTACGACCGCACCAGCTATGCTGCAGTCAATTGACCTGATCAAGTTGGATCTGCTGCAAGATCAGCCAGATCTCACTGCTGAGGCTGTGCGGCAGGTAAGATACAGACAGGTAAGATAGTGACCTGGGACAAGGCCAACCGCGCTTTGCATGCTAAGCCCCACAATCGCAGCGACTATGCTGCAGCCATTGTCCTGATAAAGCTGATCAACCTGCTTCAACATCAGTTCGATCCCACTGCTGAGGCTGTGCAGCAGGTAAGATACAGAATTTAAAAGTGGGACAAGGCAAAACACGCTATGCATGCTCAGCCTGCAGCCGCACCAGCTATGCTGCCGCCACAGACCTTATCAAGTCGGATCTGCTTCAAGATCAGCCAGACCCCACTGCTCACGCTGTGCGGCAGGTGACTCAAACAATCGAACCTGGCACAAGGCAAACCGCGCTATGCATGCTCTGCCTTCAAGAGGACCAGCTATGCTGCGGTCATAGACCTGATCAGGCTGGACCTGCCTCAACATCAGCCAAGTTCCACTGCTCAGGCTGTACAGGTGAACTAAGTAAGTTGAACAAAGTGAACTTCAAAGTCAAAGGCAAGGCGGGACCAAGCACATGACAGAAATTGCAAGGACGATATGCACTTAGGCTCAGTCATATTGGCAATGCAGCAGCCATTCACCTGGTTGAGTGTAACCTATTTGGACCTAACTTGCCTTCTGTACACAACATATTGTACTGTGCATATGCATATGGAGACTGCTAGTCTTGTCAATGTAAGGCTTGCTCATACAGGATATGTGGTTGCGGAGCCACCTGAATGCTGCGGAGTCAGTACTGGGTCAAGCCACTGCATGACACAAGCTGATGTAACCATTGTTTGTGCTTGTTTGTACAGGACATGTGGTTGCGGAGCCACTTGAATGCTGTGGAGTCAGTGCTGTCAAGCTACTGCACAACGCAAGAGCTGGCAAAACAGACTTTTGTGCCTGACAAGGTAGTCCTCTTCTCCATGTTGGCTGCGCCAAACTTGACATTATGAAATTCATCACCTTGCAGCCGCAGTATAGTGATCTCCTGGAGTGACGACTGCGTCTGTCGCCAAGAACTCGTTCTCTGCATCAAGTTGTCACTTCTCAGAAGTAACATTGCAGTCAGAACTCAGTGATTGGTTCCCACTTTGATCATTGTTATATGGAGAATGATACTGTATCAAGTTTGATCACAACAAGAAATCACTGAAAGGATTAGGAAAGCGCACACAATACCACCCATTTGCCGAAGAAGTGGTATTCGCGGACCTCTTCCCAGGACGTCAACGTACATGTCTGGCAAGTCACAGCTTTCTTCCGGGGAAACTCCCTGTGTACCACTCCTTTAGCGAATTGATGGTATTGTGAGCGCTTTCCCAATCATTGCAGTTGCTTGAGGTTACACTGGTAGTATTTTGTGCCCCTTGGCCAATGACAGCAGTTGCACAAAACTGCTTTGTGCTGCTCATCGTGCACTTAGACAAAATCAATGTTTTGCAATGACTGCAGTCAACCAGTGTATCACTATACTCCCCATTGCAGTGATCAGTACTCTGGCATAATCTACTATGTCTGACATATTGGCTCCGACATGTTGTGCATTTCACAATTGACACTGCATCTCGGTGGTCTATGCTCTCATGCTCTTGCATTTTACATACTGCGTATTGAGCGTTACGTCTTGCGCTCACTGCTCTCAGCGGCTTTGCTCACAAGAGTTGAGGATATATTGTGTTATTAATTTGCAATACCGAGAGCAACAAGATTCGGAGCTGCGACCTCTGGCGTGACAAGCCAATACTGTAACTGACTAATGGTTCAGGACAGATTTGTTCACCACGCTAATAGATCAAGAACGAGATTCTGAGCCGCGTCCTCTGACGTGACAAGCCATGTCTCTAACTGACCAAGCTATGTTTGTTGACTTGCTCTAATGCTGGCAAGGTCTTGCTGTGCAGTTGGCTGTGGAAGATCAGCAGGTGCTGAAACAGTGGCTGGCCAGAGCAGACGATATCATCACATTCATGCTGCACAGCATCCGCAGGTTTGACTTTGTGCCCAAACCTTGTGCACTGTCATGACTGTGTCGTCATGACACCGTCATGACTGACTTCTCATTATATTGACGGCTTTGGTTCCAGACTAAATTGTCTTTACATCAGACTGTACTTACTCAGGGCTACCACTGCAGTCAGAATGCAGTGATTGAATTCCCTTCGCGTTGTCCTTGCATCGAACATGTGCTTACACGTGACTACATTGAGTGTCCTTGCAACAAGAAGTGACCGTGTCCTTGTGTCTTCCAACTGGCAATTGATTTTGCATGAGCAATTTACAAGTGCTTCACTGTGCTTTTACCACTTCTATACTGTCGGGTTTCTCCCACACTTGAGTCTGTCTCTGCCTTTGGCGAGTTATCACGGGACAACTGCACTTGCAGAGCTGCAAGGAAGCATTGGCAGATACACAGGACTGAAATGATTGGAGCACGTTGGTAGCTCCCTGCTCTAGGATTGCTCCCATACGTACCTGCTAAGCCTGTCTAGCACACAATGGAATGAACAGAATGAACTAGCACATACAGCGCTGTCCAAATTTGATGCCTGTTACAGCATCCACAGACCCAGTTGATACACATCTCTTGTTCTCTCAAGTCTTCGCCTGTCCAGTGGACAAGTGGCCACAGCCGCATGGAGCAGACGCTGACGAGAGCTGACGTTTCAGACCCTGAAGCAAGTGCTGCTCCATTTCTTCAAGCCATGTTGCATCTGTGGGTGGCCAGAATTGCATGAAGTAGCCATAAGAGGAGGCCAATTAGCAGACCCTGGAGCAGACGCCCTCTTTTGCACTTATTCCACATTAGCAGTTCTGCATATGCAGGTGGCCAGAACTGCATGAAGCAGCCATAAGAGAAGGCCGACCAGCAGACCCTGGAGCAGATGCACTGCCTGGAATCCGGCTCCTGCCAGATGATCAAGTTGGCAAACGCATTGCCAAGGTATTTGCACACAACATATTACACCAGACCACATTGCAACAACAGCATGTGAGGCACAACACGTTGTCCACATTCAACAGCACCACCTGCTGGGAAGCTTTGAACTGTGGGTGCTGGTGTTGTGTCTTTTATCAGTTGCTTCGGTGCTCCCATGCTTGCTTTCACTCTTGCAAAGTGCTTGCGAGCTTCATTCCAATATGAGGCTGACTGTTGAGGTTATGCGGCTTGCAAAGGCCCTGTGACAATGCAGTGAGTATGCATTAGGATTTCCCACTGGAGCATATGCATTGCAACCAGCCAGTGCTCGCTAAGACTTGGTCAGGCTTGAGCGTGAGCCTGCGGTAGTGTGAGCGACTGGTTGATGCCTTCCAGCATCAAATTAACGGTTGTTTCTTGTATATGCTGCTCATCTATAACAGTCCTTTGCAGCGTACTGGCACTTGAGTTGACAGTATCAGCATTGAGCTTTGACAGTAACAATCTTCAGCATCAGGGGTATGAAACAGTAATAACAACAATGATACTAAATGGTTAAAAGTTCCAGCACATGTGCTGAGTGTGTGTGGTCTTATCCTGCCAGGCCGTGGTAGGCAGTGGTATGAAGAAACCAGTCCTGCCCGCATAGGTTCACACAAGGGACTGTTGTTCCAAAGTCTCAAGCGTGGTACATGTTTGAGACTCAAAGTCTCAGGCATGGCACATGTTTGAGACTCAAAGTCACTTGGGCATGAGAGCATCTGCGACACCACTCGCACCTTAGCTGATGCGTATATCGCACAATTCTGCACAAAGTATTGTCATTAAATTTGTTGCTGCTGAGGTACATGTTTCAGTGGCGCACTTTTTGGCACAATACCCATGTGTGAAATCCCGGCTGCCTCTTTAGACAGAGGCTCCCGTTACGACGCCTAACAGCAAAGACTTTTCTTTCTTGTTTCTACCCTTCTGTGCTTGCAGGCTCTGACAGCATATGTGCTAGTGTCAAGATCCAGCAAGCAGTGCACCTCCGCACCACCTGGCTCCCTCACCAGCAGGCAGATATTGCCTCAGTAGAAACATGGTCAGGGGGCAGGGGAGTGCTGCATGGGTCAGATTGAGCAAGTGACCAAGCTGAGTTGTGCTTGCAGGCTCTGACAGCATATGTGCTAGTGTCAAGATCCAGCAAGCAGGGCACCTGTGCGTCACCTGTCCCTCACCAGCAGGCAGCTCCTGCATTTTCTGAGACATGATGAGGGCATGCTGCATGGGTCAGATTCAAGCAAGTAGCAAGCTTGATTGTGCTTGCAGGCTCTGACAGCATATGTTCTGGTGTCAAGATCCAGCAAGCAGGGCACCTCTGCGCATCAGCAGCAAATAGCCCCTGGAGGGCCACAGCAAACAGCCCCTGGTGCCCTGCTGCGCGCAAAGCAGCTGTTCACAGCATGGCAAGCCATCAGCAGAGCTCTGCAGCAGGTAAAGCAAACAAACAAATTGAAAAAAAAAGATAAACAAGAAAAGCAAAAACAACAAAAGGCGAAATAGCGACAGCACACAGAAAAATTGCTGCTGCTGCTGCGCGCTAAGCAGCTGTTCACAGCATGGCAGGCCATCAGCAGAGCTCTGCAGCAGAAAAGAAAAGCCATTGAATTGAATTGAATTGAAGAAAAGCAAAGACAAAAACAGCAGAAAACAAAATTGATGCATCAGACCCTGGAGCCCTGCTGCGCGCCAAGCAGTTGTTCACAGCATGGCAAGCCACCAGCAGAGCTCTATAGCAGGTAAGAAAATAAAGAACAAAAATGAAGAAGAGCAAAAACAAAAACAGCAGAGAACAAAATTGATGCATCAAACAAACCCTGGAGCCCTGCTATGCGCCAAGCAGCTGTTCACAGCATGGCAGGCCATCAGCAGAGCTCTTCAGCAGGTAAGAAAATAAAGAAACAAAATGGAAGAAGAGCAAAAACCAAAACAGCAGAGAACAAAATTGATGCATCAAACAGACCCTGGAGCCCTGCTGCGCTCCAAGCACCTGTTCACAGCGTGGCAGGCCATCAGCAGAACTCTGCACCAGGGTTGAAACAAGCCTTTCCTGTCTGGCATTGTGGCACGCTGTGTTGACAGGCTTGCATGCCAGATTTGATACAAAACTTGCCTGTTCACTGTAATGTCTTCCTCACAGGCACGCAAGGCATCAACGCAAGATGGGTCGACCAAGCCTGCTGGAGATCAAAACGAGTCTGCCTCAGCCCTGGCACAAGCTGCCCAGAGCTCTTTTCAGGTGCTATTTCATTACCCTGCAATGCGTTCAATGTGAAACGTAGCAATGGCATACATGCATCAATTCCAGGAGGTAGCATTTTGGAAACGTTATTGTTTGAGTTTTCTGCCATCTGCTCTGAACAGGCACTCTTCACATGAAGTGAATAAGCTGCATTTGCATGATTTGCCATACCCTACCTGACCCCAGTCATGCATGGTACCCAAATCACCTGATTCCTCACTTACATTACTCAATGCACACATAGGCAACATACCATGGGGCATTATGCTAGGCTAACCGGCCCCTTCTCACGGCAGCCTTTCATGCAATTGGACTTACTGTCTTACTGTGTTCACAGCGATGTATGGTTCGAGCATATCATGTGCATGCTGCTCGGCCAATTGGCCCTCTGTCATGGCAATCTTTGATGTGACTGGACTTATTGACTTGATGTGTTTACAGGGTGCATACCGCGTGCACTATGCTAGGCCAACTGGCCCTCTTTCATGGCAGGCCATTCAAAGTGTGAAGTCTCAGCTGCTGCTGCCACCCCTTCAGGTATCCAAATTTTCTCTATCTGTTGCCTCTGAACCTCCAAATGTTGCCTTTCAACATTTAAATTCAACCTCTAAATGTTGCCTGTAACCTCTACATGTTGCCTTTCAGCTTGTGACATTGCCTTTCGACCAGCAAGTTCCCATGGCAGGCCGTCCAATTGCCAGCTGCTGCTGCCACCCACTTGTGTATGTGAGCGTGCAACTTGTTGTGAAGAGTCCGTATTTATGGTCTTTCAGTCTGCAAATGTCAAGCCTCATGGCAGGTCATTAAAAGTGTCAAGTCACAGCTGCTGCTGCCACCTCTTCAGGTGTGAAGGTTTTTTTGACTGTTGTTCCCTAGCTCCTAGCTATTGCTTTTAGCCTGTCAAATAGCAAAGTGGCTTTTCAGCCACAATCTGTTGCCTTTCAGCGTTCAGTTGTTGCCTTTTGACCTGCAAAAGTTGAGTTGTGTGGCAGGCTATCCAAAGTATCAAGTCACAGCTGCTGCTTTTGGGCTGCAGGGTCATCAGCCATCTCAGCAACAAACAGCATCTGATTTGAAGGCCAGAGCACAGGCCCTGATACTCACGCTGGGCAATGCAAAACGGGCAGCTTGGAACTGCCTCGATACATCAGCTCGCCTGTGCATGTGCCCAGTCTTTGACTGTTGCTTTTCGTGATGTTTAATTTCCTTTTGGGCTGCAGGGACAACAGTCATCTCAGCAGCCAACAGCATCTGAATTGCAGGCCAAAGCACAGTCCCTGGGGCTCATGCAGGGCACTGCAGCAGGGCAGCCTGGAAGTGCCTCAATAAACCAGTTTGCCAAGCTGCCCTGGCTTGGTAATGAATCCACACTTTTGGCTGTTGAGGCAGGCGGCCTTGCAGATGACATGTTCAACAGCAGGTAAGCTTTCTTCTCAAGTGCGGAACACCATCGCCTCAGGTCACTGCAACAGGGCAGTTGGGAAGTGTCTCAGGCCATCAGCCTGCCGGCCAGTCTTCGATCCACTGGCTTGGTAACGCATCCACGCTGTTGGCTGTTGAGGCAGGCACCGTGGCAGATGACATGTTCAATCGCAGGTATGCTTGCCTGTTCAACGGCAGAAAATCACTGCTTAGGATAAAAGCAACAGGGTAAAGTGAAAATGCCTAAATTTGTCAGCTTGCCAACTGCAGTCTGCACTGCCCTGGCTTGATCAAGAACCGATTCATGTAGCTGTTGAGATAGGCAGCGTTGCACATCACATCGTCAACAGCAGGTATGCTTTCCTGTCCAGCTGCGCAAAGTCACTGTCTTAGGTCACTGCAACAGGGCAGAATCAACTGCCGCAGGTCACTTCAACAGGGCAGTGTGGACTCCAAATTGGGTCAGCTTGACAAGCAGTCGCAAATGCCTTGGCTTGACCACAAAAGAAGTCTTTTGGCTGTTGATTCAGGCAGCCAAACAGATCAGGTGGTCAAAAGCAGGTGCACTATGCTCTTGGAAAAGAGCAAGAAATTATTGCTTGTATTCAACCTGAACTCAAGAGCTCAAACAATTCAAACAACTTTTTCCAGACCTGGAAAAGGACCACAGAGATACCACTTCTTGTGGCTGGCGGTGGGGCTGCCTGACGCACTCAGAATGCAGCAGGACAGCCTGTGCTAACCTAAAGCATTGTACTGAGCATGCTGACTGCTGGCTGCAAATGCTTCGCAGGGCAACTTCAGAGCAGCGCTTGAGCAAGAGACAGCGGCTGCACGCAGACAGGGATGCAGCCATGGCAAGTGACACAATCAGGCAGCATGCATCAGTTGACGCTATAAGTGCCAGAGCTTTGTCCTGGACGGATACATGCCAGCATGTCTGTAGCAATGGCTGCTGCACAACAGCAGAGCTGGCTGCACCTGTACAGCAGACAAACCCCAGCTTGTATAGCAAGGTAGGCTTTCTTGAGCACACGCATGCATTGGCAGCTGCTATAAGTGGCAGAGCATTGTTTTGGATAGATATGTGCCAGCATGTCTGTAGCAATGGCTGCTGTGCGACGGCAGAGCTGGCTTCACCTGTGCGGCATACAGACACCAGCTTGTATATCATGGGGTGTGTGTCAGATGCAAGGTGCTAGACATATTACTTTGCAGCAGGTGCTCCAACCACATGCAGCTGATGTCTGGGTTTTTTATCGATGCCTCTCATGAGTTGTGCTGCAGCATGTTTTGGGAAGTGTCCTCCTGGGTTGTGTCAAACTCAAGAGCGGGCAATTGAAGTGCCAAGCTTCTTTGCAATGATTCACGTCTCACGTTTTGATGCTAAGCTGCAATCAGTATGCTCAACCTCATGCCAGAGCCACCTGGTGTTTTCGAGGAAATTGTGCATGCCCACAGCAAAAACTGTCTACTTGACTCATGTCTGGCTGTCAGCAATGACTCCCAGGAATTGTCCTGTGCTGCAGGTCTTAAAGCGCAAATGGGCTGTTGCATGTCCACTGGCAGGCAGCAGTTGGCTGCAGAGTCAGCCTGCCACTCTGCTTGTTGGCCAGTAGCTTGGGTGGATCGGGATCTGTCTTGCACCTTTGCTTGCTACACATGTGCATGCCCCTCAGGGCACTCCTGACACCTCCACTGCAATATCTTGTCGGACTGTGGAGGCATGTCAGCAGCGCGCTGGTGCCAAACGGCACTCAGCACAAGGCGCAGTCGACTCTGACTGGCGTCAAACACAGTTGCAACCATAGACAATCGCCGCAACAGCAGTCAGCTGCACACTCAGCCTGCCACCCTGCTTGTTGACTGGTAAATTGTATGGATTGGGGTCAGCAGCGAAGTGGTCCACTATGGCATTCAGCATAAGGCATCATGGACTCTGACTTGTGTCATACCACAATAGCAAACATGGCCAGTCGCTGCAAGAGTGCCCAGGCATGTGTTCACCTAAAGTTCGCCCAAAGTCACGGCATGAACACGCGGAGAAGACGCAGTCATTGCGTTGTTAATTGTGATGATTTCAACAATTTGGCAGCAGAAGGCGGGTTATGGAAGGTCTGCGGCGAAATGATAAAAGTGTGATTGCAAGCGAACGCGGTGCGTGATAGCCTCTGCACTCATGCAGCCACCATCGGAGGACTATGAGCCAGCTTACAGTCTCCAGTGCACACATATATACCTCACAAAATACCCGTGCCAGCTTGGACAAACTTAAAGACATTCGTGACATCATGGTCCAGCCATGAACGACGTGACTAGCCATTTGTGGCAACCAAATGCACACACACACACTCTAAGACCCTGACTCTAGTAGTGAATGATGTAAAGGTACTGCTGGACCTCACAACGCTCTTAAACTTTACATCCATGGTCTCAACATCTCTATTGCATATAGAGTCTGCTGCAAGTATCCCAGACTCATATTACAAATTTTAAGGCCATTGAAAACCGTTTCGGACACACTGACAAATGCAAAGGACCCTCTTGAGACGCCTTGCCTTGCCAAAGACCTGAGTTCCCTATGCAATCAGCTATTGTGGGACAATTGTGCAGTAAACTCAGTAGTGCCTTGAAGATCCTCTTGGTCCTGCAAACATAACCATGTCAGCCAGCTCTGCCTATTGTCACTCGTGTCTTCAGCAAAGCGCATTTACACCTCACGGAATCAAAGCACCAATGCAAGGCTTGGCCACAGCACAAATGGCAGTGAAGAGGCACTGGCAGACGTTCACGACTGGACAGGTAAAATTGGAAACTTGGCCGGGTGACACATAGAACGAGGCTACTGTCAGGAAAACAGGCATTTCAATAACATTAAAGTGCAAACGAGCCAAAAATTTGGCTGAATCCAATACCTGAGCTTCCATAGGGCCCTTGCTGACCACTGGGACCTGTGAAGTTGCTTTGAAGCCCAATATCCTGAACTGGATGTGCAAACCCTGGAGTCATGCAAGCTTTGGTTTCCAAAACCAGCATTTATGGCATGATGTGCCGCAGCATCTAGCCGCTTCAACAGGCAAGGGGGTTTGCTGTAGCCATAACAATCATGAGAGCATTCTTGCAATCAGCACTGTGGCGTACACAGTCCTTAAAAGTTTGCCTCTCAAACTGAGTTGTGATATCTGATGATAACACACACAGCATGAGGCATGCAAGCACAGGTGTGTAGTAGACAAGGAGTGGTAGTTCTGTAAATCATGCTGGCCACAGGACGCCAAGTAAGGCAGCGCAACAACCCACAAGACTCGCTCAGTATGATGCCATTGATGCAAGTCAGCAACGCAGCCACGATAGAAGTCCAAATACCTCCAAATCCAGAATGACCACCAGATGATTCTCCATAGACAGGCTGCGCTTGGTGTGAAGCACCTTTGCCGAACACATCATTGATATCAGAGTCATTGGTAGCTGCACGACACAAACAGCTTTCATCGCTGCTGGCAGCATACTTTGAATTGCACTATTCCGCACTTTCCAGCCTTGAAGGCAACGTGGTGTGCTATGTAGATATGCTGAGGCTACTTTGGCACGACGCGCTCATTTCATGTGATGCCAAGCAGGGGTGTCCCTGGACAGGGATGCAGCTATACCCTTGCAGGGTGTTTCCTTTTGGCTCTTAGACAATGTCTTAAGAGGCAGAGAAATCGTCGAAGAACCAACACAATACCCCGCAGGATCCTTGACTAGAAGCCCTTTCTCAGCATCTGGTACAGTCATTGCCAGAGGTTAAAAACTATACACTTGGCAGATGAAAAGCACTGTAGATTGTTAAGTTTGCAGTCTCAGCACCCTGCTTGCAAGCAATTGCGCTCAAAAATTGGTAGCTACCAGTATGCAGCCCAATAGTTGCTGCCAGTACTTCTGGGCCTGCTTGCTGACAATTGCAGCAAAAGCATAATGCTCAGAATGGCAGCAGGTGACAGGTAGTGTTTGCTAGGCCTTATGTCATAATGCCTTGCAGCTCTCACGTGTAGAGATCAGTTGTGATAGGCAAGCAAGCAGCAAGCCTCAGAACATACGCTTGTTGCGGGCCTGAGATCCTGATGATGCATAAGAGCCGGAGTGGACGTCTGGTGAAGATCTGCCTGAGGAGGTGTTGGACTGGCTCTGGGCTGTGCTGAAATCCTTCTGCTTCAGTGTGTCATTGCCACCTCTGTCACCTGTAGTATGCAAGACGAGCTTGATATGTCATTTGTCATTGCCATTGTGAAAATTCTCAACAGCTCAATCAGGAAGTCCGATAGCTCCAAGCTCTCAATGCCCACAACAACAGAAAGCTCATTACTCACTCAATGCAACTGAATGCACATGCAGTAAATGCATATCACAGATCAGACTGACATGTTACATGTTGTCAGCCTAAATCTGAACACCTGGTTGAAGCAGAGTCATCAAGGCAGGTCTCCAAATGTCCTTGGTCCAATCCTGTGGGCCATATGCGTTAAATGGCATACTCCCTAGCAACCGTTAACAAAAAGGATAATCATACTGCGGTCACATTGTCTAAACGTTTGTTACATATCTGTTGTTTCAGCTATACGCCAGCAGAACCTCAAAGCACGACTGACACAGAGCATGACTGAATAGCAGTCACATTATTTGTATTTCGCTGCTTAGCCATATGCCGCCAATTTAAGGCCAAACTGAAGCAATAAAGGAGTACACTCACCTCCATGGCTTGCATTTGAATGTGACGACTGGTACTGCGATCCTGGCAAGGAGCCTGAAGATGGTTTGGCCTGGCTCTGAGCTGTGTCAAAGTTGCCAGAAACGTCATTGATGTCAGGGTCATTGGTGGCTGCACCACACACAAAGAGCAGGTCAGCTCAGGCAGTATAAGGTTCAGCTTGTGTTGTGCTTACATGATTCCACAAATAAAAGGGTCGAGTGCAGACATTTGAGAATAGTGAGATAAGTTTGTATTAGCACCATATGGCTTTGATAGATGCGTTTGAAGGCAAGTGACTGCTACTGTACCTAATCAGCAAAGTTGTGAGTCTTTCAGCAAGGATGCAAAGACTACTTGATGCTTGTAATGGTCATTTCACAACATGCTTGTAAGTGAGACACACCAAGTAACATCAACACACGCAGTGTTGATGCTTTCAACACACCTTGCCCAAAAGCTGTCCCTGTGGAGTTCAAAGACCCAGACCCAGAGCCAGGCGCTCGGCTGCCCTGTGACTCAATCTGCTTGTTGGCCTCATGCACGGTCTTCACACCCTGAGATCCCTCAGAACCAGTGTGACTCTTGTGGGGATGACCTTGGGGTCCCTGGGGTTTGCTATGGCTCTCATGGGGTGTGTGGGTGCCTTGAGGCTTGCCTTGGGGTTGGTGGGTGCTTTGGGGGGCTTGAGGCCTACTGTTACCCTCATAGTGTGAATGGGTGCCCTGGGGCTTGGTGCGGGGCTGACCAGTCTGCACTGTGTTGGGTGCTGTGTGGCCGTGGCTTCCCTTGTCAAAGAGGTGGTTGATGTCTTGGTCATTGGCTGCTGCATGACAGGGTGCATCAATACTGGGCAGAATTGCAGCCTTTCTAAACAATGATTTATCAATATGCTGCAAGAGTGCCGGAAAGCCAGTGTGGGCCTGTTGAAGTGCACTGCCATGACGCTCAGGACTGGCAAACTATGACTGCCTAGCGGCACAATCTGATTTGGCGCATGCATGAGAGCTGCATCAGCAATGTAACACGCCGGACAAGCGCTGTGAAAGAATGCATAACAGCAGGAGTCACAGCAACTGTCTAAATTGGCAGGCTGCTCAAAGCTGCAAGAATTGCATACATGTGCAATATCTGACGGCCAGCTTGTCACAAGGCTTTGCTGTATTGACAGTGCGTCTAGGCTATCCCATGCAGGCACCGGACGCCAAGTGGCACAAGGCTTGGTTCGCTGCAATATTTGCCGATCTCACAGCACAAAGATTGCTGCAAGACAGTTAGGTCGATTGGCATGAACTGAGTATGCTGTAACGATGACCACATTTCAAGAAAGCAGCAGACAGGGCAGCAGCAAGTGCTTTGGAGGGCACCTTGCTTTGGACTGAAGGCAGGCACCCCAGTTGTCACAGTGCTGCCGCTACTGCCTGACCCTGCACCCTTGAAAGGGCCAGCCTGGTCAGATGGTCTGCTGTTGCGGCCACTCGCACTGTCTGATCCTCCAGCCTTGAAAGAGCTTCCACCTTGACCAAATGCAGCGCTGCTCTGACCAGTTGCACCGTCTGATCCTCCAACCTTGAAGGGGCTTCCACCTTGACCAAATGCAGTGCTGTTCTGACCAGCTGCATTGTTTGATCCTTCAGTCTTGAAGGGACTCTGGGCTTGATCAGATGCTCTGTTGCGCTGACCTGTTGCACCGTCTGATCCTCCAACCTTGAAGGGGCTTCCACCTTGACCAAATGCAGTGCTGTTCTGACCAGCTGCATTGTTTGCCCCTCCAGTCTTGAAGGGATTCTGATCTTGGTCAGATGCTCTGTCGCTCTGACCTGTTGTGCTGCTGGTGTGGTGTCCAGTGCCCTCTGATTCCTGACTAGACTTGACTGCAAATGTGCCATCAAGGAACTCCCTCACACTTGAGTCTTGGCTTAGCACTGGTACAGGAGGTACAAAACTTAGCTGCTTGTGGTAATGCTATCCTGACAGCGTGTGATGCTGCATATGCCTTTGCTGCATGCATATGATTGTGAAAGGGTCATTCAAGACACAAACCTTGTGCAAATGCATCAGGCAAAAGAAAGCATCACAGGTTGCCCGCATGTGATGCTGACGAAAAACCATTTATGTGACTTAAAAACCAGTGGACAGCTTGCAAGCTGAGTGATGGCTTGTGAGAGTCAGGCCTCCTTGACTTGTGCTGACAACTTCAAACAGAGAATGGATGATCAGTGTTGTGGCTCTGTAGTTGGCAGTGCAATGTGCGGTATCGTCAACACCGGCAAGAATTGCTCATAGTGAGCTAGTTCTGGCCAGGTGCTGATGACAGTGCACACAGGACTGTCAACTTGGAAGCAGAGCACTGACATGCTGGTCTTTGACTGGACTATCTAGACCACTTCAAACAAGGTTGCTTGCAAAAGGGTACTGTGGCAGAAAGAGCTCAGCTCAGTCATCCAGGCAGCATGGTATGGTCAATGATGTAACATGGTGTGCAGTAGGAGCTACCTGATCCAAAGGCTGAGTCAACCCCCTCTGACCCGCCAGTTGCATTGGTGCCAGTTGAATGTGGAGAAGAACCAGCTTTGCTGAAAATGTCGCCCACCTCTTCCCCACCTATGTCTGCAAGAATTCAAAGCTTTAGATGCTTGTAATAAAAGGCTTGAGGTCAGGCCATGAGTATAATGATCTGCATGTATAGAAGCTGGCTTACAGCAGCATTGCAGCTATGGCATGGCAGACCTGCTGCATCACCTCAAGAGTGCGCTGAATATACAAGAAAGTGAGATCTTTGGCGCAAAGACATCTCCCAGGCAGACAATGTGCATACAGCAACTTTGCTTTGATGCCAAAACACACACCCAATGCAGATGATGAGCTTGCATGGCACAGCAAGGGAAGATACGTACTGATGTCCTTGTTCAGAGGGTCCTTAGCAGGCTCTGTGGTGAGTCTGTTGTGAGTGGCTTGACGTGTGGTTTCCCCAGGAGCAGCTTCAGACAGAGCCTGCATGGGTGCCCTGCTTTGGGTTGCACCGCTTTGGTTTGCCTGCCTGTTGCCTGAGGCTGTGCTGGCACCAGAGCCTTGACTTTTGCCTGGCAAGTCAGGGCCACTGTACACGTGTTGGCTGGAAGTGGGTAGAGCTTGAGGGGCAGTGGATGAGGAGGTGATCTGTGCTCTGTTACGCACCACACCCAGCTGCTGAAAAACAGTCTTCCAGAATGAGAAGGTCAAGTAGCCTGCAACACCAGCATGTCTTGTGTGTCCGGAGTGTAATTTTACTGCTGACAAACAATATTTGGGAGAAGGGGGGATTCTCCTTGTTGACATTGTCCTGTCTTGACTTTGTGCATGATGGTGATGCTATTGCAGTGTAGACTGGGCGCCGCCATTACTTCTATGGTGCACAGTTTCTGAATGAAGGGAGAGGGAAATGGTTGTGGGTGGGTGGGCTAGCAGGACTGTCACTGCAGCTGATGGGGTTGGGTTGGGACTAGAGTTCTGTCACATCAGCAATGTAGTCATCACATTCTGACATTAAGCACGTCAACCTGAGTTTACTGCGATAGATACAGTTGTGTGGTTGCTTGTGGTGCTTGGTCATGAGGACTGTATCAAAGCTACAGGGTGCACCTATGAATGAGGGTGTGGGTGTGTGCAAGTTACAAATGAGGGTGTGGGTATGTACAGATTTCTGCCTTAAAGTAGTGACATGTATATGTGTATGCCTTCCACCCAAATGCAGTGGCTCACCCTCAATGCTGTGCCATGCTGTACACAGGTGCATAGAAGACATGCGTCTGAGCTACATGAGGCAGACTTGTCACAGCTTCAAACACACCCATCAATGAAGACAGACTCAAGGCGTTCACAATGCAAGTTGTGGTATACCCATCATGACCCGCAACAAGAAGGACAATACAACTACCTGCTGCAGCTGTGGTGCCAGCTCCTCCAGCAACAGCTACCAAGCCAAAGCTGGCAATAGACAGAGTGGTAGCTATCGTGCCAACAAAGATAGCAGTAGTGATGCCTGCAGGTGGTATAGACAATGTGTCAAGGCCTGAAGTCTGATTTTGCAGGGTAGCAGTCAGTCGGGATGCACAACTTGCCTGCGATGACTGCAAAAAGGATGCTGCCAAACGCCACGGTTGCCATAAGACCCAAAGCACTGACAGAAAAGAGAGCCAGGCCAGCTGTAGAGTACAGAAGTGCCGACAACATCGCCTGCACGCAGGGCTCGAGCGTCTCAATCAGGAGACGAAACTTCAAGGGTGCTTTGGTACGCTTTTTTGCTGACGTACCAGCCAGCCGGTGAAAGTATGAGGTTTCAGAGCCTCAGCATGCCGCATGAAGAACACTTGATCTTTCGGCGTGTTTGTCCTGACGTCGCAGAAGAGCTGGAACAGAGCTTCGCGCGTGTGCTCTGGCAGAACGCGCCTGGTGATTGCATCCAGATGTAGGCGACTGCATTCAGCACTGCAAGTTAGATACTCCCTTGACCTGGATCACAAGACAACCCGGACTGCCGTGCAAGGCTCCCGCACCTGTATGCTGCACCACTGACATTGCAAACGGCAGTCGCAAAGGATTGCGACATGTTTCGCCACGACTGAGTGCTCAGCAGGCTCCTGTTCCTGTTTTGCGACATGCTTCGATCTGACCTCACAACTCGTTTGCCTGAGACGCAAACGTCCAACCTCACAGGTCAGCCTAAAAATCGTGTGGACCTTTGGCTTGGTTTTGCGCGTCCTTGCGAGGTTGTAAACAGATACAAACTCCGCAAATTCTGCCTGACTCCACTGCACGAGTTCTGGCATGAAGCTGAGGTGGTCAACCAGAATGCAATTTTTTGACCTAAAATTAACTAGCCGAAATTGCCAAAACTTTAAGTTTACCCTCGACTCACTGCCATCTTCAATTCGCGCAGCACGCTCAGCACTACACAGCATGGCGACACCTGAGCAAACGAACATCGCGTCTACCAATGCGGCCAAACTCTTGTCCCAGGACTTGACCTCGCCATAACCCAGAGAATGACTGCTTGACATCTTTGGACAGCTGCGTGCTTGTTTGATCGGCGTTTCGGAACCCATGTCGGTCAGTGATGCAGAGCGAGAGCTCTGGCGTCAGACGAGAAAATATATAAACGGTGAGGCAAGCAGACAATACATGTTCGCGGCGAAGTTTGACAGACGCGCAGAAGGTGACCGGGTTACTGGCGCGCAGATTATGATGACCGTGCAGCAGAGCTGCAGCTGGACTTGCGGCGTGAACGCTCAGCGCTTGAGTCCGCTGCTCATCGGCGAGATAGTACCAAGCAAGGTGACGACCGCCATTGAGTGACGTTGATACGCACTTCAATCTGTAAGGCTTTGTCCTTGCCCGTTATAGAAGCAGAGCAGCGAAAGCAACACACCAGCATACTGACCCAGAAATGCAACGAGCAGCGCATAGATCTTTTGGTAATTTGCCAAATATTGCAGCTGATGCAATTGCATGTTTCAAGCCCTCCAGTATGAGTGTGATTGTGCTGCTTTGCAGGCTCTGCAGAAGGAATCAATCACAATGTCCTCTGAAACAGAAAGACTGTCTCATCAGCTGCAGCTACTTCAAAACGATGTCAAAGCTAAGCAGCTTCTGCAACAACAGAAAAGGTGGGTTTGGCATGTTGCAAATTGCTCTTTGAGCTTGCCTAGATCATGAAAGAAAGCTGCTGAGCGTTTGACACCACAACAGGGATAGGTATGCAAATCACTTGAAGGAGCAGCAGGCTGTGGTTGAGGAGTACACAACTTATGGCAACCTGTCAGTGAAGTATTGAAGGGTCTCAATAAGACAATGCATCAACTGAAGCTTTTGAATGCAGCGCGTGGTGTCTTGAGAGAAGGAATGAAACTATGCCTGCTTTGCACGTCATTTTGGTGCTGGGGATTTAATAACACTCAATAAAAAAAGCAGCATTTACAGCTGGCTAGTAGATGCTTCACTGACGTCAAATCACAGCAGTACTAATTTACAGAAGGTCGACGCTGCACTCATGAGTCCTACCCTGAAATGAACTGAGATGTCCTGCCAGTGTCTAGAGGTACAGCACCCTGGTTTGCTTTTGCTACTGCTGCATCATGATGAGCTTGAGCTTGACCCAGTGCATGCATCAGTAATGGAGGGGCAAACTGAGCATTGCCGTCATGCTCTTCACAGTCCTCACAGAAAGACAACAGAATGGTGTTGACTGCGTACTCATATACCTGCATTGCAGCACGCGGAGTCAAAATTCAAAACCACCAGCAGCATGCTCTGAAAGTTCTTTGCCATCATGCAGTAGATTGCAGCATTCCCAGCCATCATGTATTCATGAAAGCAGCTTTTGCACTCAAACGCGCTTTCAAGTAGCAAGCATACCTGAAGGAACACATTTGAGATTGTGTAGCCCACAATGACGGAGATTAGTACTGGCATCAGGGGAGATGACAGGTATGAGTCAGCATGCCCAACAGGATCATTGTAGTAGGAAAGGTCACTGAGTCCAAAGGCCAACAAACCACATGCGGCCGTAATGGCTATCTTGCCCAGCCTGAAGCACAGAAACTGTAGCTAATGAGCTTCATCCAACATCTGGCCTTTCTCATGCGTACGAAGATTGGTGGCTGGCAAACACTGCTGTGTAGGGAAACAGAATAATGGCAAGTAGTGCTGCTCATGCTGCTTTAGCTGAGATCAAGCACTCAGTGAGGCTAAATGCAAGCAGGTACTCATCAGATCCTGTGCCTGTTGGCAAATTGACCTCCAGTATGATGATCATAAACCGAATTCATCAGGAAAACCAGTCAGGCTAAGGCTTACCAGACAACAACATCCACCATGATGTTTACTGCCACCAGACGCAAGGCATTATTGACCAGCAGCTGGATTGCTCTGCCAGCGCTGGTGCAGTAGCCTGTTCCTTTGACAGCCACCACGATGTAAGCATTCCTGTTAATGAACTGCAGGATCTTCTCCACGTACCACATGAAGCACCTGAAGAACAGCAGCAAGCCATGAAACATGCAAGTCTGATTCAAAGAACAGCACTGGAATGTGCAGTTTATGCATTGTTCACACAACATGCTTCAATGAAGTGATGATGTTTACTGGATGGCCACACGCAACACACAGAAGGCGCTTTGCTAGCTGTGTTGATGTTCCAAGCTTCTTCTGCTTTTGCTGGACTGCAATAGCGGTCACAGGGAATCAGCAGATTTGTAAGTGCCAGTTGAAGCCAAAGTGAGTTGAGGAAAACTGGCAGTTTACAGTGCTTCACGCTTTAACACTGCTTTGAGCAGGTCATGTTGGGCAGGCTTGCGCATAGGAACAGAAAGCATTCAGACTTACTTGACGCATGCCATCAGGTAGTTCATGATGATATTGCCGGGGTTTGCAGCCTTCATCTGGCGGTCCACATACTCCAGGACAGCTCTGATAAACTGAACGACGGCAATGATGAAGCTCCCTAGGGCAATAGATCCCAGGTGATACCTGTAGCAGCAAATTTTGCAACACTCATGTAGGTTTGCATGTGTCCATGCTGTCAATGTTATTGGCAAAGCCCATAGATGTTGCATACAACTCGTATCCTGCACCTCAGGACTGAACAGCTCGCCTAACTTCGACCAGTCCTCTCAGTGCCAAACAGCCAGCTGTCCTGCAAGAGTTATTCAACTGCTCAACGTGTTGCACATTTCAAAAAGGGACAACTGGTTGAATCGAGGGTCATGTGCTTTAAGGCCTTGCTTGGCAACAGCTTGCATGACGCCAGCATGAAGGCAACAGCAAGATGCACATGACTGCATGTGCTACTGCAGCAGCAGTGACAACTGCTTGAGAGCTTGGTGGTGGTGGTAGTAACGATGGTCTTGTTGACAGCATCACAATGCATTCAATGATACGGCACTTCAATGGCCTGCACCTTTACGCAAACATAAGATCCATGCATGCAACAGCAGAGCTTCACAATAGCTGCACTGCCTGCCTGCTGTCCAAACCTGGGTGTGCCTAGGACAGCTTGCATGCATATCAATCAGTGTGCATGTTTGCCTTGAAACTTATGCAGTTGTTGTGCGTGAGTCCCAGGGCAAACATGCACAACACGACAAAGCAAGCCACACTTGAGGCAGACAAGCACAGCAACCAAGGCACAACAAGGACCAAAGTGCTTACCTGAATGTGGTACGCATAGCGTAGAGGACAGGGAAGCGAGGCATGGTCTCATTATTGCCCCTGGTCCAGTAGTAGTGAGCCACTGCCAGGGCAATCGTCACATACCTGCAAGTCATACAGTGGCAATGGTGTCAATCTCAGGAATTTGCGCAGAAGCCACCAGACTTGCTGTCAAGATGCAATGGTCCTTTGACGTCACAGTGGTCTAGCTCACCAAAAGTGCACGCTGCAGCAAGTCAAAAATCGCACACACGGACTCAATGTAAATTTAGGTGCATGCCTGCAGCATTGATGCTTCTGCACCAGTGACCTACCAGATAACCTGATAGAAGCATGCAATGACGCAGCCTTAAGAGACAATTCGATTTATAGGCACCATGATGAGAGACAGAGGCAACTACGTACCCAAAGCCCACAATGAACTGGTTTGTCCACAGCAGCCCAAAGAAGTGGTAGAGGAAGGCATACTCCATGTGCTTGTTCCACTCAAGGTCATAGCGGCAGTTGGGGTCATAGGCACACTGCTCCAGCTCAGCAGCAGTGCTGCTTTGTACTGCAGGCAGAGAACGCTCATGCCCACAAGTGCAGGGTGGGGTCAAGCATGTGATTGCAGCATGTGTCAAGATCGTAGCAGCAGTTGGGTTCACGAGCATGCTTGTCCAGCTCATCAGCAGTGCTGTGCTGTACTGCATGCACAAGAGAACAATGTCCAACAATGACTGTATTTGGGGTTGAGCTGATGACTATACTCAGGGTTTGTTTAGGGTTGACCCTATCAGACATGCCAGTTAGGTCAAGTTGCGATACGGCGATTGGGTCAAGACATTGTTGGTAAGGTCGCAGTCCATCTGTAGCTCAGCAATGAAGCTGCTTTGCACTGCATGCATGGAATGGCAATGCACTGATTTCCAAAATAGACCAACTTGTTCTGAGTCTGGGCAATGCTGTATAAGTGCTTGAAGGCAAATTTGCAATGAATGCTAGCCATTTCATCATCGTGGGTCTAGATTTAAAAATTCAGCAAAATGACATGAAGCGTTTCTGTACAAGGATGTTGGTGCATGAATGCTTGTTCACATATCTGTAAGGCCTATATGCAGAGTGACATCTGCAGAAGCATGAGGCAACACTGAGTCTTTGCAGATCTTTTGCTGGTGTTGAATGCGCCTGCGCAAGCTTCCAGGGTGCCGTGACAACTGCCATGCAGGCTTAGGAGAAGCAGTGGCCTTCACCTGAGACCGCTGCAGTAGGGGCAGCAGCAGTGGGGGGTGGGGGTGGGGAGGCTCCTGCAGCGGCCCTTGTGGTGAAGTTCAGAGCCACAGCAATGTCCAAGGGATCGTATGTGGTTGCGCTGCTTGCGCTGCGGTAGACCGTCACAATGTCACCTGCAGTGCTTGCAAACTTCAGCATGCAATTGGCAACAGATGGTTGCTGCTGCTGCTGTTGCGGCAGCTGACAATGCAACTGCTACTGCTGCATTTGCAGCAAACAATGTCGTTGCTGACTCTGCTGTCCTAGAGCTGAATTGAGAGGCTGCCGAATTTGTGGCTATGCTGATGCTAACACTACCAATCCTAAAAGGCGCTAATTCTGGCAACGAGGCTGCTGCAGCCCTTTGTCAGCTGCTGCTGCTGCTGCTGCGACTAACAACGTGTCTGTTCACGGCAACAGAAAAGCTGAGGTATAGGCTGCAAGCTGTTCAGGTCTGCTGCTGCTGCTGCTGCCAGCATAGATGCTGACAGTGGTGCTTTATTTCAGCTTCAGGCTGCATCTTCTTGGCTGTTACTATTAACGCAATAGAACCAAGGAGAAATCATCAAGGAGCTTCTTCCCAAGCTACAGCTTGATCATTACAAAGCACAGAGCATGTAAGAGTCAGGCCTGCAACAGCATGTGAAGCATGAAGCTTTGAATCGCACCTGAGCTGTAGAGGTAGGCTGCCACATAGACCCACCAAAACACCAGCGCCACCTCCAGCAAGAAGGGCACCAGCGGAAACAGTAGCAGGCTGGGCATGTGTCCAATGGCCTGAGTCGCGACCTGTACATGAGATGGGCATGGGTTTGATATCCATTTGCATCATGCTCTTAGACAAGTTTCAAGACCATTTCTTCCTACTTTTGAACATACTCTCATGCTCCTTTGCAATTGCAGCCTGCTGCATCTGCATGCAAAGCAAGCAACTCAGGTCAAGCACTTTAGCTGTGTTGCCAAAACAGTGATCAGGTGTTGGGAAACCTCAGCTCGCGCAAATGTATGTGCAAAGAGCAGCAGCAGCTGCCAACAGTGAAAAGCTTATGCATTCTCAAGGTATGTGTGCAGTGCACCATTGTCAAGGCAATGCAATTATTGGTGCAAGATGTCAATGAATGAAATCTGCATAGAAAGATGGCACAAGTAGGTGTGCAGCTGACCTTGAGCGTAGCAACAGCAATCTTGATGCGGCGGAGCATGACCAGGGTGAAGAGGAAGAGCAGCACGGTGAGTGCCGTCATGATGTAGGCAACGACTGCCCACACCTTGCGATCACCAGCTGTAGGGTCCGCTGCAGACCCTGCTGGCAGCTCTGCCGCAATGTACTGCAGCACCATACACAGAATGAATTAGCAAAAAACTCACAAAAAAGCACCATGCTGCACAGCACTGCAGAATCTTCCAAGTCATGATGTGAAAGCTGACGTATCTTTGATGCTGTTGCTGTGATCACCTGAGGCATGTGACTGTTTATTGAGCTTGCTCAAGCTCACACCAGACAGCACATTAGTTCCAACAACTCCTGCTGCACTTTGACTCGGAAGTCATTCACCAGGTCAACAATCTGGCGTTTGATGGCGCTCACAAAACTGTGCAGGCAAACATTGGCATCATCGCAGCCGTAAATCGTGAAACTCAGCAACATGTCATACAGATCTTGCAACCTGAGATACGACATGCACAACGATAAAAAGTATTGGAACCCTATGGTCCCTTGATACCATCAAAATGGACGTGTTGCAAGTTGCATAGGTGACTTGGAAAGCCAGTGCAATCAGACCTGGTGTGAGTCAAGGCTAAAGAGCAATGAAGGCATGTCGGTCGAGTCAAGCTCACCTCGCCCAGCTTGCTTGTGGCTGAGATGTCCCCTGCCTTGGCGTATGAGAAGATCGTGCAGGCTATGAAGCACAGGTTGGCTACAAAGATGGTGGTCCACACCATGACTCCACAGAACAGGCGCAGCACCAGCATCCAGATCAGAGACAGCACCAGCCCACCGCCAAGGCCTGCAGTAGGGTGATGCATTGTGGTTGAGCTATGCCTTATAAGCAGATAACTCTGACGCCTTGCAAACCAAACTCATTGTCATCAGCCTTTGCCTAGTGGTTTCCAGCCATATAGTTTGGCAGTTACACATTTCCTTATGGCCTTACACATGACCTTATGTCAAGGTTGTTGCGCTACACTGTTACATGAGCATGCAGATGCTCAGGAACTTGTCAGCAGTGACAGCATTGACTGGTTCGTCCCAACATAAGCTGTGAGTAGAGGTTGCTTTCAGCAGTCAAGCCATCACAGCACCAAATTGTCTGCCCTTGTCAGATACATGGGCACAATCACAAGCACGGCATCAGATCTGATGCAATGATCAATCTGCCTCTGTTGATGTCAGAACTTTAGCGCCGCACCCACACTGTGTTGCTGCCAAGGCAGCTCAGGCAGTGACAACAGCAATGCACAGCATGGCCCCCAACTGGGTGCTTTGCATCGCTGAAACTCTGGCTATCAAGCCATCATAGTACCAGACTGTCTGGCTCTGTCAGATACACAGGCAGAGTACAGGTGTGAGACAACCCAAGACCTGATGCTATGATGATCCATCTGCCCCTGTTGATGTCTGAGATATAGCGCCGCAGCCGCACAGTGTTGCTGCTGAGGCTGCCAGACAGACTGGTCAGCTGAGTCTCAGCCTGACTGATGTAGCTGCCTGCTGCTCCATACAGATCCTTGGCAAGCTGTTCAGGCAAAGTTGGCACACACCTGTACAGCAGAAGCACAGTGTGTTAAGATTAAACAATCAAAATGAATGACATGTGGTGATGAGGCTGCTCCTGCACACGTAGTCACATTTATGCTGCTGAGGCTGCCAGACAGACTGGTCAGCTGAGTCTCAGCCTGACTGATGTAGCTGCCTGCTGCTCCATACAGATCCTTGGCAAGCTGTTGGGGCAAGGTTGGCACACGCCTGCACAACGAAAGCACAGTGTGTCAAGATTGACAGTCAAGGCTGCTCCTGCACACATAGTCACATTTAAGCTGCTGAGGGGCTGGTCAGCTGAGTGTCAGCCTGACTGACGTAGCTGCCTGCTGCCCCGTGCAGATCCTTGGCAAGCTGTTTGGGCAAGGTGGGCACACACCTGCAAGCACAAGAATAGTATGCCAATGCTGCAACATGCTGATTGTCTGGATTTTGTGTTGACTGGTATCAACACAGGGTACACATAAATTGCTTTCACTTCAGATGCTTTGTCAACAGTGATTGCTGCCCTGCAGTCTCAATCAAGGGCATGATACAAAGTGCCGCTTGACTGGTCCTTGCATTGTCAGCATTGATCAGACTGCAGATTTACCTGTAGGATCAATGGTATGCCTAGGCCCATACAGCATGGCAAGGTGCTGTGTTTGATCAATATGCTTTGTTAATGGCAGTGATTACATAGCGCATGCACACTTGCTGTAAATTTGTCAATGTCCTGTGTCAACTGCTGACCTGTAGAACCAGGGGTAGGTCTGGGCCCAGTTAGCATAGCAGGGTCCTGCTCCAGGAAACTGGCTGGTCAGCTGGTTGTAGGGGCCACACCCTGAGCTTGCTATCATGAAGTTGTCCCTGTACTTCCGATACCTGGCCGGCACATTCTGCAACAAGGGAATGAGTATTAATGTCAGCATTACAGTCATGCCTTTGTAAGCATCAGATCAACTTCCAGATTCAGCGCTCATTTAGAAAGACCCCTTTGAGAAAAGGTAATGACGGCAAGAACCTCGAGTCTGACAGTAGGGTCAAGTAGCGTGGCCATGCTGCAAGGAAAGAGGAAAAAGGAGTCCAAGTTTATGCCAACAACTGTCTTGACATGAGGTCTCTGTGAACAGGAGCAGTCTAACATGCTGGAGTCACTTACAGCATATGAGGGACAAGAAGTCTGAGTTGTGCTGGTCAGGTTTGAGAAGTAGGCAGAGTCATCTGAGTCAGCTGCCTCGCCTGTGAGCGTGGATCTTGGAGAACCAATCCCAAGTGTCAAATCATAGTATGGACACCTGCACATACATAGGACTTGTTTGTGTACCACTCTGCATCAATGTCTGTAGTCATGATAATTGTTGCTGCAGTCGTGACCTGGCTGCATTGAAGTTCACGCTGAGTCTGTATGGCGCAGCTGCGTTAACTCAGCAGATGCATGCTGCTGATCCTCCACAGGCCACAGTGAAGAAGCTTCGGCTATTGTGAACAGGAAGGACATGCCTAACAAAGTCAAGCATTGCACTGGTGCAGTAACATGCCAAACTTTGCAGCACAAAATGTCTCTGATATAGAGTTGATTGTCAGCATGATCAACATTCAGCGATATGTCGACAATGCAACAGAAGGGCCATGCAAAATGAAGTATCAGCATGATGAAGGTGAAGTATACAGAAATCGAGAGGTGGCAGCAGTACCTGTACTGATTGTTGCTCTTACATGGCAAAGAGCCAACATCACACAGGTCTGCTGCCCCAGGACATGTGCTGACACAGATTGAGGCGACCCAGGGCAAGTTGCTGACATTCAGTAAGGCAAAGGGATCCAGGTAGTACAGATACTTCTGTTCTGTGAGGTCCACTGTTACGCCTTGGTAGGTGTTCTTGCTTCCACACACAAAGCCGAACTGGTCTACCCCATGCGTCAATAGCTTGGGGTCGCCTGTGTAGCATTGGCAGATGAGGTTCTTCGCTCAGCCGAGTAAAAATCGAACATTTGGTAGATTTGTTGCCGTGTGCCGTACCTCTACTCCAGGCGAACCCGGCCAGGATGATCATGCCTATCCAGAAACCGAGGAAGAACAGCAGGAACAAAACGTCCCTGCATCGCCTATTCACCGCGACGCGCTGCGTATCCGGGAGTCTTGTCAGTCAGGCAGGCCAACGACAGTGATCCAGCTTATGCACTTCAATAAGGAAGCCGGAGCCAGCCTATATGCTACGATGCGCCATGTGCTGATTAGCTCCACTTACAGTGGCTTGACTTGTCGGTGAGTCAGGCACCTCTTCATGCTTCCTCCAGCTGAAGCACCCCATGCTGCTGACACCAGTCGTGTAGTGTCTGCGCTGACTGTGTCAGTGCATGCGCAATATACTAAAGCACAAGGCAGGCAGCATGCGCGACACGCTGTGACACACAACACAGCGGCCGTCCTAGCCAAAGTTAGGAGGCTGCAGGCTATAGCGAACTTGTTGCTATTCGGCGAAAATTTTCGCTTGGTGAACTCTGATGCGGATTCAAAATTGCATGTGGTCGCATGTGCTGCACTGCATTGTGCCTGCAGCTCTTCTCTCCTTTACTGCAGATGTGCAGTGTGTATGCAGCATCTTGCATGCAATGCTTTCAGCACACTCCATAAATGTTTTTTGTACGTGTATACTCTAAAACGAAGCCGAAGCCAGCAAGTCAAGTTTCCATAGCAATCATTGAATGCTGTTGGCAACTTGGTGACTTTGGTGTTTTGCAATGTTGAGGACATATTTGTTTCTGAAAAGCTGATAAGCACAGTGTGCGTAGGCAATGCTCTTGAGAAAGCTGAAAACTTGCAGCAGTCGATTCTCAATTGCAGTGCTTGTGGCGGGAAGCCTGAGCGAGCGTTAAGTTTGAGCGTTATGCGTTCGCTCTGCCACTTGACAACGCTTGCGCACGCGTGCCCGGCATCGCCATCTGCCTGTGACAGCGCGCAGAATGGCTGTTGACAAAGATCATCTGCAGCGCTGCCCTGCTGGTTTGGTAGGGCTATCGGACGTCATTCTCAAAACACAGGACGTAACATTCCCGGCCCACAGTCAGATCTTGGCACTGCATTCCGCTTTTATTGCTGAACTACTGTCCCACACGGGCAACTACTGCGTGCAAGAACCAGTAGTGATTCAGTCTGCTCTGCAGCCGCACGAGCCGGAAACTGTCAGAGCCTGGCTGCTCGGAATCTATGGCAACGGCACACTGCAGTTAGACTCAGCACAAATGGCGTGGCAGCTGTGTCTGCTGGTCGATCAATTCGACTGTGCTCATATGCTTCAGCAATGCGAAGCGTTTGTGAGCAAGAGTATGGAGGCTGCCGGTCCAGCTACGACTGAGGAGGCTCTGCGCTGGATCGACTTGGCCGACAGGCTGAACTTTAAAGACTTGAAGGCCATGTGCGCTAAGCGCATTGCGTCAGACTTTGACCGAGTGCAGCGGCACCCCCAGTTCTGCAAGCTACCAGCCAATGCCTTGCAGCTGATCATGACTGAGCTGTCAGTCTTGCTCAAGAGTCAACAAGAGCTTGTAGGACAGATGAAAGCTTTGCTCTCAACCACCAGAACAGGCCTTGCACTAATGCACGTACAACATGATCGCTACAACAGCAGAAGCAAACAAGTGACCTACAGCTTTTTCTGTGAGGAGGCAGATTGCAGCGGTCATGTCATGGTCAAACGCATAGTTTTTGCTGAAGAAGGCTTTTTTGTTGAGGCAGATGCTTCTGGCACTTACCACTGCAAGAAAGCAAAATGGAGCAAAACAATTCACCATTTGGATGATCGTGACATCAGATCTAATCTGTTATTGCCAGCAGACTTAGTGTCCTTGCTAGCTATGGGACGCCATGAGGTAGTAGGTTATTTAGATTTACAAGTGTAGGTCATAGTTCAGCTGCTTTCAGTCAAGGCACATGTTTTTCAAACACAGCAACAGCTTCTCAAATCTGCAAGGTCAGCAGCTATTACTGTCTCACAGTTGCAGGTTCGCGCAATGCAGGACGAGTTTCTGTAAGTTTTGAACTTTACAGACAGTGTGCAACAGGGTCAAAGTAAACATCATGATGCTGCTGAATATGTCATGTTGTGATTGAGTTTGATGATGTGTGGTCTGTCCTCGTGCAATGTATGTTGAAGACCTGCTCAAAATGTCCAGTACTGCTATGACAGCAGAAGTGTGTCACAATCATTGATCATTTGTGTGGAACTAGCGCTAGCTTTCATTGGGGGAACTAAAATTTGACTGCAATAGAATAGACTCTAGGCTATCGGGCTACTCGTTTCTACCTGCTAGCAGCGCTGACCGACCGTGGCTCAAGTGCAACATAGCTGAAGGCTACATTACTCCTATCTTGAGACTGCAAACAAATGTCCGAGTTGAAGCAAGACCACTCAAGAAGCTGAGTGCAGTGACGACTCACAAAGCTGTTGACACACAATTCATCCACTGCAATTCAAACCGTAAGTGGTTGCAATGATCACAACTGTGAATATCATAGAGTCATTGTTTCACCCTCAGACTGATCCTGGCCTGGATGCGTAAGTTATTGCGTGCGGTCCTGACTAAGAAGGAAAGCAGCAACAAAGTAGTGAACAGCAACACACTACGCGCATTGGGCTGGCAAAATCATTGGCGGCAACAACGCTCACATGCACACATCACATGGTCATTATTTGAGGTTCAGACTGAGTCTACCCAACAGGAGTCCATAGCATAGATGGCTGCATCAACCATAGTAGCAACTCCTGATTGTGGCATTGCGAACAATGACATGGTCCACTGATCAGAGAAAGGATAGATCCTGCTAGCAATCCTACCCCGCCCTTCGTTTGCAAACACCTCCAAAAGGGAATGATCCACTAACACTCTCAGCTGCAAGTCACTCAAGGCTAGTCCGCCCTTGGGCACCCCAACAAAACCCCCCTCAAAGCCCCCCTGGTACGTCGTGTTGGTGGCACCGCCAGACAAAGTTCTGTTCACAAACACGCCCAGCTGGGTCACAGCCCAGTTGCTGGCGTTTGCCTGAGACAGCGTGCCGTTCAGCAGCACTCTGGTCGAGCTTGTAATGTCATGTGTCAGTATCACTCCTGTCTCAAAGGTGACGTTGCTGTCTAAGGACTCAGTAGGTGGTGTCAATGTGATGTTGAGGAGTATGTCTAACTGCCTGCCATCATTTGAGGTGTTGGTGAAGGGCGTCGGCATCGTTGGCGTTGTCTGCAGCAGCAGTGCGTAAGTCAATACTTTCAAATTGTAACCAGCAAACAAGTTCAGTGTTCTTGACGTCGGCTGCGACAGCAGCATGTGAGCAAGCATGACTGAGAAGTAATCCTCAACGCCACTGGCATTGTCTGCAAAAGCAGAATGTGAACTGGTACACTCATTCTCCACATGAGTGTTTCCATTGACACTGCTGGTCTAGTCTACAACAGCAGCATGTAAGTCAACAAGCTTAGTGTAAGAATGAGTGGCCAAACTGGGTACCACTGTGAGTGCCTGCAGCAGCAGTATGTGAGTCTTTGCACTCAGTTTAGAATGGAATGATCAACCTTGACTCCATTGACATTGCTGGTATGGTCCACGACAGCAGCATGTATGTCAACAAGCTTAGTGTAAGAATGAGTGGCCAAGCTTGGTACCACTGGGCGTGTCTGCAGCAGCAGTATGTGGCTTTTTGCACTCAGTGTACAATGTAACGACCAAAGTTGACATTGACATTGCTGGTTTGGTCTACAACAGCGGCACGTGAGTCAGTGCATGCAACTTATTCATGAATGAGTAAGCTTGGTATCACCAACATCATCTGTGACTGAAGGAAGGGATGCATGCTGAATGCTCAAGTCGAGCCATGCGCTTAGCTGCTGTCACATACTTTAGCTCTGTGGTGAACAACAAAGTGCAGAAATTGACACGATAGATGATCAGAGGGTCAACACACAACCGACGGCATTCTAGACAAAAGGTTGTGCGGTCAATTATTGAGCATTGGCATTCATGCAATTTTCAACTTTTGTATGTCAAAGCAACAAGGCTGACCATCAACAAGCTCAACACAGAGTAGTGCCAGGCAGAGGCAGACCTGATTGAGTGTGACATTGCCTGTGTACGGTGCGTCTGTGCATGAGCTGAGGCTTATGGCAGCTATGCATACTATATAGTAGTCACAATGGGAGAGTGATCACACTCTGGTTGTGACTTGTGTCACAGGAACTCTTACGCCCATGTGAACTTTGATTGTCACCACAATGTGAGGCAGAGGCAGACCTGATTGAGTGTGACATCGCCCATGTACAGTGTCTCTGTGCGAAGCTGGTCAATCTCGACTATGGGGTAGAACACCAACTCATCCAAACCGGCATCATGAGTGACTACCCTAGGGATGGTTTGAACCCCTTGCCAACCCTGCACTTGCAGCCATGAAAGCCAGCGTAATCGACAGCACTATGAGTCAGGGTCAGAAGTCAGTACTATGAGGCAGCATCTAAAATTTGCAACAAGGATCAACGTCATGAGTCTAACCCTCTGGACGGGTTGAACTTCTTGCCAACTTTGTAATTGCAGCCTTGATTAACACTTTGAGAACACAATCCCTGTCACTCCAAGAGATACTCTCATGGCCAAGGTAGAAGTAACAAAGCATGCGTGTGCCTGAGAAACACATGCAACTTGTGCCTCTGATGCTGTCAAGCATGAATGCACAGCTGATCGCACCACAAACTTTACTGCTGCAGCAGAACGGAAACTAGCAGTTGCTGCAGATAGCAATGTTTCAGAAGGAGAAAAGCTGTAAGTGTTGCAAAGATGTCAGTCAGTCTTTGGAAGCACACTGGTGGTGAGCTGTCGGGCGTGCTGTTTGCAGATCACAGAAAGCTCGCACGTCACTACATCTTGCCTAAAACTCACTGCAGAAGTGTCCTAATGATGAGTGCCGTTTACTCTGCAAGTGCAGTCTGAGATTGACAAAGATCATTGTAGAATTTGGGAGCCCAGAACCTACAGTTTGCAGTTTGATGCCCTGAATGGGCTTACATCAAACACAGACGCAGCCACTGAGGCATCCACAGCTGAATGCTTGAGTGCAGGTGCAATGCTGTCGATTACACATTCTGCCTGTCAAGGCTTTCAAGAGGCACTAACGAGCAAAACTTCAGATGCAACGGTCAGGCTTTTGGATCAGGCCTCTACACGCCCCGCTTCCCCGAAGGGAGCGCCCAAAATCCACACAAATCTGCCTCAGTATCAGTACATCACTAGTGGAACCCACACAAACTGCCCTGCAACCCCCGCAAATCTGCACATAGTGTGGGCATTTCAAAGCCCCTGTACACCCCTATTTAGGATGCAGTTCATGAGCATGACTGCGCGCTGAAGGCATGGTCATGACTGCGCCCTGAGCTGTGGCTCCACACTGCTGCCAGCCCTATGCGCTGCACAGACAAAGAGGAAAAGAGTTACCTCACTGCTGCTAGCCCTATGCGCTGCCCAGATGAAGAGTGAAGAAAGGGAAACAATGCAATGTACAACGCGGTGCATGCATACAGGCACTTGCAGTGGAGTTGGTGCCAAGGAGTGTGAATCCAAAGATCACCTCAATGCAGGACTGGACTGAACTTTGTAGTGCATGTAGTGGGGTCAAAGCCTTTCAGATGCATTGGTGAAGGCTGTTCCTGATGAACACTGGCCGTCACAACCCACTGACATCCAAAAAGCTAGGCATGCAGTTGCAATGCAGTCAGTGTTGGAAGGCTTGACACCAGCAGCGTTCAATGCAGATACCGATTTTCCCAATGTATATGATGGGTCAAGGACTTACAGATGCATTGGTGAAGGCTGTTCCAGAGGAGCACTGGCCGTCACAGCCAACAGAGGTCTCAAATACCCAGCTCATCATCAGCTGCCGCCCATCATTCACCTTGAAGGACTTGGATGCATAGACTGCAGCAACAGCACACTTTGGACATGACAAAGAAGGAAGAGCAGAAGAAGAAAAGCAGGAGGTGCAAGTTAGGCATTGGCCAGCACAACTCACAGAGGTGTCAAAGACCCAATTTTCCATCAGCTGCTGCCCACCATTCACCTTGAAACACTTCCACAAATAACTGCAGCAACAGCACATTTAGAATAATAAGAAGAAGAAGGATGAGATGGAGCAGAGGAAGGAGCAGAAGAAGAATTTTCAGATAAGCGTCAGCCATCATACCTCACAGAGGTCTCAAAGACCCAGCTCGTTATCAGCTGTTGCCCATCGCTCACCTTAAAAGGACTTGGATGCATATACTGCAGCAGAAGCACATTTCAAAACAAGAAGACAAGAAGAAGAAACACAGGGGCTAGCAGAAGAAGAAGAAGCAGAGGGAGGAGCAGAAGAGAAAGTAGTTCCAGATATGCATTGACCGTCACAGCCAACAGAGGTCTCAGAGACCCAGCTCATCATCAGCTGCCGCCAGTCAGCCACCTTACAAGACTTGGATGCATAGTCTGCAAGAACAATCTGCAGGGCTCTGGGCGGGGGAGCGGGGGGGTAGGCAAGGGTCTAAGCATTGCATTTTTGCTTGTCATGCTTAGAAGTGAGACCAATGTGTTTGCATGCCCTCAGCAGCCAGCTAGGCCGACTCATGCCACACATCATGATCATGAAGAAATGCGACGGGACGTGGAGCCATTGACAGGTTTGCGTGACAACACACGCATTTGCTGTAAAATGCAAACCTTGCAAGAAGCTCTGTATGCAGCCAAATCAGCCTGGAACTGCAGATGCCATGTCATGCAGTATCTGTTCGCTGAGCTGTCACTGACGGCTGCATACGTGTTTGAGGACTTCATTGAATGCAAATGGCAAAGCTTCCCGGCCAGATAGCCATGCATGACATATAGCAGCAAGCTTGTCCACGCAAACATGGCACTTCTCATGCAACAAGCCTTTGCCGTAGAGCACAGCAGAGTATGCGGAACCTGCATCATACAGCAGGCACGAGTGCACCCATAAGATGAAAGCCTACTCGAGCCATAGTCCAGCAGGCGAGGCAAGTAGCTGCCATTGCGTTTGGCTGTGAGCAGGCCGTCCTCATTGTTGCTGCTGTTGCTATCAGCATAGCTGGTTGGGGTGTTGCCCAGCACGTACCAATCAGCACCATAAGGAGTCCTTCCCAGGACCTGCAGACACAACAGTTTGCTTCAGAAGCAGTCAGGCATGTGTTGCATCTGAGATGCTTGCTTTGTGTGTGCACAGGCCGTCCTCATTGTTGCTGCTGTGACCATTAGCATAGCTTGTTGGAGTGTCGCCCAGCACGTATCAATCAGCACCATAAGGAGTCCTTCCCAGGACCTGCAGAGACCACAGTTTGCTTCAGAAGCAGTCAGACATCTGTTGCATCTGAAATGCTTGCTTTGTGTGTGAACAGGCCGTCCACATTGATGCTGCTGTTACCATCAGCCTGCTGGAGTGTTGCCTAGCACCTACCAATCAGCACCATAAGGAGTCCTGCCTAACACCTGCAAAATCATTAGAAGCAAAATGCAGATGTCATTGCACATATGATGCAGCTAAAAATGCTCCCTTTGTCATGTCACAACAGCTTCTCATGTCAGCATAGCTAGATGAGATGTTGCCCAGCACATGCAAATCAGCACCATAAGCGGTCTTGCCCAGCACCTGCAACAGTGCCATGCAATTAGTGCATTGCTGTCATTGCAGACTATGCTTATGCTGTGCATGGACGCATGATGAAGTGTACAGCATGAGTTGCACAAGCAGTCTGCACCTGCTCATTGCACTTGAGAATAGATCCACCATTCGACCTCAGCATATGTCAGGCACAGGCTAGCTTCTGCAATACAATGCAAGACAGCTGCTGTCATTACATTTGTCTTTGTAGCTCAAGCACATGGCACTACCCTTTCTATCTGTTGTGCTTTGTTGATTGTGAAGACCACATGCCGTACTTGTGAACAACATTTGTACCTGATCACTCCATTTGAGGGCAGAACCGTTCAGCCCTGGCACAGTGAAGAAGTCAGGGCATTCCCACGATCGGCAACTGGCTCCAAACTGATTGCAGTCTTCACCATTTGCTGCTGGCATGCACTCAGCCGATGGATCTGTACCAGTCTGAGATGCAAGCAGTCCAGCATATTGCCAAGTGCTGTAGTCAGGTGATGCGTATAGCATGGCTGAGCCGCTGCAGTCTAGTTGACCGCCAATAGCTGTGTAGTAAACGCCATCCTGCACATACACATGCGCCATTCAGACAATGCAATGCATGCGTGTGGGTCTGTGCCAGTCTGGGCTGCAAGCAGTCCAGCATATTGCCAAGTGCTGTAGTCAGGTGATGCGTATAGCATGGCTGAGCCGCTGCAGTCTAGTTGACCGCCAATAGCTGTGTAGTAAACGCCATCCTGCACATACATACGCACCATTCAGACAATACAATGCATGCGTGTGGGTCTGTGCCAGTCTGGGCTGCAAGCATTCCAGCAGATTGCCAACTGGTATAGTCAGGTGATGCGTATAGCATGGCTGATCCACTGCAGTCTAGCTGACCCCCGATAGCTGTGTGGCAAATGCCTTCCTGCACGCAGGCACGGCACAATCAGAATGATGAGCGTCATCAACTTTGATGTGCTACACAACGCTATGGGAGGCAAGTCTGATGAGCAATACAGAATGGCTCATTGACTGCAATGTAAATTGTGTCTTCAAATGCCAGCTGGCAGACTGACTACATGCTGCGCCAGCATCGTTGATGATGTCATTTTGATGAGTCACCTGGTCCGGAGTGCATGCAGGGTTGCCATGCATTGCCATGTTCCACAAAGTTTTGCCCAAATCGAGGGCTATTGACAGGACTGAGTCTGGTTTGCCATACCTGTTCCCAGGTGGTTGTAGGGTCCCTGAATTGTGAATGATTGGCCCCAGCAGGAACACCGGGAATGATAGGGTTGTTGGGTGATTTTGTCCAATGGGTCAGCAGGGGGTCAGGGACGGAGGGGGGGAGGGGGGTGGGGGTCGCCATGGCTTGGGTCTGGTAGTAATAGCCATACTCTGTAAAGTTGTCCACACCTGCAGCAGCAGTTGAGTGATATTGAGGTTGACGCGATGCGTGATTGGCAATAAGGCTGACATTGTTGGGAGTTCTCTTAGAGACCAGAATTTGAGTCAATCAGGAGATGTAGGGTGGGGTTTGGAGGGGGAGGGGGGCCTTGGAGGGGGGCGTGAGTGGTAGAAACAGGCTTGGCTCAGATCTGACGCAAACAGCCAGCCTAAGTAAATTTCACATTCAAAGCACAGCAAGCTAATCCTGTAATTCTGCACAGGACACAGCACAGACACTTACACGTAGCTCCTGACCTTGGCACAAAATGTCTTAAGAAAATGCTGAAAGCTAGAAGGCTCTGAAACAGAGCCTGGTGCATGTGACAGCAATACTAGCTGGTCATGCAGTCTGTCTTGTCAAGCAGAGTAAGGTGCACAAAAGTGATGCCACTGCTCTCACAGCCTGTACAGCCTTTGCTCTCTCTGCCTCCACACTTCATGCTGATATAGAGCAATGTGAACAAAGTACAGTATTCACTTATATAAAGCAGAAAGGGGTTGCCATTCGTGAAAACCTAGTTCATAAACAGTGTGAACAGTGGAATTGCACCAGGGCCCACCTGTGTAAAGCAGAATAGGGGTGCCGTTCACAACTGTGGCGCTGCCACTGAACACCCCATTGTTGTCATAAACAGTGTCTGGCTCCAAGGCAACAGGCAGTTGCTGCCAATGAGCAAGGTCTGATGACACCACATGACCCCAGCTGGGTGCTCCCCAGACAGCTGCAAGCATGTCATACCTTGTTAGATATAAGGATCCAACAACAGAGATGAGAGCAAAGGGTATCTGGCTCCAAGGCAACAAGGAGATGCTGCCAATGAGCAAGCTCTGATGACACCACATGACCCCAGTTGGTGCCCCCGAAACAGCTGCAATCATGTCAGAGGTCATCAGAATAGATTTCCACAAGCAGAGAATAGAGCGCAGACATCAAAGGCTGGAGAACAGAACAAATGTTTGACTCCAAGGCATTAGGCAGATGCTGCCAATGAGCAAGGTCTGATGACACCACATGACCCCAGTTGGGCCCTCCAAACAGCTGCAATCAAACAACATGCATGTTGTACAATAGCATGATACAAATACAAAAGCAGAGAACAGAGCACAGAAAAACAAAGATGGCGAGTAAAACATGGTGTCTGACTTCAAGGTAATGGACAGATGCTGCCAGTGAGCAAGGTCTGATGAAACCACATGACCCCAGTTGGGCGCCCCCCTTACAACTGCAGTCATGGTACATAGTGTCAGGAAAGAATTCCGAAAGCTCAGAACAGCGCATACAGAAGAGAGAGTGGAGTCTGGAAAGGTGCGTCTGGGTCCAGTGCAACAGGCAGATGCTGTCAATGGGCGAGGTCTGATGACACCACATGACCCGATTTGGGCGTCCCCCAAACAGCTGCAATCATACCATATGTGACTATGACTAGATCACCGTTTATGAGTGAACGAGAATCACAAGATACAAAACAGAAGAGAGACAAAGAGTCATAGCAAGAAATCACAAGGAAGTAAATGTCCTACGTGCCACAACAGCCAGCTTGAATTGAAGCTTGAATGCATGCTGACAAGCACATCAGAGCATCGCTGCATGCTGCAGTCACCTCAAAAGTTTGAATTCAAGTTGAGAATGATGCAGACATGCTGCAGCGCTGCCGATGGTAATACAGGCTGTTCTGTACCTGCAGCAGGATTGTACTGAAAGAAGACATGGTATAGCGCTCCCAGCTGGAACATGCCATTGGGGTCATTCATCCAGCCAAACTCAGGCGTGATGTGAAACTGAGGATGTTGACCAATTGCCTCAGCAGTGGTGAAGGTGATGTTCATGCTTGAAACAGAGTCTGGGAGTTCAGCTAGCAACCTGCCTTGACCTGCAGGCACAAAGATGCACTGTCGCACCCGAAGTACGTGGGGAATACGAAGGCATGCTGAACTTGTATAAGAGCTTAAACGGAGAGCGCCTCTATCTGAGCGCAGTACTATCAGCGGCGAAACGTTGCACGTCGGCTAAAACCGTAGCACGCAACTGCGCGATGTGGCAATCTGAAAAGCTGGTGGTACCGAGCGGTCTGCAGTTTGAAGCATACCTATTTTGGCTGGCTGGGGACCATGGCCTTCCGGCATTGGCTTGATGCTAGAGAACGCGTGCACATGCTGCAAACAACCTGCCAACACTGACGTACATGCGAGCAGCATCGCAGTACGTGTCGCCGCTCCCCAGCCCATCACGACTCAGACTGGCAGCTACAAGTCAGCAAGTGCACAGGCTGTATCGCGTCGTGTCAGCGCGCCCCTTACGCGCAAAGAGGTCTAAAGATAAGCAGCGCAATCTCAGTTCGCTAGTTGAATCCGGCGTTCCGACCACTTATCGACCAATTCAGTGTATATCTTTGCAATGAAGCACTATTTGGGCAAATGGATAGGTTGGATTATCCACCTAATTAGCCAGGTCAGCTGTGTCCATGTCACAGCATGACTTGACAAGATGCCAATCTCACAGAAGTGTGACAGATTCTCAGTCAAAGGTCTTGATGGTCTTGGCTTGAACGTCATTTGTTTTTGGCCTGCCGGTGGGATCCCCAACGGTAGGACCTCGACATCGATTTCCGGGAATAATCTAAATTTGGTCCCTTTTACATTCCAAGCCTGTTTTCATGCAAAGAAGCATACAAGCGCAAGAAGCATGTGTTGCAGTGCCCTCAAAGCACTGCAACT
>BDIU01000180.1:0-184349 GCA_002118135.1 Trebouxia sp. TZW2008
ACTTGCATAGCCTTCCTGAGCAAAGTGCACTGCCACACAAATAATTTTGCCAGGGTCTGGCCTATCCTATTCCTAATGACTTTGACTTAGACGGTGACGGTGACGGTGGCGCTTCGCTGGCGCGAACAATTTGCACCTGCCAATATGCAACTGCATGCGCCAGAATCCTGAGCTGTTCAATTCAAAACTGAGCACGCATTTGCTCAGGAGCGTGCTGAGCTGTGCTGATGTGTTGATTGAGTCTGAGTCACACTGCTACAGCTGTGACTCAAACAAATGTCCTGATCAAGACTTTCCGGCTCCCCTGTACTTTGCATTTTACAGTGATTTTGTCATATCAGGACTGCTTTGATTACCAAGTAACCGTCCTTACATCAAATCGTCCGTAGTCAGAGGTGTTGATGTGGTCAAAACGAGCAACTGGTCTCCAATTGCACTGCCTTTACAGTGGCAATGTCTTTATGAATAGACGTCACTGTATCGCCATCCATTGCTCTATGCACATGCTGAAGAAAGTGCACAACATTCAAGTCTTTATCCAACAGCAGCATGTGAAGGCCACAGCAAGGGTATTGTGCTCTGTGCAATGTGTTCATTGCATGCTGACTGCCACAAAGTCAGCCAGCTGGAGGCTTGCAGATGGCTGCTAGCATATGCAGCAGCGAAAGTGTGTAGACGTTTGATTCCGGCAGCTGTGCCTGTCATGCTTTTACACTTCCAACCATGGCCCTTTTGAGGCAGCTGGTGAGCTCTGACATGCTGACGTTGCTCTTGCAGTGCTCCCATGCCAACCATGCTTGTGTGTGTACCTGGGTCACGCCCTGTGCAGTGGGCGTCAGTTGGTCAGTAGCTGTTCGTCATAGCAACATGTCACAAAGTCAATGGGTCCATAGTTTCTTGTTGCTTGTCTTCAGCAGGCTTTTGTTTGGTGCAAACATGAAGATCTGATGGAGTGCGACTACTGGCAGAAGATGAGGGAATGTTGGGAGTGATGTTTCTAGATGAGGCTGTGGATGTGGCTCCAGGGCAAGGAATGGATGTTGTGTTGATCAGCCTTCAGCAGGCTAATATTTGGTGCAAACATGCAGATCTGCTCAGGTGCAATTACTGGCAGAAGACACGGAAATGCTGGGTGTGACGTTTCTAGATGAGGCTATGGACGTGGCTTAAGGGCAAGATTGGATGTCGTATTGATCAGTCTATGAGTGGTCCCAATTTTTGGTCATCAAAACACTGTTCTTTCTGCAAACATGCAGATCTGATCAAGTGCGATTATTGGCAGAAGACAAGGAAATGCTGGGAGTAATGTTTGAGACAGTTTAGGCATGTGGCTCTTCAACAGAGGCTAACAAGCTGTGCAAACATGCAGGTCTGATCGTGTGCGATTACTGGCAGAAGACAAGGAAATGCTGGGAGTGATGTTTCTAGATGAGGCGATGGATGTTGCACAAGGGCAAGGAATGGATGTGGTGTTGATCAGTCCAGATGCAGATCCGCCAGTGTGCAGAATCATGGACGCCAGCAAGTACAAATTCCAGCTTGAGAAGAAAGATAAGGAAGCTAAGAAGAAGCAGAGAGAATCCAGGTGTGCATCCGTCAGAATTCATTTGCTGCATCAGGTCAATGCAAGTATGGCTATGGATCTGGAATGACATTGTTTTGTCTGACTTTCAACAGTTGAACATCAGGCATCCATATCGCGACGCTCAAGACAAGCCTGCCTGGCGAGGTAGGACCTGTGCCACACATACCTAGCAGTATATGCTGGAACATGTAATGTTTATTATTATATTATTAAGTATGGCTAGTCACAAGCAAGATTTGGAACATACAGCTTGTCAAAAGGGCTTGTCATGAGGGCTTGTCATAAGGAGTGAGCTCGTCTTCTGATCACTTTTTGTATTAATTTGTTCCCTTATTGAAGCATGCAGCCACTTGGATGTTCCAGTCAGACGTGCATTTGTTGCCTGACAACAAGTCAAATCCAGAGGGCTTTGCAGAAGGATTCAGTCCAGAGTGATTTTTCTGCAATTGCAAGCTCTTGCAGCGCTTTGCATGAGCGAAGTGACTGGCGCATTGTTGAGTGTCTGCAATGCATTGCAGTGTTGCTCAGGATACAAGTGGATACAGAGGGCTTAGCAGAAGATTGTAGTCTGAACCAATTTTCTCTGCATATGCAATTGCTTGCAGTGCATTGAATGAGTCAAGTGATCAGGGCAATGTCAACTGTCTGAAGCAGAATGATGGCTCTAGCTACGTAATCGGGCCTGCTGAGGCTGTATAGCATGCATTTGAATAACTGAGTGAATGAATGAATGAACAGAAATGCTGGCTTACAGGCAAGATATAAAGGAACTCAAAGTGCGGCCAAGCACAGATGTGCACGACTACCAAGTCAGGTTGCGCGCTGCTCAGAAGTTTCTGGCCAAGGTTGGTCTCTGCACTCATTGCTTGGGTGTGCATGTGTGCCGCTTCATCCGTGGATTTGGTGTTTGCTGTTGCTCTGTGTGGCAGTGCATGTGCGCCTCTTTACGCTGTATGTTTTGCGCTTTCTGTTATGCGGCATGAACACATCAAATTGTGCCCTGCTCAGCATTGTGGGTCAGGTTTGTTGCGCTGCAGATCATTTCTATGCTTGCCTGCAGTCTCCATGCTCCGAGCAGATCTTTCTGTTGCTGGCAATGCCTGTCTGCTTTTTGACTGTGCATTCAATTTTCTACTGTCTGCTATTGAATGCAGGGTGACAAGGTGAAGTTTTCGTTACAGTTTAGAGGGCGAGAAATGCAGTTTCAGGAAGAAGGCAGCAAGATGATGGAGGTGAGCAGCTTGCACGTTGCATGTACATGCAGCATTCCGCTGGCATCAAGGCGTCATGACGTTACTGTTGCAGAGTGTATGTGGAAGCACAGGGCTTACTTGCCAAGTACCTAGCAATTTGCATTGTGAGAGCATTGTAAGATCAAAGCAGTGTTCTCAGGAAGCTTTCTCTTTGTGATCATCACAGGATGATGCGACCTGACCGCCTTGCTGCATAGGGCATGCTTGTTGAATGTGTCTTGAGCCCAAGCATGCTATTGAGCTGTGCTTTGTGCTATGCAGCGCTTCATTGCAGACCTCAAAGGTTCAGGATCCATAGAGAGCCAGCCGGCGTTGCAGGGCAAAACTATGTATATGGTTGTGGCTCCACCTAAATAGGCTCAATGAAATGAAAGCTGCCTTGACCAGCCGATTGCAGCCAAAACTTTGGGCTGGATTGAATCACTCCACCATTTGTTTACAGCAAGGGTTTTTTGGCAGCCTTTCAACAGTTGACTCTGTACCGACAGCAGCAGATGGGAGCTGCTCAGGGTCTTTGCTTGCCGGCAACGTCAGTAACCTTGTCATAGTTCACGATCCATGGTTGAACCACAGCGTGAATCTGGACTCAGAGCACAACAGCGCATGTCATGGCGTTTGCAGGGTATTGAAGGATCACATATCTGTGCAAATACTGCATGCACAGTATGACATGAACATTTGAAGGGCTGTTTTGCCTGGAGCAGTGGTTGAATGCAACATCAACGAGTAAGGCACACTGTCCAGCAGACTTGCACAGCCCAATTTCCAGTGCTTGAAGATTTTCTAGAGAGGTGCTCAGAATCCACAATTTCATATGTACACCTTATGGTGTTGCTTCAAGCAAGCAAAGCACTTAGGGCCAAGCATGATGATGATAGCTTTACTGCAATGCACAACTGGTGTAAGGAAAGTACTGCCAATGCCAACTGACTGGAATGACGACACACCGATTGCCATCCAGCTGGTAACAAGTTCTGCTATGTGTCTGAGTATTGCAGGCCACCCCTTCCAGCTCATCACGCACCAGTGTTGCCATTCCTCAAACCAGTGCACATGTCCAGGATGAACTTGCATTTGCAGTGCTAATCACTGCAGCTCCGGCATTAAGCTCTAGCTTGGAAAATATGTCCCTTACTGACCCCTATGCATTCCTGTTGGGTCAGATTGTGCGTGAGCATCTGCTGCATATGCTACAACAAGTAAGATCCAATGAATGCCCAGAACTGGCCCACCAAAGCTCTTCCCGTCTGCAAGACAACAATGGTTTCTGATGGTATGATATTCTAGGGTAATCTGGAATGGGCGGCCCAATGCTATTGGTACGCTTGAGAAGACATGCATAGCTTGCTGATGCAGGTGTATAGGCAGGAATACAAGGTTTGAATGGTGAACTTGGGTCAACACCTTACCCCCAAATATAGCTTTCCCAGCAAGGGGATGTTCATGATTGCCCCATCATATGTCCACTGATCTTGTTGATGCAAAATGACCTGCACAATTTTTGTGTTATGTCAGGAAAAAGTACAATCTTGAGTGTGCTGCAAAAGCTTCTGGAGTAGCAAGATACACACCTTTTTGGTCCCACCCTTGGAAAGATGTACTATGGTGATTAGGGGAAAGACAAATGTTAAGAAGGGAAGAGGACGTGGAGTCAGGTGTTGCATGGTATAGACCATACCAATGCTGTTGTTAGAGTCCCAGATGACTTCACTCACCTAAGACAGCGGATTTGCTCATTTCAAATATGGGAACATTCAAGGAATGTCAAGCAGTTTGCTGTAGTTTGTTATGTGCAAGCCTGTAAAGTTGCACCAAGAAAGCAAGCTCTGACTTCCCACCTCTGGTTTATGATGTGCAATGGTCCCCCATACAGCAAAAACCTGCAGCAAGCAATGTCGCCGCTTTTTTCGCGTTCTATACCGCTCTGATTTGGCCTCGATGCAGTGACGTGCCTTTTTTATGTTGCTTCTGCCTTTGACGCTCAGTGCAACATGGTCCAAGACAGCATCGGAGCTGTAGTATGTCTTGAACAACTCATCTAGTTCCTGTAAGCGTTCAGATTCGTTGAAGCCGTGGCACTTCAGGCTGTGGTGCAAGGCCCGTGATCGGCATGCAGCAGGGTGCTATACCTTTCCGGATTTGCCCTGCGACTCGGTGACAAGCTCAACGATGCGCTCGCGTGCATTTTGATCGTTCATGTCGCGTTTGTTAGTTGCAGTGCAACGAACGCTAGGGCTCGAAAGGCAAGATCTAGACGCATTTGCATCGCTGACAATTGCTCGGCATCGAAAGTGCATGTGGGCGCCCCCGTGGGCAAGCCCGTGGCTGCCATTGCAGCAGTGATTACAGATCTGCGCGTAATACCTTTAGTACTGAAGCTGCCGGCAGAGCTGCCGCGCCATCAGTCAACTCATGCCAAACAACATGTTCCCCTCACTCAACAGCAAGCGTTAAGGCATTGTCGAAGAAATTTGCTGGTGAAAGACACCAGAACTTGTGCCAATAATGTATGCTGTTACATGTTGGGGCTACCCTTGTACATGTATGTTGTGAAGAAGCGTGCATAGACGCGCGCCACCCATCAGAGAGGCAACCAATGTCTCGGATCAGGGGAGTATACGCATACCTGCCTCGGCCTGTCAAGGCTATTGTCAGCACAACAAGTGATGTCATTTAATGTCGAAATTTGCAAATGTGCAAGGGCTGCTATGATATGCATGTGCTGTTGTCAATCAGCTGATAAGCTGAGACCAAGCTTTACATACCCCAATAATATCAACGCCTCTGAACTACAATGGTTGCAGGTTGCGACCCTGTTGTTGCTGCGTCTACTCTAATTGACCGCACAAGCTACTAAGCCACAAAGCATGTGACTGCTACAGTAGCTACTTCAGCCAATGGCAAGACGTGTAGAAATTCACGTGTGTTGCTGCGTAAAGTCTAGTGCAAAAGGCATCTGATGATCAATGCAGCTAATCCTCGATAAATTCTCAGCATGCACCAAAATACCTTGCACCTTGCATCTGTAGGAGTCTACTTTGACTTGCAGGCCTGATTTCCGTATGCTTGGCTGATTGCAGAGGTGACAGCCTGACTGGCTGCTGATGAAACGGCTTCAGCAGAGGCTGGCACTTCGCACAGTGCCGTTACGTAGATGCCGGCGCCCCTGGTCTGCATCAACAATCACGCTAATATTGCTCAAGATCGTGATCATGACAATTATGGTGATGATTGTACAGAGCAGAGCAAGTGCCATATCAGGCAGACTCTGAGTATTAGTGATACTAGAAACAAAAACGACAATGTTCGTGAGAACAAGAGTGTTAGAGGTTGAAGCCGTAGTAGTGATGATGGCAAAAGTGATAGTCTGACAGTAATCCTAAGCATAGTAGATGCGGAAAGCAGCGCAGCTCACCTCTGTGAAGCTCTGTGGAACAACTGCAGCTTGTCTTACAGAAAGTGCTGCCCCAACAAGAATTGCCACTGAATTGACTGGAGCTGGGTCATAATCACCTCCAAGTTGAGATAGAGCTTGTTGAAGGGCTTGCAGATATGCTTGTTGTTGCACCTGCTCATTCAGTTTGGCTGCTGCCACAGATGCTGACAGGCTTTGGGCAGCTGAGGCAAGATTGCCGCATGCCAAGAGTGCTCAGCCAAAGATCAGGTTGGCAATCTGCGACGTGTTACCTGTACCAAGAAGCAAGCACCATTGCTCATGTCAGAAACTTTCACAAAGCTAACATGTCGCTTGCCAAGAATGCTGAGCCAAACATTAGGTTGGCAACCTGCAAACTGCCACCTATACCATGTACCAAGAAGCAAGCAGCCTTGCTCATATCCAAAGCCTTACCAAGCTAGCATGTCGCCTGCCAAGAATGCTGAGCCAAACATTAGGTTGGCAATCTGCAAACTGTTACCTGTACCAAGAAGCCTTGCTCATATCAAAAGCTTTACCAAGCTAGCATGCCACATATGCAACAAGACCAACTGCCCTGCTGTATGCAAGCCAGTTGGCGTTAATGACAGAGCTTGTATATTGCGTGCAATACTGCTGATCAACAGTCTTGCTAAGACAGTCATGCTAAGCGTTTTTGAGGCAGGTGTTTGATATGAACAGCCTAAATGTCATGCATAGTGAGTTGCTGATTGTGATGTGCAAAGCCTCTTCTGGAAAGGAGTCGTCATGCTGAGTAGCAGGCGGTTACTGCTGGTTGGTTGCACAGGTACACATTCTCCATTGCATGATGTGATTCACTGAAAACGCTGTCAATGCGTGGGGCCTTTGCAGCTATGACACTTGCACAGACTCACATTGCTTGCAGCAGGCAAACGCACACAACGCATCAAGCACATGTACACAATACAGTTTTGTCTACATGTCACATAGCAGAAATGCCTCACCCCCAGCTCTCTCAAGGTTTGCTGTGTTGAATCTAAAGCTTGCACAGCTGCTGCGCGGAAAGCAGCAAGCAGCTTGGGATCTACTGAATTGATGAACGTTAATGACGCTTGATCATTGTTGTCAAGTTCATGGACTTCGTCTTCTGCATTTGTCACTCCCAGCTTGTCGTCGTCCCCCAACTGCATTTCACAATACAATGCTTGGTGATGTTATGGATGCCAGCACTTGCTACCAATCCAAGTCATGAAGTCCATGAGCTTTGCAAACACTCTCAGGGTATGACTGCAGAGGACCAAGCTGCCACTTCAACCATGCAGGGCGTGAAGCAACAAATGTCAGGACAGCGCTGTTATGATCATAATGGACCGCCTGGTACACCCCCCCTTTATGTACAGTGTCATGATACGCGACATGATGGACATGTCAAAGCGGCTTGCGTTGAAGTTGTCATGATGGCTGGGTGTAACAAAAGGGGTGGCCGATGTAAGCAAGCTAATTGCAGAGTTACACAACCGGTCGCCACACTGAGCATAGCTGAACCAGCTGCAAAAACGCATGACATCATGCCCTTTTGACAGAAAGGTTTTTGTATGAACAGCGCATATGCAGGTCAGACATGTTACAGGGTGTGATGATATTCACCTCTTCAAATGCACGCACAAAGGAGTCTTGCAAGCCAGCAGCATATGCTAACTCAGCAAACAACCCGGCATTGTCAGGTCTAGCGTTCTGCTCTGTTTGATGACTAGCCATTGCTGCATCAATGTCATTTGCGAACACTTGCAGCAAGGCTGACTGATTGGAAGGCTGCAGCTGGTGCATAAATTGGGCAAATGCTTTTGCGTAGACATTCTGGTTGACTTGAAGCGGATTATGCTCTGGAGTGACAGAAAACAAATCTTGCTCCGTCTGGCTAAAGTCAGAGCCCGCGTTGGCGATGATATCCGACAGTGTGGACGCGTTTGCGTTTGGCGAGGGCCCTGAGTATACACGTAGAGGCTCCCTTGCTTGTACGATTCGTGCAGGAGAGGCACTACAGACTCACCTAAAGCGTATTCCCTGGAGGCATTCTGCACCGCAGCAGGCACGTTGCTGACGTTCAGGTATGGCGTGTATGCGGCATAAGGAGCCTCAGCCCAAGCGGTCCACATGTGTGCTATCAGAAGAAAGCTGCAGGATAGATTCGGCAGCGTGCGCGCCAAGGAAGCCATATCGCAAGAGTGATCTGTGAAAAGCATGCGGTGTGTTCTGTGTAGGGCCAGACGCTTTCAGGGCCCTTGTATTGTACATGACAGGGCTCCTGGCTGCGACCTGCTGCCGCTCTACGTTGCGAAGCGGTTCCGCCAGAAGTAGTGCGAATCCTCGTGTCGACTTCATCCGTCGATGCCATCCTGTCATTGCTTGCAGCGTCCGAGAAACTGGAAACCTTCCTGAATGCGAAGCGGTCAATTGACCACTTCTGATCGAAGCGGTCGATCGAGTTGAATCTGCAAGCGTGCAATGTGCCCCGTTGCGTGTCCAGTCCTCCATGTCCCGTCCCGTCGCCCCGGCTACGTACCCTCTGCCGTGAGACTGTGGGGCTTAGGATTCAGGGTTTAGGGTTTCATGCCTTTACTTGCTACGTGCGCTCCGTACGACGGGACGGGACATGTATTTTCATGTGCAATGTGCATGTCAAGATTCGACTGAGCAGAGAAGAAGAAGCGTTTCACGCAACGCAATTGAGTCTGCCATCTGCCACACCCTTTCAAGGCCACAGCACTCCCTTTAATTCCTGATTCTTGAACTTGGCAGGTGTGCCTGATGAATGACCAGGAACTGCACTAGCCACCCTTTAATCAGCTGCAGCCTGGAAAAAAATAATGCTGATGCTGTGCCTGAGCAGTACGAAGGTTGCTCCACTTAAGCTTGTCAATGCAATTTCCTTTAGCTGGACCTTTGGCAACAAATTCGGGTTACCACTGCTCAGGCACAGCATCAGCACTATGCTACATTGTGCTGCAGCCACTCGAGTGGCTTGAGCTCAAGCGCAAGTCTCCTCTGCAGCAGCTGCAGGCTGTCCCATGTCAGCCCAGGTTATACGGTCACAACAGGTTTTCAAGTCTGCTATGAACGACACTGGATTGTGTGTGGATCCAGAAGCTGTCAGACAACTGCTGAGCAGCAATCAAGCTCTTACTACGGTTTGACAAGCCATGCCTGATCAACAACTGAGCTTACAAGCCAAATTTAGCACCAAGTGATAACTGGGCTCAGGGGATGCACCAGCACAAGCATCTGTGCCAGGATACACGTCTACAGTGTAAGCGCATCTTTGCACAAGTTCTTTTGTATCTCAGCACTCAAAAGCTGAACTCATATCAATTGACAGCCAAGAGTCAAAGCCTAGCGTGGCTGTGAGGCATTGAAACCTTGAGCAACAGGCCAGCGGGTCTGTTCAAATGAACCACAAACATGCAGCAGAAAGTAGACCAGCTGTATAGGGCACAACATGGGACCTCATCTACACAACTGCGACTTATTTTCCAAATGCAGAAATCAAGGTCTCACAGAAATGCCTTTCCGACTTCCAGCAAATCATGCAGGATGACACACACAAAGCTGCATGGTGCAAGATGATAATGCCGCACAGAACACCAAATGCTGGTATGGTTGCATTGCTGGGTATGTTGCTGTCTTTGGAAGGAACATGCAAGGTGGCTGCCAAAGGCCTGCCAGCCTCACCAAATACTAAGCTGAGGGTAAGGTCAACAAGCTATGAAGGAGGTATGGACACCCTGATAAGTTCAAGATCATACATCAAAGTTGCATCGCTGGGTATGTTGCCTTGTTTGGATGGCACATGTAAAGTGCCTGCCAAAGATCCGCCAGCCTCACCAAAGCCCTCAGCTGAAGGTACAGTTATCACCCGCCTCCCACCTGCATGATTTGCACTGATGCATCAACATACGATGCCCCGCGCTCAATCAATCTGTCGCAGTCATGCAGACATACCCTGTGTTTTGTCACAGCAGCTTTGGCTTCCATCCAACATTTGAGGCCAAATGCGCTCAGCCAACAGTACAATGCAAACACTGGATCGCATTGATTGAGGTCAATGTCTGAAGTCATGGGTCTATGTACAGCGGATTTTTCTCTGTAATGACTGCTGTGGATACCGGTCAAGTTAACCTGAAATTGAGTGGTGCCTACTTGAAGTACCATTGCAGTCAGAATGCAGTGCTTGGTTCTCAACTGCATTGTCCTTACGATGAGAGTGTCATTACAGCAAATGCCCTTACGTCAAGATGTCACTGTATAGGCGACACCTACCTGCCTTCATGCTGGCCATAGCTTCCTCAACTCCCTTACATAGGCCTCCTGTGAAAGGGCGGCCCCCATAGATGAACACAATGGGCTTGCCCCGCTGCCTTGTGTCCTCAAAAACCTCCCCATCAGCAGTGCCCCTGCACCACCAATATGAACTCATCATCATTGTAATCATCATTCACATGCATTGTGGTGGGGTTCTGAGACCCAATTAGGTGTATACAAAAGCAAAGAACTCCCTCCAAGCAATTGTACCAACATGACTTTCTGATGCATTTCACAAAACTGTGCATTGCATGTTAGACAACTAGTTAGCATTTGCCTACAAGCCCCGACCATGAATGCATCAATATTTGCTGTCTGGCAACAACATAAGCAAAGCACAGGCAGTGCGGTTGATGCATTGTCAGACCCAACATATAGAATCACAAATGCAAATCTTGCAGATGGTGCTGTTTGAGATGGACAGCGTACACCTGAAAAGGCATACAGGCCTGCTGCTCATTCTGCCCTCAGAGTACAGGCTTTGACTCTGAGGCTAATGCATGCATGATGTGGCCAGCCTGCCGTGCCTCCTGAACTGTGCAGTCGCTGTGCTGAAACTTAGTGGTGCTGGAGCCACAGCATGAGCTGTTACCTGGCACTGTATGCATGTTGTATGCATTGCATGCGTATCGTATGCATTGTATGCCTGTGCAAACCGCAGCAAACTCATTGAAGGAGGTCTTGACGCAGTTGTCGACAAGAACAATCATCACATGAAGACAATTTGAGGATGGTGGTCACCTGTAGTCAACAACCATCAGGTAGCCTTTCTGTGTGTTTGAGCCACCCCCAACCTTCAGGTCCTTGTACTTGACCCCACTCGGCAGGGTCACCTCTTTGCTCTCTGACACAACCTGCATGAGAACTGCTTGCAGTGCCTTACCACTGGATATGCAGTGAAATCGAGCTGATTTAACACTGACAATGCTGCTGCTGATGTCATCCTATGAAGGCAGCTGTGCCTGGCTTGTGGAATGACAGCGTGACAGAATTGACACCTTGTGACTACCAAGTTTGAGCCCAATGAGAGTGACAGGCATGATGTTGTGCTCTGCGCTGCTGTGCCGCAGAATGTATTATTGGCAAGAACATGACTCTGTATTGACTTAAGAGGCTGTAGCTAGCATTATGCCTCAAATGACATGTGACTAACAAGCGCTCAGAACACATCATACCACAGTCTGCTGACTGGAAGCATGGCACATCTGTATCAATGATGCATTGTGTTGGATCTGTCATGGTGGTCAGACAGGCAATCATGGCGAATGCTATCAAGCATGAGTACCTGAGTTGATTTGGCTTCATTCGCCTGTTCAATGCGGGTCTTGATCTGTTCAGACAAGACTCCAAACGTCAAGACTCCTACCCAGACAAGGCCTCCTGCTAAGCTGCAAAGATCACACTCATTTGCTTAGAAGTCAGAGTCTCTGCGCAACTTGTGGAGCACTGTGTGTGGTGCTTGTCAGTACCCAAAGCGACGGGTGACTGCAGACGCAATCCAATCCGAGGAATCAGCCCTGCGCTTTTGGCGGCGTGTTTCTCGCGGCTGGTCAGGCGAGCTTTTGACGGAAAGGTCTGCGTCTGCGCTTCTGTCAGCTGTACTCGGAAGAACCTTATCTTCTTTAGCTTTTTCTTGTGCACTTGCGACCACTGCGCTTCTCCTGGACAAGTGTGCTTGATGACGTCTCGGTCCTGCAAAATTGATCAACCGCACAGTTGCGGGCGTTGCCCCTGACCACAAGCGTAACGCATCACGCTCCTCACACTTCTATTGCGTACAAACCTGTCGTTGAAGGGCTGAAATGTAGTCTATATTGGCGATTCGGCGCGCTCGCAAAACCCAGAAAATGCGACGTTTGTACTCGACACGACACAACCATGCGCTTGCGACGTCGGTTGACCCAAAGATCGAGTTAGCACGGATCAAAACTGTGACAATACTAGCCGATTTGCGATGATCCTGCTCGCGTAGCTAGGGCAGCCAGAACTTAGTACGACTTCAAGACAACACCCAGCGCAAAGTTGCAAGCGGTTGCCTACGGGCGACAAGGTCAACAGTTGTTAGCACGGTCAATCTGTGAGCATAGCACAGCATGCGCATGCACATACGCATGAGCTAAAGCGTTTGAGCTCGCTATCGCACCAGGCGCAGCGCGCTGGTGGCCGTTGCGGTTTGCTGCTGACGACTGTAGATGATCGCTGGATGTTTGCACATTTTATGGCGGGGCTGACAACTATGCGGGCCGTGCACCTTGATGGTAGGTCGAACGCTGCTCTTCATACAACATGCCGGATGCTGATGTCTTCCCTCTTTCTGCTACAGGCTGGTCACTTGGGTTGTGGCTAGTGATGGCGGGTCACTGTTTGCTGGTGCCTTATACCAAAGTGGAAGAAAGCTTCAACTTGCAGGCTATGCATGACATGCTGGTGTACCATTTTGACCTGAAGCAGTATGACCACTTTGACTTTCCAGGCGTGGTACCTCGATCCTTCATAGGTACAAATGCTGTGTCTCATCTTCTGCACTGCACCCGGTTTCATGCTCACCCTTGCCCTGACAGCACCACTCCAAACAAGACTGCTGACCTCACAGGTGCTGGCACCATCGCTTTGCTATCCTGGCCTTTGCAGCTGCTCCATCAGGTTGTGGGCTTTCAGAAGTCAAGTTTGCAGACTGTTGTGCGACTCATGCTGGTATGACAACTGCAATTTTTATGCTGCATGTCATGTCATGCTTTTGCATGCAGGACGCCTTTCATATGCAGTCACTCAACAGCGAGCATCTGATTTAGAGCTCAAGAGTATGTACAGCATCAAGCTCTGCTTGTAACGTGAAGCAACTAGTGTGCCCAATCAGCCTGCTGCTTGCAGCAATGGTCCTGGGCATTGAACAGATCTACACTGTGTCAGCCATGATCAGACATGAAGTTGAGAGGGAACTCAGTAACAGTCTGCCTTGCAGGGCTCAGTCTGCTGGTTGGCAATGTGCCGCATACAGCAGGTCCTTAGAAAGCGGTTTGGTAGCAATCTTGCCACAGCCTTCATGATCCTGACAGTCATCCAATTCCATCTGCCCTTCTACATGAGCCGTACCTTGCCAAACACCTTTGCTCTCGCTGTCCTTGGGTTTGCCATAGCTGATTGGGTGGAGGCACGGCATCCAAAGCGCCTTGTGGCCCTAATGGCTTTTGTCACTGTAAGCACTGCATGCTCTGCATGTCAACCTTGCAATGCATCAACAGCCAAACATGTTTGCTGTTGCTTTCTGGAATTTGCCATAGCTAATTGGCTGAAGGCACAGCACCCAAAGCGCCTCTTCACCTTGTTGACGTTTGTCACTGTAAGCATTGCACACTGTGCTAATCATACACGCCTGCATATACGAGAACTACCTGAAGGTGCAGGATGGCGTCACAGCCGCTGTTTGCTCTATCTGAATGCTTGCCTGCCTGCCTGCGCTTGTCTGTTTGTCAGAATGTCTCTGTCTGTCCGTTCATCCGTCTGTGTGCTCACTTGTCTCTCTGTTCATACGTCTGTTTGTCTGCCTGTCTGTCTGTTTCTACGCCTGTCCGTCTGTTTCTGTGCCACAAACTCCATCCCCTATCTTGCAATGCTGATCATCCGAAGTTTACGCTGACAAAGGCTGTTCCAGGACTGCGTCTTGAATGCAATGAGCAGATTGTTTTCAGGTGTGACATGCTCCCTCTGGCAGCATTGATTGGCCTCCACATGCTGGTCACACGCCAGATATCCCTTCAAAGCGGCATTATGACAGGTCTTATAGCAGCAGCTGGCAGCTTAACATTGACAGTGATGGTGGACTCCTGGTTCTGGCAGCGTTGGATCTGGCCTGAAGGAGAAGTGCTCTGGTTCAACACTGCTCAGAACAGGTACCATGTCTACCTGTCTGCGTGCCTGTGAAACAATAGCAATAATCATTACACTTTCCAGCATATGCTGCTAGGTTTGTGTGGCACAAGTCTTATCTCGCCAGGCAGGCTTGTCTTGAGCGTCGCGGTAAGAACGCCTGATGTTCAACTGATGAACGTCAGACAAAACAATGTCATTCCAGATCTTCCTTGGTTGACAATGCCTGTTTGTCTGCCTGTCAGCTGAGTACATCTGCTGCACATTGCTTGCAACATGTGTATTGCGCAGCAGCATGTCCTGATTGGCCAAACTCGTTTTGAGTACAAAGTCATAGTTTGCTGCTGTGCTAAGAAAACTGGGTCGTTCTTGTTATAGCTTTAGCATTTCTCGTTGATGGGTCTCAGTACTATGTGCATGATACCCACATCATTTGATACTGTACTATGCACTTCTGCTGAACCTGTTTGTATGGCGCATCAAAGCCTACCTCCACAAAGTCACAAGCTTGAAGCTAATGAATGAACTGACTGTTTTACAGGAGTGGCGAGTGGGGAGTAATGCCTTTCCACTGGTACTTCACATCAGCATTACCTAGAGCCTTGCTGGGCGCCTACCCTCTAGCTGCCCTTGGTTTGGTTTGGGAGCCTCGCATACAGCCATATGTTATGCTGACAGTGGCATACATCACACTGTACTCTTTCCTGCCTCACAAAGAGGTGAGCTCATGTCTGCAGCTATCGTCTCAAGCTTGATCACAGCACAATGTGTTGGCTGAGCAAAAATGGAGCGTTGGAATGGTACAGGATGTTGTACTTGTTTGAGCCTGCAACCTTGCCAAGGGTCAGCCTGTTGGTAAATGCGCTCTATAGAAGCTCCTTTGCGCTTGAGTGTGCAAGGTCTGTGCACAGCATTTGAAAGGTTTGAATGTGGTTGCCAGTAGGGTGCAGTGGTGTCATGTTCGTATTGTATATGGATGCTCTCTGGTGCCTGTGCTGAATGTTGACGCAGTGACTTATTATGCAGGTTCGCTTCCTACTGCCCATCTCGCCAGTACTGAACATAACAGCAGCAGCTGCTCTAGCATCTGGAACATAAGGCACAACTATCTGTGGTGAATGTCACTACCTCATGTTCCTGTATGAGACAGACACCTCCTGCTGCCTTTCTGTGTGCTGATGCAGTGACATGTTGTGCAGGTTCGCTTCCTGCTGCCCATCTTACCAGTGCTCAACATAGCAGCAGCAGCTGCTCTAGCACGTACCTGGAACAACAGGCACAAGACTGCAGCTCTTGCTGTCACCACTGCAGCATTTCTTTTGTTAGCTGGCAGCATATTGGCGACAACAGTCATGCTGATTGTTTCTAGGCATAACTATCCAGGGGGGCAGGCATTGGCTAATCTTCATCAATGGCAGGCTTGGCATAACCATCCACAACTTGAGCGCTTGCAAGTGCACATTGATGTGCTTCCAGCAATGACTGGTGTGTCCAGATTTGGACAATTCAATCCTCCTTGGACCTACTCAAAGGTCAGTGAACATAAGCTCATTCTTGCCTTTGGCTTCACATGCAGATTGACTGATTTGACAGCGTCTGACAGCTCATAAGTCAAGCTTGACTACATGTTTGCCGCGCATGCCTGCAATGCAACTCTGCTCAGCACCCAGTAGCTGGCCTTGCCACCTTTCCATACTGTAGGAGGAAGACATTGCTTTGGAAGAGCTGCAATACAAGGACTTCACGCACGTGCTGAGTGCCGCTCCAAACATCACAGGGTAAGGCACCTGCCCATGTGGTTGTCTGCAATGCATGACAAGATTCTGCTCACTAACATCAGGCTGTCCTGTCCAAAGTGCGCAGCCATTGATAGACAGCCTAAGTTGCTGCTTGCTGCTGATCAGTGAGGGTGTTGAGTGCTGCCTTTCAAGTTGCTGATCAGTGAGTGAGCTAACCGCTGCATGCAGGTTCACCCAGGTCCAAGGCATTCAAGCATATGATGGCTTACAATTGCCACACAACATAGCTGACGCTGTCACAGTGTGTACATTACGTGGCTTCTCATTGAGTGTCAAGCTTGTCCCCAAAGTTTTCATTTTAATCAAAGATGCTGTGCTTGCAAACACATAGCTTGTGTACTTGTAAGCCTCATTCATTGAGCACATCAAAGTCATGCGTCCAATGCTATGACAGGAGTTGGCTGTGCAGAACGTTATGCCTAGTATCTCCACAAATGAGGCCTGCAAAGCAGCATTTCATCAGATAACCACAATGTCAATCTATGGCTGTGCAGCAGTGTTGCCCAAGATGTCAACCATACCTTGATTGTACATCACGATGATGCACTACCTCCCACAATAATCTGATTGATGGGCTGCACAGTCCAAGAATCACCTTGAGCAAAGCAGGCATGGGGCCCCTCAGCCAGTCAATGTCAACAATCAAACCTTACAATGAAAATCAGCTTCACAAAGAAGCCAATGAAGCCCATGACAACGAACCCTATGGCTGTTCTGATGGTGATCTTGTTGAATTCTGCAGAAGCAGCCTCAAGCGATTAGCCACAGCGGGTGAAGAGCCTTGCGTTCCCACAAGTCAGACCCACAGGTGGCAAGTGGTGAAGGTACCTCGTCGATCAGGCTTGGTACACCTCTTGACCAAGCGCACACTATTCTTAGCGAAATCCTTGAGGGGAGTGACCACTGTGTCCATCTGCGAACCACCCCTGTCGGGGAAGAGATGTAAGCTGCTGTCCTGCTCAACGGACTTCTGATGTTTTGATGCGCAGCTAGACGACGATGATGATCGGCAGCGCCCAGCCCTCCAGTCTGATACCCGGCAGAACCGATGTAGGAAGCTTCAGTCAAGGCCGCCACTTGCTCAGCGGCGGATGTAACAGTTACACAATGATGCCAGTATCTGAGCAGGCCTTACATCTGTACAAAGACTACATCACACGCTTGCCTGCTTATGTTTGATCTGTAACAGTGAAGGTCTATGCAAAGCGTGCTGCATCACAGCGTGGTCAAATCTGCTGCACGCAGCGTGGAGATGACAGCATTATACATATATGTATGACATTATCAAGTGTCAGGCTTGAAGTGCCACACAAGCGTCCTGTTGACACAAAATAAATTTGAGCTGAACAAATAATCTACTCATCCAAAGCAAAATGTAAATCGGCTCAAGTCTTGGCTGATGCATCAAACCTTTGATGACGCAGCTCATGATTGCGAGCACATCAAACGGATTTAGCCCTCCCAGAACCACTGGACAAAACGTCAGCAACGGCTTTGGTTCGGCTCTTCACAGTATATCACACACATCACGCAGCTGCATTACTTCAAAACAGCTTTGTGCGCTATCAGACCGTATATTACAGGCGCCTCAGCACCTGCTTCCCTAAGAGCTTGCATGCTTTCTGCAAGTGACTTGCCCTGACTCAAACTCTGCAACAACTGTGCACAGCAGTCCACGGAGCTGAGCACCGTTGCAGGCTGCATCTGCAGAATGACAGACTGCACCCCTTGCATTGTCAGTAGTCCTGCAACTTCAGCTCTGCCTGCCTCAGCCGTCCTGCAAGGCATGATACCACTTTATCAGTGTCCTGAGCTTTCAGGGCTATATCAAGGCAGTAAGACTTAAGCAAGCTGAGCACATGTTGCGAGCTTGCTGCTGCATTTCTAAGAGCTATCTGGAAGTCACAGCATGCACACTGGAATGTCGGAAGTGAAGCATATGCATTCGCTTCTTGTTTAAATGCCACAGAAAGGCCTGACCAAGATATTGTATTCCCCTACAACATGCACAGAAATAACTTGAGTATCTCAAGATGCAGCAGAACAAGCTGCATGAGGCAAAAGCCACAACACAAGAAACACTCATAATGCTCACCCTTTCTGTGATGCCCTTCGCTTGACGAACTTGGCTGTCTGAGACCTGTCAAGCAGCACTGCAACCTCACAGCTGCGCATGTCAGCCTGCACCAACGCCGCAGCTGGCACACAGTTCAAAAAGCCGCCTGGGCCACAATATAGCAACCCAGCTGCCATCCGCAACAGCTGCTCATACTGAGTCTGGGTTGGCAGGAAATTGGGGTTGCCTGTGATGCCTGTCCATTCCTTGCCACAGGAGGTCAAAACGTCCTGCTGGAAGGCCTGCACCAGGCTCCTGCTGGCCTTGTCCACAGCTGTGGCGGCAGTGGTGGCGCTGGCCTTGGGTGCAGGCTTGCTGCCTGCCTTGGCAGGGGCTGCACTGGTGGGAGGGGTGAGGGGTGGTGGGGGGTTGTGCTCACAGCAGGGGTCAACTATATATGACAGCTGTTTGATGGCAATGCCCTGTAATCAAGCACAAACACTGAGAAGCACTGTCAAATCTGAATGTGGTTGCTGTAATGACAGAGGGGTAGGCACAAACGGGTAAAACTAGAAATGGTCAACCAGTTTGGCACAACATGGTTGTTGCAGCTAAACTTGGCATTTGATAAAACAATTCACCTGACGCGAAGCTGCAGCCACTGCTCTGCTGTACTGCACATGTAGAGAGAAGTCCCTGACAACAGCTGCCTGCTTGAGCTGCGGCAGCCACTCAAATGGCAGGTCTGCTAAGTGAGCATCTAGCAGCAGCAGCACGGGGCTGGACTGCTGAATGCCCTTGGCGTCAGCAGGGGCAGGGCTGGGGGAGAGCAGCCCTGTCAACGGCTCCAGCAATGCTCCAAGGCTGGTCACCACGTCCTGCATCCACCCATTGGTGCCGTTTTGGTGCTTGCGCTAATGCAGGCATTACATTTGTAGTCAACATGTATGAAGCAGTACAAAGATGACAATGCAGTACTGTCTAGTTCTGCTGATTGATGAATTGCATTGAAAGAACATCAGAAGTCCTACAAGTCCTGGCTCTAGCATTGCACAGTAATAGCAATGGGTAAGCATGCACCTGCTATGATGCAGATCAGTCAGATGCCATAGACATGCATAGCAGTGCTCCAAGACAAAGCCTTTTATACTGCGCCACCTGTGTAGATGACATCAGTACACTTGCAACTATTATGGACGGCACACACAGTATCGTTTACTGCCTGTGCTGTACCTGCTGGTCCTGTGCTATGACCTTATCATCAGCAAAGACAGTACCACTGGCGGCCTCCTCAAGGGACAACAGGTACCTCTCCTTGGCAGCAGTGACCTGTGCTGCTTTGGCCCTGAGGGCCTGCAGGGCGTTTTCAGGCAGGGGCAGCCTGGCTAGCTGGGGAGGCTTAGCAGGCTCTGGTGGCATCTCGGCTGCATAGCACACATTGGGTTGTTAGCTGTAAGGTAGCAGCTCTGTAGTCTAGTGACACCATGAATCGATTACCCAGGCATGTAGGCGTCAACAGACTGGCGTTCAGTCTGTGAGGCAAGCAGAAGCCCTCGGCAGTCACTACAGGCAGTGGATCACTTGATTGAGTGATTGTAGTCACCTTGTTTGCCAGGCTTGCCTTTGCCTGCAGCTGCTGGCACAGCAGTGGCCTGCTGGCCCTTGAGCGCTGCGCATTAGAGCACTGCACATCCTGGCTCAGGTGCCGGCAGACAATGTGCAAGGAAGCAGGCATGGTCTGCAGACGTTCATGGGGTGACAGCATGCACTGCACATCAGCCGCGATGGGAAAATTCTCATCACCTTGTTGGCCAGGCTTGCCTTTGCCCACGGTTGCCATACTAGCAATGGCTTGCTGCTCCTTGAGCGCTGTGCAATGCAACACCTGCCCGTCCTGCCTCACATGCAGGCAGACAATGTGCAGCAATCACAGGATGCGGTCAGCAGGCAGTGAACAACCACAGCAATTTGAACACAGCCTTCACCTTGTTTGCCAGGCTTGCCTTTGGCTGCAGTTGCTGGCACAGCACCAGCCTGCTGTCCCTTGAGCGCGGCGCAGTACAGCACCTGGCCATCCTGGCTCAGGTGCAGGCAGACAATGTGCAGGGAAGCAGGCATGGTCTGCAAAACCTCATTGACTGCTGGTGTGACAGCAAGCCTGGAGGCCATGCAAGACTCAGCTTGCATCCTCTGCTGCAGCTGCTGCCAGGCTGGGGTTAGGGTGGCGGCTGGCAGCTGCGTTTGTAAGTGCTGCTGCAGTTGCAGCAGAAGCTGCTCTGGAGCCTGCAATGACCAGCATGTGACAAAATGTGGGGTTGAGTGCATGCTGAGAGTGATGCCACACTTGCAGCACAAAGACATGCAATGGACATGCAGGAGAAGACTTGCACAAGCCTTTCTCAAGTCCTCTCAGCTGGCAATTGCCATTTGGATGAGTGGCTGACCATTTATCTCCAAAGGAGCAGTGTTGCTGTGGGGTCGGGGTGTTAGACAGTGGCATCAGGCGGCTACAGCAGCAGCTTCTATTTGATGTCCACTCATATGCATGACGCAATTTGCTTCATTTTGCTTTAGAAAATGCAGCCGTGAACAATATGAAAGTCAAGTAATGTCATACAGAAAATTGCACTTTGGTGCCGCAAGCACCTACTTATGAAGACAGCATACAGTGCCGTCTCAAACAGCTCACCAAGCTCCTGGCACTGTTGAAGTGTCAGACAAAATTTCACAGAGTGTATGTACCTGAGCAGGGGCCGCTGCCTTGAAGGATTCTGTCATGCCTGTCACAATCCGACAGCTCTGGGCCATCAACAGAGCCTCAGCAGCTGTCTGGCTATCACTGGTGCCTAGGCATTCCACCACCGCTTCAGCAGCCTCCACAGCTGTGGCCAGCTGGCCAGCTTGTACAGCTGTGGCAATGCAAGCCTGGAAGCTTGACACGCCTGCTTGCAAGTGCTGCTTTGCCTGTGCCACAGGCGATGACAGCATTGTCAAATGCATGCAAAGGGCAAGCACAGCAAAGCAGCAAGTCTGCAGCGTGTCTGGTAACATGACTTCTTGTGTGGGCCATAGAGAAATGGCCACAATGCATGCAATCATGGACGTCTCATGGGCACGTCTCATGGGTCTCAATGCAGCGCCAAAGGTATGACTTTCATGATTTCACTGATGCAGGTTGATGTCAACAAGCAATCGTTCAAAATAGTGCAAGCTGTTGCCAGAGCCTCAGCACCAAAGCCTTCTGACTTTTGCACCTGAACTGCATTGTGAGTTTCGTGACTGGCTGGTGAAACTTGAGGCTGCTGGCTGGGCCATGCATGGGGAGTCATGCTGAGGTGGCATAGTGTGCCTCGCACCAAGCACAATGTCAAAAATGGACAAAGCAGTCACTCACCTTGGCTGCATCATGGGCTTGTTGACTGGCCTGTGTGTTCTCAGGCTGCTGACTGTGCCATGCATGACTGAAAGGCTCAAGGGGCGCCACGCTGTGGTCACAAACTCACTTTTCTGGCTCGCTCACCTTGGCCGCGTCATGAGCTTCTTTGTCAAATTACAATACTTGAGGCTGCTGGTTGGGCCATGCATGACTGGAAGGCTCAAGGGGCGCCACGCTGTGGTCACAAACTCATTTTCCTGGCTCACTCACCTTGGCCGCATCATGAGCTTCTTCGTCAAATTACAATACTTGAGGCTGCTGGTTGGGCCATGCATGACTGGAAGGCTTGAGGGGCGTCATGCTGTGGTCACAATCTCAGTTTTTAGGTTCACTCACCTTGGCTGCATCATGAGCTTCTTTGTTAGCCTGGGATGCTTCAGGCTGCTGGCTGGGCCATGCATGACTGGAAGGCTCAAGGGGCGCCATGCTGAGGTGGCACAGCGCCAAGTGACTTTTGGCTACAAGCAGCTGAGAGTGGCAGCGGTCTCTGGGGTCAGGAGACAAGTCAAAGGCAGGACTGGCAGCCTTCAGGGCCTCTTGCTCAAAATGCCCTGACACAGATCCAGGTGCCTGTACCAAGCACGCAGGTGTGATGCTGTCAATCTATGCAGCTGGCCCACAGCCAATGTTTGCACACCAGTCATGTATGTTCTTTCAACGGTACGCATCAGCATCGCATGAGATATGGTTTCGCTCTTGTACACCGCGTGTTCACAGGCTCAAAGACCATGTCAAGGACCATCTTATGCGCATGCACCAATGGGGTTTATTTGTTGCTTGCAGACCAATTAAATTTCACCAGACTTAGTAGGAAATGTTCTGCAGTACACGGGAAGGCGCTGCATTCCTGTGACTGTCATGAGAACCAGAGCAGTCCTGCATTCATCGAGGCAGCTTTGCATCAACTTCAATGGTCCCTGTCAGCGTGTCGTTGATAGAGGAGCATTCTGCATCGCTCACCAGCATGCCAGCTTGAGCCAGAAGCTTCTTGACAACTGCAGCATCCCTGCCTGGCACAGCATAACCTGCAGCTTCGTCCTGTTGGTTTGCCATGTGCTTGCCAGCAGCCAGAAAAGCATCAGCCTTGGTTGCAAAAACCTTAGCCAGCAGGCGAGCTGATGGCAGACTCGTGGAGCTTGTGCTACTGTCTGAAGCCTGCAGGGCAGGGCTGGGGGCTAGGGGCTGAGGGCTCTGGCCCTTCAGGGCAGCGATGGCGGCTGGGGCAGGTGTGATTTGGCCCTTGGCTGCAGGAGGACTGGCAGAAGGGCTTGTTTGAAGGGCACTTTCAGCAGGGCTGAGGGCAAGGGCCTCCTGATGCAGCTGCTGAGCCTGCGTTTCTGCTACCTGCAGAAGAACATGCAATTCATTTCATTAATTCTTTCACATTCTTTCACTCAAAATGCATGCTAGACAGGCTCAGCAGACCCAGCTAGGTACGTACTGGAGCAGGTTACCTGTCTCCAACCAGTTCGGTCCTGTGCTAAGCTAGAACTGAGCTGAACAATGATGCAATTGATGTATCACGGATGAGTGCTCTGTCACACTGCTGAGTCTCTGTCACTATACTGCTGCTTGTGACAAAACGTAGATGCAGCTTTCTATGTTGTAGCATCACTGCTTTTGTAAGCTTTGCTTGCATCTAATAGACAGCAAATGCTGGTCAGAAATTGGACAATGACATGGGTGTTAGGACCAATTGTGCTCACACAGATGTACAAAACAAGGTGGTGCACTCAAACAGTGCACAGCAGTGCTGGTCACTTGCAGGACTTGATTGTGCATGTGCAATCGCAAGGTCTTGCTTCAACACGTCAAGGTCTCCTAGCAGTATGAGCAGCCAATTGTGCATAGCAAAAATTGCACCTGATGTCCTGTGAATGTGCAGTCTTTGGTATGCAGGTACATCTCCACAAATGGCTCTCATCATACAACCAAAACATCTCTGACTGAAACTTCAACCATGATCAGATTTTAGATGCAATCAGCAAGACAGCACCTCGAGGAGCCTCATTGCTTCTTGGCAAGCATCAGCTTGACTGTCGCTGGCCTCTGGATGTTCCAGCAGCATGTGAGCTTGAGCAAGCAATGCACGTACCAGCAGCTTGCTTGCACCTGCACACATCAGACTGTTTTGATGCCCTCCACAATCGTGCTGATGAGTTGGATTAAGTGGAACAGGCATACATCCGTCATGTCTCAAAAGACATCTCAAAGATACACCAAATTGTCTGTAGCTTTACGGTATTGATGTCATGACTGTCTTCAGTAAAGGTCAGCAGCTGAGTTTTGAGTCATTTGAGTGAACAAAGCAATAATTCTTACTGCGATTAATTGACACGCGGTGTGCCTCAAAACAGTGTCTGATGCTGTCTCAGACGCTAGTAGCTGCTAAGCATGCAGACTGATCGAGTTACTGCAGCAGCGGTACTCTTGCAGCATGTACTAGTGTTCTTGAAGGTACAAATTTACAAGGTTGGTCAGCCTTGCTGGCATCTATGAGTCAAAGTCAGACAGCATCTGGCACAGCATGAAAAGAGATGTTGGCCTTTTCACATGGCACCTTGGCATTGGCAGTCACTCACAATTACTGGACTACAGATGCTTGCTTGGTTTTGGCAGTGACAGATAGCTGATGAGCAACGGTAAGCTGCAGTGCTGCCTTGAGTCACTCACAGCCACTGAACTACACATGCTTGCTTGGGTTTGGCAGTGACAGAGAGCTGATGAGCAACGGCAAGCTGCAATGCTGCCTCACCAAATGCTTGTACTGTGACTGCAGCCTCCTGGAAGCATTGCAAGGCAGCATTTGGCTGCACAGCAGCAGTGAGCTTGTCATCATTTGGCTCCTGCTGCTGCTTCTGCAGGTGCAACCAGCCCAGTTGGATGTATAGGGTTGCTGCCGCAGCCTTGGCCTCTTGTGCAATGGCTGGCCTGTCCCTGCAAGCAGGCACCCAAACTTTTGGCCACCGAGACTCCTGCTGTACAGAAGCAAATGTGAAGGTGAGGTGCACTATTTTGCACAAGAGTAAACATTGATCAAGTATCTGCATCTGCATCTGGCCGCCCAGCAGCAGTGGGGATGTCATCACTTGGCTCCTGCTGCTGCTTCTGCAGGTGCACCCAACCCAGTTGGATGTGCAGGGCTGCTGCTGCGACCCTAGCATATTGTGCAATGGCTGGCCTATCTCTGCAAGCAGGCACACAAAGCTTTGGCCATAGGGCTCCTGCTGCTGCTTCTGCAGGTGCTGCCAGCCCCGTTGGGTGTGCAGGGCTGCTGCTGCGGCTTTAGCCTCCTGTGCAATGGCTGGCTGGTCTCTGCAAGCAGGCCAACAACACTCAAGCCGTGAGTACATTCGTGCCATACATGCACGTCAATGCACACACATCCAGCAGAAACAAGACAGTTGCGTTTCCAGCTGTAAAGCACAAGGCATCAACCTTGTCAAAGCTTTTGCAGCTGACTTCAGGGCAGCATACTGTTTCTGCCTGGTCAGTGAAGCATCGACACTTGGGATACAAATCAGCCAGGAATCAAGAAATGGCTGATGACAAGACAGCGTTTGTATGCCTTTTGCTGTTGGCCAATCTGTCTAGCATGCGCGTTGATGATTCACTGACACACACCTGGGCAGGCTTGACATGCAAACCTCTCAGTGCTAGGAACAGCGCCACAGGTAATACACGAAGCACTTGTGCGTGGAGACACTTTATCCAGGTTTTGGCTAGGAGGCTGACCTAGCCAAGCTGCCCATAAGCTCAACGCCAGCCTGCAATGCTGCTGTGGCCTCAGAGCGCCGTTGCAGCTGGCAGCACAGCTCAGCATACAGCCTGACAGCCTTGCAGCATGTGACAACAGTGCCACCGAAGTTCTGGGCCTGTTGCACTAGGCCCAGGGCTGCTTGTGGCTGGTTGGCCAATTTCTCTAGCTGTGCCAAGGCCAGGCATGCTCTGGCAGCAAAGTCTGCCTGGTTGAAAGCTTGGAAGTGTGTCAGTGCAGCAGTGAGAAGCTCCTGCACAACATGGAATGCTTACAGTGCTGCATTGATCCCAGGGCGGCTTGTGGCTGACACGCCAACTGCTCTAGACTCTCTAATATGTTGAGTAGCAACATATTACAGAGTGCACACGTCCAGATAAGCCAACAATGGCAACTGGCTGCACAGCATGCAACAGTGAGAGAGATACTAGTTTTACGTACTTTAGCTAGCCAACAAGGCTGATCGCATGAAGTGTAGCTGACAATTGGTCTGATGCCTTACATCATGACCACAGCAACAGAACAGCAGCATGGCACGCATGAAGCTTTGCTGTATTCGAACAGCCTTTTGCCTTCATACATTCTATGTTGTATGCTGGTAGCAAATGCAAGCCCTTGCCTTGCCAGGGCCATATTTGCCACGTCGGTCAGGTTACCCCCCTGTTACAGCCATTCCTCAATAAGATCCAACATACAGTGTCAGCATGTTGAGGTGCTTGCCTTGGCAGGGCCATATTTGCCATGCTGTTTCAGGTACTCTCCTTGTAACAACCATGCCTCAGCCTCTGCATAGGCCTGGAGGACGCCAGGGGCAGGGCTGTTGTGATGTGGCCCTGAGGGTCCACTGGTGGCTGTGGAGCCCCTGCTCGACAGCCCTCTGGTGCCTGTGCGATTGGAACCTGAACACAGATAGCAAACATATTTGGTAAAGATAGCGTGCAGGAAGGTTGCATACCTCTCACATACAGGGCAGTAAGCAGATCTAGTCCTGGTCCCGGTTTCAACAGGACTCTGTTGACAAGGTACCCATCAAACAGAGGTTGCAATGACACTCGACAACTGGGTACAAGGACCTCGCCTGCCTTCATGCGCAGTACACATGGTTTGAAATAGCAGAGGACTGAGCTGGTTGGAGACACTTGATTGCTCCAGTACGTACCTCGCTGGGCCTGCTGAGCCTGTATAGCACGCGTTTATAATGCATGAAATGAATGCTGGCACCTGGAGGATGCGCAAAAGCTTCTGGTCACAATTATTGCTCTGCAAAAGCTTTCATGCCTGAGAGGCCACCCAGCTTTAGTTCAGCATTGTTCAGCGTCAGAGTGATTTCAGCAGATCAATGGTTGGTCTTGGTTTAGTGAGAGAAAGCAATGCTCAGCTGTCAAAAATTGCACAGTATGACCAATGCAGTGCAGCTTACCTCGGCTGGACTGAGCTGCCCTGCTGGTGGGCCTACTTCTGCCTCGCCCATGCTTCTTCCTGGGACTTGACCCCAAGACTGAAGCATTGTCCACCTGGGCTTGTATCAAGTACTCACGCATCGCCACAGTCTGCATTGTGTCAACAGCATCATTGAGCCATGTGTGTACTGACATCATGCAGCCTGCAAGAACAGGGTGCTGAGCAGTGTTGAGCAGGTTTGCTATGGCAGTGAAGTGGAATGCATCATGCAAACAAGACTGGTGCACTGCAGCAGACATGAGCGGTCTTGCCCAAGCTTGGGAAAATTGGATTTGCTGGCACTGAGTTGATAGCATGCTGCACCATAGATATGACCGGCTGCGGCACTGCATAGCATGCACTGACATAAAGGTGGCATCTTAGCTCCAGTGACAAAGCAGATTGCTTGCAACAAGGCTTGCTCAAAAGGCAGCAGCATCACACACACTTACTTGCAAGGCACTGTAAGCCTCGGCATGTTCAAATGAACAGGGAGGGGGCAACGCATTGAGCCATGTGCGCGACAATCAGTGCCTGTGATTACATGGTACCTTCGCTTCTTGAGATGACTCAGCCATTGGCAGCTGCAGTGGTGCTGCCCGCTGCTCTGCCCTATCAGCCATTATTGGCAGAACCAAGGCTTCTGCCAGGGTTGCCAGCTGGAGCTCACTGCCTGCTGCTAGAGCAGGGCTGTGCAGGACTGCCCTGGCTAACAGGTGCATCAGGTGACACAGCGGCACAGCCAGTGTGTGCAGCTCAATCTGCTGCAGGATGTCCATGAGCTGTTGCACATGCCTGCATGCTTCAACCAGTCCAATGTTTCCCTGTCCAAACTAGATGTCCTGCTAACTTGAAGAAGTGAGTATCACTGCACTGCAACAAGCGCAGCATGTTGCAGCACAACGGCAAAGATGGCTGCAAAACTGCAAGGTGCAGTGTCTGTTTGACTATCACACCGTAGTGATAGCATTTTCAGCTGGCTGGACCAACAAAATTGCTCATCTTGTTTCGTCATTGCGCACCTGAACTCTGGACAGGATGCTCACACGAGGATTGTGTCCAGATGTGTCATGTCTGTGGTGGGACATCACTGACCAGCTGTGACCACATTGTCATTGTGAGGCCACAAGCCAGCAAAGCCGAATACACATGATGCAAAGTTGATCCAAAATTGGGATGACTGAGGCAAAGCATAGTCAGCAAAGCAAAGTACACATGATGCAATGGTGGTCCAAAGTAGGGATGACCGAGGCATAGCATAGTCTGTAGACGGTGTCCAAGGGCACAGTGCCGTCTGATAAATGCAAGTCTGAGGACATGATGGAGGAGGCCCTACCTCAGAGTCATCTCTGGAACATGAATGGTAGCCGAATTGATGACTGCTGTGTCTGTGCTAGAGGACAGCTCAGCGTATATGGCTGGGGTGACATCCAGCTGGAACCAGTCCCTTGAAGCATCCAGAGGTGTACCTGCAGTGGTCAAGTGCAATGACCATTTCATCCTTCTTTTCTGTGAGCCGACGCACATATGGTGCAGTTTATAGCAAGTGTGACGGCCATGTTATCATCCTTTTCATGCTCTGCGGCAACTTCAATGCAGCTGCATGTTTTGAATCATACCAGCTGTAATTCATATCCAGAGACTTTACCATTGCCAGCAAATTGGCATCAAAGAGTGAAGCAAAATTCACTGCGTCGCAGCATCTTTACTGAAGTAAGAATAAGTAAGAGTAATATGAGTCACCTGAGGCTGGAGGGCCTATGCTAGCTTGCAGCATGGCAACTGCATAGCTCTGAGCCTGCACTGCAAATTTGCTTTGCTCTGTCCTAGTGTTTGCAGCTGAGCTCAGCAGTACATAGATGTGCAGCAGCAGGTCCAGATCTGCAGCCTGCAAGGCAACAGAAACATCTCCTGAGGTCTGTGCTGAAGCGAGTGTATCGAATTGTGAGGTGCTTGCGCGCTTTGTGCAATTTCTAAATGCAGAACGTGTTGCTGTAGAGCCAACGTCCTGCCAGAAATCTTGCGTTCGGTACAGCAAAGGTGATGGTGCTTGGTTTTTTGCTATACAGACGCCGTCAAGGCAGTAAGCAAGCATGTCTGGCAGCTTTGTGGAGAGCTGCCAGCCTGAGTGAGTTATAAGGTGACATGACTGACCTGCATTTGAGGCGCTTTCAGTGCATGTGAGTCATCTGGAGCACTGCCTGCTGTTGCAGCTGTGCTTGGCATGGTGCCTGTTTCTGTATTTGGCTGGAGATTGCTGCCAGATGCAGAAGGGTCAGGTGTTGCTGACTGTGCTGGCTGCTTGGTCACTGCACGCAGACAGTCAAGATCAGTTTCCGTGAGGGTTATCAATCACAGCGTAATTGATTGGTGGCCACTTTCGTTACAACACACACCTGATGACAGTAGCTTTAGGACCAAGACACACTTCTGGTATTGATGTTGCAACAGGCAAACTAACTGTTGAACATCTGGAGGCACAAGCAAAAGCTTGCTCTACAGGAATAGCGGAGTGGCCAGAAAGAGCTTAGTGTGTGTGGAATTCTTGCAGGTACAGGTTGCTTTGCAATGTCTGCACTAAGAAGATTGTGCCTACATCAATCTGTCCTTCCTCAAAGGTGCCACTTCAGGCAGTAAGAAGGTTATTCACATGCATTGTCCTTATGGTGGCAGTTGTTTGTATGTTGAGTGTCCTGATACAAAGAGTTGATATGTCAGAAACAGCTCACCGTGTGGAACAGATGGGGTTACAAGAAAGGCAGCAGCTTGAAGCAGGGTCTCCTTGCCGGCTTCCTTGGCAGTACCCTCCTGTACAAGCCACTCCCCCAGGGCAGTCATGTAATGGGCTTTCAGGCTGCCAGGCCCATGCCTCGCTGCTTCAACTGCCTGTGCCAGCAGGAAAGCAGGTGCTGGTCAAATATCAAGATACAGAAGTACAGAAGCTCGGCAGTAGAAGATCGGCAACAGTAAGCGAGCAAGTTGTAGGAGAACTTTGCTTAGCTGTTCAGCATAGAGCGTTTGTATGTAGCTGACTTCTGTGAAGTTATGATCATACAGAGTGTTCATGTCATCTAGTCATATGCAGACACAAAGCAGACTGTACGCTGATCACTGGAGAGACGGCAGCAAACACATGCAGTTATGACAATACGCCAGGATGCTCTTCAAGGCACAATTGTATATGCAATGTCAATGGTTGGACAAACTTGAAGGCTTTGGCTATGAATGTTGAGCTGCTTTAGGCAAGGAGGCATGCCTGCTGGCGAGCATGCAGCTGCTCCTCAGGAGCAATCACGTGGTTGGCAATGTGCAGCCAGGCTGCAGCTGCATGCTGAGGGCCTCTCTCACCAAGGCGTGCCATTTCATCAGCAGTGCTGCGGCTGAGCATGGTCAGGAACACCACCTGCAGCAGTTCACCTTCACTTTAATCTGTTCTGCCTGCTGCATTGACGTGCCTGCTCTTTGGATTGTGTAGCACTGCCTGCAGACAGCAAGTGTATTGAAAGTCCCTCAGCATGATACAGTTGAAGCTGAGGAATGCCAGCATGTGTGCACTGGACTGCTTGAAGACAGCAGAGTACACCTTTGCATGGCTGCTTGGGATCCTACACCTTTCTGGCGGGAGGTCAATGCTGCTTGGGTGCTTAAAGCTGTTTTGTAGAAAAGGCAATCAGCGCACCGTGGTAAGTGTAACGGCGCAGTGAGCTTGGTGTGAGGCAAAGTGATGATGAGATGAGAGGTAACTTCTGCGGCGACTTCTGTCAGCTACAATTCTGCCAAGACTGATGCTCATTGCAGCAGTCTGTAGTCTTGAGCACCGAATCTGATTTACAGCAAGGCATTGCTATCAATCCTAAACTGAGACAATGCTGACCTTCCATGTGCTGACAGCCAGGTGCTTGGCTGCAGGCAACACACTCATGGCGTCCTCACACAGTCTCTGCCCCTCCTCCCATCTGGCCTCATCAGCCATGCACTGTGACAGCAGACATGCCACCTCCACCTGTGAGTACATATACAATTGAAACATGTACTCTGCATTGGCCTGACCATGCAATTACACTTGAAACATGCTTATGCAACCTGCATCTTTCTCATACAACCTCGATGTAGCGTCCATCTGTCTACGTCAGGCTCGTCACGACAAAAGCAGGATTGACCAAACTTCTCAATCCTGTGGCAAGTGCACAAATAGGAGGCTTTCCACTTGAAATGGTAAAGTCCACTTCAAGGCAACAACAGTACCTGGAAGTCAGCATCTGGGCACTTGCAGCTGCACATGAGGCCAGCCAGCTCCTCTAAGCCCTGTGCAATGATGCTCCTGCCTTCTGCAGAGCCCATCAGCGGCACTGCACTGTTCCAGAAGGCCTTGGCTGCAGCCTGGAGCAGTTCGCCTTGTGCAGCAAAGCTGGCCAAGCGGGCTGCAGCTAGCAGGTGGCCTTGGCAGACCTTCCTAAGCTGCAGGTGGGTCTGTGGCGTCTGAGCAGCAAGGCTGCCCTCATTGAGCTTCAGCACAGCCTGCATGAAGACGCAAGACGCAGCTTGGTGACAAGTGAACGGTGTTATTGAAGGGTCAAGCAGTTCACCCTGTGCAGCAAAGCTGACCAAGCGGGCTGCGTCCAGTAGATGGCCTTGGCAGATCTTCCTAAGCTGAAGCTGAGCATGTGGCATTTGAGCTGCAAGACTGCCTTCATTGATTCTCATCACAGCCTGCATAAAAACGCAAAAAGCCAGCATTCTGAAAAGCAATCAAAGATCAGTGAGGAGTTGTCTGAGCAGGGTCACAAGTCCTATTGTGCCCACAACAAATGACTTTGAGTAGCAAAGCAATCTGCAATGCTAGACTGCACCTTGCAAGATTGCAGAAACAGTAGCAAAGTTGCTGTCAAGTACAGCAGATGTAGCATCGGCAAGTGCAGCGGTCCAAAAACTCTTGCTGACAAAATCTGATGGTGCCAATGGTTGACAGGCTAGCAGCTTGACTAGAAATTGCATTGCAGGAACTGTTGCAGCACACCAACATGACATCTACCGTGAACAAGACCAACAGCACATGCACAGGTCACTGCATTGGCACAAGGGTGCTGGTCTGTCATCAGGGTAGATGGCACATACCTGACCCATGACCAGGCACGCCACTGCCAGCCACTGCCAATCACTAGCTGCCACAGCAGGGGCGTCACCAGGATCCAGGACATCCTGAACAGCCCTGCCCTGCGGCATGGCAGCAGCCAGCAGGGCTGTTGCCACCTGCAATTAATACTTTGTATGATGAAAGCCTTTGCCTAGTTGCATAGCTGCATGACATTGCAGGGAGAGACAAGCATACGGCCATGCACATGTCAGCATCTAATTCAAAAACTGTTGGGCATCTGCAACTAAGCTGTTGGACCATGTGATCCACAGAAAAGAAGAGGGGCTGTCGTTACAGTGCTTGTTCGGCACAAGGCAGAAGCCAAATGTTGCAGAGAGGCTGCCAGAGGGGCACTTGGCTGTAGCTGCTGAAAAGCTGACTGCCCCTTATGACAAGAGCCTAACTAGTGATTGAGCAGAACTGCAGAAGCAGGCAGCTACTGGCCCATGTACCTGCCAAGCTGGGTCCTTCAACTGCATGCATGTGGAGTGGCACATGAAGGAGGGTGCACCAGGATGCATCAGAATGTGGGCATCAAAGTGAATGAATTTCGTGGCATGGACCTGAAGGGCTGCTGATGTAGTCTCTGCGTGGACGGCTGCCCTGGCCAGCTTGCCCAGCAACTCAAGGTTGACAGGCTGCTGTGCTGTGAGGCTGGTCAAGGCCTGCTGGATTTCGGCTTCTTGCTTGGCTGCATCTTGCGGAGCAGGAGAAGACAGAGACTCTATCAACGCTATCACCTACTCAACAGCATGGGTTCAAGTGTCAGATGAGCTTTGCCCAGCATGAGATGCTGCGCCACTGTGATGATATGCTGCAGCTTGTGCAAGATTGTCATGAGACGCTCAAATTGCATGAGTGGCACAAGAATGTCAACAAACCAGCTTGCGCAAGATTGTTGTAAAATGCTTGACTTGCCCTGTGCCAAACACCCCTTGCTTGACATGATGGCACACCAGGGCCAAGTGACCCATGAGAGGATATACAACACCAGCAGATCTATGCTATAGGCTATGCAAGGCTGCTGTAAACGTGGGGCCAAGCGTTAGTTGGGGAGGATGAAGGTTTGATGCTGGTGAGCGCATTTGTGCATACAATGATCAAACAAGCAGTCAAATTTAGCCACTGTCGTTGACACATGCTATGTCACTGCATAGCTGCACAGAGGAGGCATGCCTTGCTAGTCTGCTGCAGTGCTGGGCTGATGCTGGCAGGCGCTGCAGTGGGCGCACCCCGCAGCTGCTGAACGCGAGCATATGCCTCAAGCAGCTTCTGACCTCCTGCAAACAGCTTGACAGTCCTGACTTGCAATGCTGAAGAGCAACTTGATGTTGTCCTGTGCTGAATGACACCCTAATGTTACCCTGTTCTGGCAAGTACCTTCTATGCTTGCTGTGTGGCCACTGGCAAGACTGCGGTGCCGAACAGCATAGAGACTGATGGCAGAAGCTCAAAAGCAAGCTGAATCACATGATCAGTCAGCAGGAAAAGGCTTTGCAACATGTGTGCAAGACTCACAGCTGTATAGACCTGCCTGCATGCCATGTATACTCTGCTGAAAGTACAGACTCATGCTGCCATTGCTGCTCACATGACGAATGCTTTGCATGAAACGCCACCTTCAGTCTCAATCCTGCCTCCCTTGTCGCCCAGATGCTGCAACCTCTGCTGTGTATGAGGAGACCTCCTATAAGCTCACAAGATCAACAAGGTGCACACAACTTCACAAAGGCCACAGTCAACCAACCTGAAGTGCTGCTTGCTGAGCTGAGCTTGAGCATGACGGCTTCACAGGCCTCAGCCGTATGCTTGAGCTTTGCAACAGCTTCAGCAGGAACAGGACCTGGAGCTGCTTCTGCCTTTGCAGCCTTGCCTGCTTTGGCAGAAGTAGTGGGTGCAGGCACTGGACTGGCTGCGCTAGCCATGATAGGGACAGCCAGCTTGCGTGCTTCTGAAAGCGTGACCACAGATTTGGGCATGCCTGCCTCGGTCGTGACATCAGTACCTGCATTGCAATGGCTGTACTTATGTTTTGTGGTGATGTAAGGATTTGAAGTCAAGAACATGTGCTGTATGCAAACAGTGGCAGGCAACTGGGCATGTGAGCACCTTGAGAGGCTTAGAATTTTGCTGCCATGCACCACATGAGCGCTGCTGTGTAAGTTCAACACATGTTGAGGCACCCAATAGACCCAAAACATAGAGAGCCCAGAGAACAGCATGCACAGTGAGCCAGCATACTGAGAGACATTGGTGCGCAGAGTGTTCCTGATGTATAACACAGCGATCCCCACCAAAGAGAGCACACCTGTGGATGACAGTGGAGCAGTGTCTGCTTGCTGTGGAGCTGCTGCAATCACTGCCAGCAGTGCAGCATGCTCAGCAGCAGAGGCAGCAGCAGTGGCTAGGCAGGTCAGTTGCTGGGCAAAGGCTCCAGGGTCTGGCTGGGTAAGCAGCACAGTGACAGCTGCCAGCAGCAACTCCAGCAAAGGCGCAAAACGCTGCTGCTGCATGTTTGGCAGGTAGGTGTTCCAGATGGCTGCAGCACTGTTAGCTACAAGCCAGGGCTGTTTGGCTGCAGAGCCCAACTTCATGCCTGTCAGCAATGCCTGCGTGACAAACAATCTGCTTTCTAACATACAAACTGGTGTCAACCCACCCTGTAAAACTACTACAGTCTGTGCAGGCAGGATGCAATGTCAGGAAACATGCGCATGTATGGCGTGGCGTTGGCAACATGCATCCTGCCAGCAAGATGCAAATGAAGAGCAAAGATCTCAACAATGTGCACATCTCAAGCAAGTCATGCTGAGCTTTCTGGTGAATCATGATTCTGGAGCGACAATTGCTGCATACCTGTGCAATGAGCTTCTGAAGACTTAAAGTGCTGTTGTCAGGCTTCCTTGGACCCGCACTAGAGCCTAGTGGTGTTGCAGCTTCGTCTGCAGGGGGCTCTAGTAATGCTATCTGCTGCTTCTGACATGCTGCCACTGCAGCTTTTGATTCCAGCAGACTTGCCTGCACGCCATAACCACATGCAGTCAAACCAGCTGTACTGGGACAGCAGCACACATACCACAGCAGGCTCATGACTGAGAAGACAATGCTAGAGAGATATAAGCATTTGCATGACATGCAGAAATGTGTTGGGGCGTTTTGATCTTGGCAGGTGTATCAAGGACGGATTGGTGTGCTGAGCAACATGTAAGGCTAAAACTTCTACTTGTTCAGACCACTTCCTGATGCCTGGCAGTAGAAGGTTTTCCCTGACAGCACACAGGGTACAAGGAGGATGCGCTGCACTGCATGTGAAGCCTTTTGCTAGCCTACCTCAGCTTGCCACCGCACCACCTCCGGGTCAACCTCAGGTGACCAGTCCATTGCCAAAGCCAGGGGACAGGCTTCACGCACCAGGCTCTCAAGTTTGGCATCCCACGCCAGTGTGGCAATGTCAAAATACTGCTTGGTGCGAAGCCTAGCCATTGCATGCTGTGCTTTGCGCTCTGGCGTGGCATCATCTGCAGGACATTTTTCTGTCGCCAGAGCCCGTGTTATGACAATGCATTGCTGCAGCCAAGATGAATTGTGCAACAACTTCAGCCAAACACATTCCATGAGATTGCAGCAGCTTTGCAGCACATGTCAACTGAAGTTGGGCAGGTCTTGGGCTTGTGGAATACAGGAATGGACCCAGTGCGCAGACAACAGGGCGCTACCTGATGCCAAGGGCGGTTTGATGACAGGTAAGGCAGCCAGCCTTTCAAGTGCTTGAGAAAGATGCTGTGATCTGACTGTTGAGCTTTTGCTCTCCCTCCCCCGCTGTATGAGCAATACAGCCCAGTCTTGGTCTGTTGCAGGCCCCTCATCTGCATTCCTCACCGTCAAACCCTGCAGCAGCAGTCAGGCTTACATGGCTCCAGTCAAGTCCTGCTGGCATCATACATCATGCAATGTCTTTGAGACTCTTGAGTTGCGTGGAAATAAGAATATCTCTGACACCATTCACCCCTGAAATGATGCATATGCCGCATAATTTTGCACACAGACGGTAAACTTTAGAGTTACTGTTGCAAACCCTGCTGCATCTGTGATCAACTGTGGCCTGAGCTGTAGCTGTTATGCGATGTCATTGCCGCAGAGATGATTTGAACACAATGAAGCTTGCAAGGGGACCTAGAGTCTTGCTGACAAGATCAGCTGAGGCAACATAGGAGTCAGAAGGAAAATGTTTTGATCGACTCGCCAACACGACTGTGTGGGTGCATCACACCGACTTGCAGCATTGTGTAGTCCTGCAATGCTGTCACACCTGATCCAGTGGCTTGATGAAGCGGTCCAGAGGTCTCGCTAGATCCCACTGCTGCTGCTCTTGATGGCTGGCAATGTAATCTAGAGCTTGTGCTTTCTTGATCTCTGTTGCAGCCTGTGCAGCACTATGGGCTTTGATCAAGCATGTATGAGCTTTGCATGTGAGGACTCATGTCAGGCACCAAGCATGTAATGACTGATGCCAGACTCAAGGCATGCTTGCTGCAAGCCTTGAGTATTACATATTGGCGCCAACGTGTTGCGTATTTTGTGAATTGCACTGCATCTCAGTGATCCAGACTCTCAAATACTACGTATTGCATATTGCGTATTGGGTATTGAGTATTACGTATGGTGATTCACTGGTATAGAGTGTATAGTCAGTGTAGAGTGATGATGTTGCATGATGCATGGGATGCTGGCGGGCCACTTTACACAACAGTCAATCACCTTGGTCAAGGAATCAGTTGCCATGTCTCCTTTTGCAATCTCAAGATGCAGCAGGGCCCTGCAGCCAGCAAGCAACAATCAGACCCCAAAAGTATATGCAGTCACATCTTAATGCATCAAGAATATGCACGGCACATGTGCGCAACACACAGCCTTGTTTTGTACCACCATTCCTGTGACATGGAAAGCTGCATGCACAATATAAAGCTGTGCACAGAAGACAATTGCATTTCTAGAATCCCTTCAGCTCTGTTGCAGCGCCAGTCACAGCAAGCTTGGCGCAATCAGGCAAGAGGGAACATGGTTCCTCACATGCAGGCAGTCACAATGCAAAGTGGCCAAAACCCCAGCCAGCAATGATTAGGGCCAGAGCCAACCTGAGACGATGCAGTGGGGAGGCGACAGCTGCCAAGGCCTGAGCAGCAGATGTGAAGGCCCTGTTTAGCTGCTTGCTTGGTGTCTGGCTCAGCAAAGGCAGGGCAGCATTCCATATCAGACGACAGGTGTTGTGTACGGCATCGACATCATGACACCGCACAAATGCCCGCAACACAGACTCCAGCTTGTCCACAGTGCTCAGGAGCTCAGCAGTGCCCAGAGCAGACTCCTTCTTTCTGCAGCACCAAAGGATGTCCTCTTGAGTCCCACGAACATCTGCTGACCTAGTCAACAGCATGTATTGCGGCGTGAAACAGAAGTTGCTGCATCACGCGAGATGGTGTGAGACGTTGAATGAAACAGGTAGCAAAGCTTGATGACATCTTCCGTGTATAGCTTGCAAAAGGTTTCAGCCAATGCTGTGAGTACAATTCAGCAATTGAGTAAAGATGCATACACTAAGCAGTAGAGCTGCACAGATACCTTGCAGCACAAAGCTGAGCAACAGTTTGTTGCAGTCGGATGAGATCTGCCCAGGTGCGAGAGCCCATGTCTTGAGAGGCGGCTGCGCGTGATGCGCAGCTCTCAGCCAAAGGACTCAAGCCCAGCAAAGCCGCAGCCCAACCTACTTGAGCCACAACCTTGAGAATAGTCCCACGCACAGCAACACTTTGACCGGAATCACATTGCTCTAGTATCTCCTGCATGCAGCAATGTGTGGCTTTGTCAGGCATGGCCTCAGGTGCTGGTGGGTGCAGTTCACAGACAATGACTTAACGGCAACCATGAAGTCATCATGGTGGATGCAATGACATCATGAAAGCAGCTTGCAAGAACAAGCTGCAGGGCAATTCTATCTCAAAGCCAACAACAGCATGCAGGTTGGTTTCCAATTTGCATTCAACAGTTGCGATCTGTGCTGCTCATGTGTTGCACAGCGATCATGCTTGCCCCTTGAATGATGCTTGAGCAAGCAGTTGGTGCTCTTGATAGATGCATGTATGGTAATGCATTGCTTAGATCCGTCATGCAGTCCCAGAGCTAATCAGCAGTCATTGACAAGAAGACCTCAAAAGACATCATGCAACCTTGCGTCATCTGCTATGCAGTGCAAGCAGTTGATGTCATGAATGAAGTCAAGCCTGTGCTGACCTTCAAATGCTCCTGTGCCCCAGCAGCGTCAGCAACAGAGCCAGAGCGGATAGACTGTACGGCTGCCAGCAGTCCAGCTTGCTGTTCCCGCTGGGCTGCTGCATCAACAGCCTGTCCTCCAGATCCATCTTTGGCTTTGCTTGCACCTTTGGTGCCTGCTGCTGCTGCAGCTGGTTTGGCTGGCGGCTTAGATTTTGCACCCTTTGGTGCTTTTCCAGAAGCCTGCATACGCCAGTAGATTTGTTGGCCGAGACTGATGTGAAGCAAGAAGGTGAGCAGTGACATGCTAAATGTCACATGAGTGGCAGGCAAGTTGATGGCAGGTCTGTGCCCTGTCTACAAGATCGCAGGTCATTGTCTGAGGCCTGCACAGCATCGGCATCATGCAGGATATGCTGCATGCCACTTTCTGCCTGCAGCTTGATGCTACCACGGACATGAACATCATATGCTGCATGCCGCTTTCCAGCAAAGTGCATGTAACACATCATGCCTGAGCTGGTCAGCAAGTCAGCCTCTGACAAGCAAATGATCACATGCACAAAGCCAAACAGAGGATGACACACACCTGCAACAGATGTGCTTGTAGAGTTGAGGTCTCATTCAAAAGACTAGCTGATGATGCGCTTCTGCTGAGCTGTTGTGCCTCATCCATGCTTTTCATGGCGTCATCTGCTTTCCCAACCTGCAATGACCAACAACGCTTAGCACAGCTTCAAAGGACTCACGAACATCTGTCACAATGTCAACTTGGCATGAGCAGCACTTCCAGCAGAGTACACCAGATCTGGCCAAGTTTCTCAGTGCCCATGTGAGGAAGAGTGAAGTACCTCAAGCTGGGAGAGTGCGAGCTGCAAGAGCAAGGAGGCCAGCCATTCCTGCTGGTCGGGCAGCTTTCTGACAGCATCAACAACAGTCTGCTGTGAAGGCAGAACATGTGCGCGCAGGCCGTCCCTGTGCAGTACTCTGGCAACGTGCCAGTAGTGAATGCTGCCATTGTACACAAGCCATCCATACCTGCAGCAAACATCACCTGATCTCACTTCATCATATGATGCGTGGTAGCAAACAGCACCTGAGTTCAGTTTGCGGCAAAATGTGTTGTAGCAAAGCTAGCTAGCCAGGATTGTATACCTGGCTTGCTGAGCGGCAGCTTGAATGCCTTTCAAAACGCTGTCAATGGCAGACAATGTGCCTGCTACGAGTTCCTGTCCCTGCGCAAGTGCCAGCAGAGGTCTTCTCTTACCAAGCCTCCTTAGTCTGCTTTGACTGAAAAGTGCTGCAGTGAAGGGTAAGCATGATGATGCAAAGCACCTTGCAGCTACAAGATGTCTGTGATTTGATCTGACCGAGTGTAAAGTTGGCTCTACAGAAGTACTGATCCCGCAAGTCTGCCTTGCCTCTGCAACATACTAGCCAACATAAGTCTGTTGTCAAGCAGCAGCTCAAATGAACAACTCCAACGGCAACTCACGCTACGGCTGCGAAGTAAAGATCCAGCAGATGAGTACCCCTGGTTGCGTCCCCTGCCTGTCGGCACAAACGAGACTTGAGATCAAGGTGTTGCAAGATCAACTGATCTGCGAAATTTAGGTCATTTGCGCCATTACCTTGACTGCGGCCTCTGCGTGGAACACCAGATCTGGGACGACGAGATTGCTGTACGTGCCCGCGGTAGTTGCCACGTTGCGGTTGTCGGCCTGGCCCAAACTATGTGTTGAAGGGGCTGGGGCCCTCGCTTGCTTCAACATGTTGAAATGCAAGCAATGGATAGATGCAGCTACGCGTTACACAGTGTACCGAGCCATTGAGTGGCTGAAGTGCTGCCGTCAGAGCTCACCCCAATGATTGACTTGCTTGCAGGAAGCAAGCCTGAACCTCACGCCAGGCGTCATGCGCCCTCCGTGCGACATCTCGATTACAGGGCACAGCAGCTTGACCTGATCATTGCAGCCCTAAACCATGCTTATACAGCACTGCTGTGTGGATCAAGGCTGTGTTGGTCGGATTTGATGTATCCTGTGGCTCTGGAGACAATTGAGGCAAAGCATCAGAGAGCTTAGAGCATACATGCTTAGTGCACAATGTGTGACAGTCTGGGCATATGCATATGGCCTCGATGTTGCGAAACGATTGCAACAGCGACCTTGACATGATGTAATTGCCCCACACAGTTCAAGCTCGCTTACAACAGATTGAACCAAACTACACGTTTGAAGGACTGACCAGTTGCCGCAATCACTCTCAGCCTATGGTTTCGGAGCATCTTAGGTTGGAAATATAAATCGGCAGTCGCTACTGGAAAACCTTATCTGCTGATTGGTTCAGTATCAGCGAAAATCCCTAATAGAAGACGCAGGGATCTGCAGAGGCTTGCTCCTTGCTGCGCTCAGACACGCGGACTTTGCCTTTGTTGCTTGATTGTGTCAAGTAAACAGCTTAGCAATGCAGACTGCTTTGATGTCCTCAGGCCAGACCGCCAAGGTCGGTCTGAAGCCAACATCAGCTGTCAAGTCCCTTGCACCTGTCACGAGGCCCGCTCGGTGTGTTCTTGATCGCGCTGCCGAATCTTCCACCTGTACCTCGAAGGACTTTATAGCGATAATAGCGTGGTTCGCAGGTCGCAGAGGCAGGTCAGATGTCAGGCAAACCTGAAGCAGTTCGCACAGAACGCCGGCAAGGCTGTCGCAACTGCGGGAGCTGCTCTGATGATGGCAGGGGTAAGTTTGCACAGCCTTTTCTGCCAGTCATTTGCCGTACAGATCGCAGACACAACAGTGCTGACGAGGTGGGACAGCAAACAGCATGACGTGCTTGCTGCAGTCCGCCAGCGCTTTGACATACGACGAGCTGCAAGGGCTGACATACTTGCAAGTCAAGGGCAGCGGTATCGCAAACACATGCCCCGTCATTGAGGGTGGCTCTTCCAACTTGAAAGACTTGAAACCCGCTTCATACAAGATCAGCAAGTTCTGCATGGAGCCAACAGCGTTCAAGGTTAAGGAAGAGTCTCAATTCGCCAACAAGCCAGCTGAGTTCGTCAAGACGAAGCTGATGACCCGTCTGACATACACCCTGGACGAGGTATTGGTCGACCTTGCAGCTGGCTCTACTTTTCCTGCTCACTTCCATTCACGTCAGCTTGGGAACTAAGACTTCCAATCAAATCAGCTTGAATACCAAGATTTCCACCCAAACCAGCTTGGCCTTCAGGCCATGGTTCAGCTGCAAGCTGGAGTCATCACTCCATTCATTTCCATGCATATTAGGTTCCATGACCCAGCTAGATGCATACAGAAGCCCTGAACTGCCTCTAAAACACGTCTGTCCATTTTGTGCTGATGTACATGATCTATCAGTCCACTCCAATCTCTACCCACAACTGTTTGCCAAGTGTACCTATGATACCTTGTGGCACTAAGCCTGCTCAAGAGACCAAACAAATTCTGAACAAGCTGGGCTGCATATGGAGATGAATGGCACCTTGAAGGTCGACAACTGCATAAGTGACCAAACAAACACTTCAAAGAGTAGTCTGTCACGTTGTAAGCTGGGCTGCATGCGCAGATGAGCGGCACCTTCAAGGTTGACAGCAGCGGCAAGGTTGAGTTCCAGGAAGAGGACGGCATTGACTACGCCCCAGTCACAGTTCAGTTGCCAGGCGGTGAGAGAGTGCCCTTCTTGTTCACAGTGAAGGAGCTGAATGCCAAGGGTGCCTTGGACGGCTTTGGTGGTGACTTCACAGTCCCATCATACCGTGGATCATCCTTCCTTGACCCCAAGGTACGTGATGTATTCAGGCATTGATGCATTCTAGACATATGCGAGGGGGGCTCAGTAGACCCAGCTAGGTATATACTGGATGGAGTAATTAACTGTCTCCAACCAGTTTGGTACGTGATGGCGTTCATGTCAATGTTTATTGTTGCAATCTTGTTGAAGCCTGAAGCATCAGGCATGATTGCTTCAGCAGCAGTGACAGTCAATTCAGCTGGCATCAGTGCAAGTGTTGCATAGATTTTGCAGCTTACTTCCAGTCCTCTACCTACAGCATCACTGCAGCAATAGCAGCTCTTGTGTTTTGTCTACAACAACATCAAAAGCTTGATGCCCCACACAGCATACAGCAAAGGCTACTCAAGATTTGTACTCATCTCAACGGGCAGCAATACAGTCGATTCTGCATATCGTGCTGAGAACATGCTGTCATTGGTGTTGTTCAGGGCCGTGGTGGTTCCACTGGTTACGACAATGCTGTTGCCCTGCCAGCCCGGTCAGACTCTGATGAATTGGCAAAGGAGAACACCAAGAGCACAATTGCATTGAGAGGTCAGGCAGTGTTCTCAGTTGCCAAGATTGACACTGAGACCAACGAGATTGCTGGAGTGTTTGAGTCAATTCAGCCATCAGACACAGACTTGGGTTCAAAAGCACCCAAGGACATCAAGATCACCGGCTTGTGGTATGGACAGCTTAACCAGTAGACAGCCCTCCCTACCCATATGGCAGACTGCCAGCTTGTAATTCTACAGATCGGGTTTTGCTGAGAGCAGCAGCCGGTATTGTTCTGCCAGCTGTGTTTTTGCACATGTTGCTAGCTTGAGCAACAGCAGGGTATCTGCAGCACTGTTCTGTTGTTGGCTCACGCGCTGCTGTCCTGTCATGTTTGCTGTAGCTGCATGTGAATTTTGCTTATGTATGAACATGCTAGTCGAGACAATCAAAGTAGACTCACTGTAAACCTCTAGGCCAGGCTGTTATTCTCCAAAACTGAACGAGCGGTCATGCTGACGGGGTAAGTGCAACATGGCATGAGGTTATGTGCATGATCTGAGCACTGTGCATGTGTGTTGCTGCGTGAGCAGCCCCAGAGAACCCTGAAGGCATCATAGCTCACAGGCCGAGCATTGCCAACACCTACTTCAGATCACAAATAATGACCATGGTGCGCCAGTATCATGCTGCATCACATGCGCTGTCTTGGCTTCAATAGCTGTAGATATGACAAAAGATCACGGCAAACCACTGTGTGACCAGTGTAATACATGAATTTGAACACTAGCACAAGCGACACATCAGTGTTCCGTCAAATATGACTTGGGACATATGCGGTGTCAGCAGCAGCTCCAGATCTGAGTCATTGCAATTTCAATTGATCACATTACAGAGTGCGACAGGTCATAGTTGGGCGCCTGCGATGTCGTTTGCATGCACAGCCCACTTAGCAGGATTGCTCTGGGGCAACCTACCTCCAGTCACCTGTGCAACAGCATGTCTTTCATGAGTCATAGTAACTACTGGTAGACACATGTCAGTTGACAATCTGCAAACTGCGCTGCATAACAGGACAAGACATGCACTGATCTTGCACAGGGCAAATGGTCTGCAAGCAGCTGACAGCAAACAACAGCTTTCTCAGATGAGCTCAGCATGCTCAGGCAGGGTGTGCATGTCTTGCTGAAGTCTGGCTTGTCACCTGTGCTTTGGCAATAGCATGACCCCGTTCTACAGTCCTTTGAGGTGACACAGTTGGTGACAGATCCTGCAGCAGGGCATCGTGCATGGTGAAGGTCAAGCCTGATCCAATGACACTGCTCACAGCAGCAGCATCAGCAGCATCATCTGGCTTGAGTCTCAGGCACTGCAGCTTGCTATCAAGGCTGCACATTCTGTCTGCGATAAGATCTGACGCTCAAGCTTCAGCTGTGGAATTTTGCTGTGTGGACACTGAACAATTTGGCCACAGCAATCAAAGAACCATGCAGGCATGTGTTGCATTGACACTCAGGCCTCTTGTCAGGCCATGACGGCTGTGACCTAGCCATACGCAACACTCGACTGTAATGACAACAAGTGTCAAGCGCCATGTAACAGGGTAACGGCATCAAGCCAGGCTTGCTCACTTGGGTCTGGGCTAGCGCAGTGTGTTGGTAGGTGGTGTTGCCTCCAGGTGATGACAGCACGCTGTCTATGCTGGACCTCAAGTGGGCTTCTGATCCTACCTGTCAGTCAAATCACAGTCAACTTGCCAGTTTAAGCTGCAACCACATCAGACTCAAAGTCACCAGCTGAGGCGTATGACAGCTCGCAATTCTGAGTTGGGTCTTGCAAACACTGCAGCAAATGCACATGTTGCTTCATCACACTGCATGCTGCTGGTGTGCGAGTGCAGCAGCAACTGATCCCATCTTTTGACGAGGTCGAGTTCATCAATCACAATGCTATAGCAACACGCAGTAGTTGCACAAGCATGTCTGCAGCCAAAAACATGGGTGAGATTTGAGGCCCTAACAAGAAGCAGGATGATGCAGAAGGATGCAGCAAAAATAGACTGATGCAGAAGGGTGCAGATCGAACAAGGCATGACACTTGGGAAGGCTGCAAACTGATGCAATTGGTTGCAGGGTTGAAAATGTCGTACAGCTCAGAAGAGTGCTACCTGCACTCTGAGACCAACACTGCCGTCTATAGCCCCATGCAGCTGCTGCTGCTCCTGGCTGGTAGCAGCTGTCACATTTCTCATCTGCTGCTCTGCTGCTGCCTGCCGTTGAGCAGCTGCATAGCACAGTATGTTCAGCTGATGATACTGATCCATAGTATCATCATTATAGCAGTCACAACTGCGTGACAGTGATGATAAAAGTGCCATCTACAGCCCCATGCAGCTGCTGCTGCTCCTGGCTGGTAGCAGCTGTCACATCTCCCATCTGCTGCTCTGCTGCTGCCTGCCTTTGAGCAGCTGCACAGCATAATATAATAGCAATGACGACAGATGCCACGCCCTGGCGCAGATGCTGGTTTGTGTGATGCACAGCATGCAAGATGGCATTCAGCATGCTTGCAACAGCATTTACACATTGTCATGGCAGTGCCATTAGCAACCCCACGGTGTCAGGTCAGAACGCACAGCTATTGGCTCATCAGACCGCAGCGCTCAAATCATTGGGGTTGATGCTGCTGCAATGATGAGGGCTGTGACCACCTTGTGATCATGCTCAAGGCTTTTGTTTCAACCACTACCCTTTGTTTCCAAAGTAGATGGTCATCCCTTTGTTGAACACTAGCTATGTCCAAGAGCATGAGTGCTTTGGGCAACAAAAGATCTCTCATGATGACTACTATGCTGAAGCCTGTAAGCTTCTTGACAAAATGATAAAGGCTGAAGCCCACATGTCAATATGCGCCATACCTTTCAGCAAGGCTGTGTTTGCTGCCTGTAACCTCGCCCAGATCTGCTGCTGCTGTGCAGAAGCTGTCCTAACAGGTGTCGCTGTCATGACATCGGCCCTTCTGCCTCTTGGGCTCTGAGGGCTGTCTGCATCAGCCCTGAGGGCTGTTGGGCTCTGAGGGCTGTCTGCTGCAGCCCTCTTGCCACTTAGGCTTGCAGGGCTGTTTGCATCAGCCCATCTGCCAGTGCCAGTCGGGCTTGCAGGGCTGTCTGGAACAGCCCCATGTGTCACATGAGACATTCTGCCTGGGATCTCTGCAATAGCCCCACTGGTCACCCTGGCACGGCTCTCTGCTGCAGCCCTGTCACCAGTGGGACTTGCAGGGCAGTTTGCAATAGCCTCGCTTGCCACATGTGCGAGCCTTATTGGGCTCTCAGTAACAGCCCTGCTTGTAGCATATGTTGGACTTGCAGGGCTGTCTGCCATCGCCCCACTTGTTACATGTGCCAGCCTGCCAGGGCTGGTGACAACAGCGTCATCTGTTGCAACAGATCCCACGTGCAAGCCTACAGCACTTTCAGCAAGTGGAGCTGCCTGTCTTGGTCCAGGAAGACTAGCAGGACCTGCTGAATGCAGATGTACTGAAGCTCTGTCTGTAGCCCTGTCTATGCCTGCAACTGCCTGTTGCAAATGTGCTGCGTCTGAGCCACTACTCCCCGTGTACACAGCTTCACCAACAGCAGCAAGAAAAGCAGGAGCTGCATCTGACTGTTGCAAGTATGCTGTGTTTGAAGCATCATGGCGGCTTAGCAATACCTGGTGCTGGCGGGGCTGTGCAGCAGCAACAGTATCAGCTGCATTTGCTTGTTGCAAGCGTGTTGTGGTTGAGCCATTACGCTGGTTTTCTGCTGCCTGAGAGCGCCGTACAGATTCACCAGCAGCACCACTAGCATCAGCTGCATCTGCTTGTTGCAGGCGTGCTGTGGTTGAGACACTGTGCTGGCTCTGCACTGCCTGTGAGCTCTGCACAGCTTCAGCAGCATCAGCAGTTGTTGCTGCTGCCACAGGTCTTTGCAATTGTGCTGTGGTCAAGCCATTGTGCCGGCCTTGCAGTGCCTGAGAGCTCTGCACAGCTTCACCAGCAGCAGCACCACTAGCAGCAGCTGCTGCCACAGGTCTTTGCAAGCTGTAAGAGGCAGTGTAAGCAGAGCTCTTGCTTCGCACATCTGCTTGGACAGGGCTGGCTGTTAGCGAACCCCCAGGAACACCTGCCCTGGGAGACCAATGGGTGTGAGGGGCTTTCTGCAAGGCAGGGGGCTGTCCTTGCCTGGCAATGCCCTGGGGCTGATGCATGGCAGGGCTATGAGGCTGTTGCCTAGCAGTGCCCTGGGGTGCAGCAGGAAACTGCCCTTGCCTGCCACTGCTCTGCGGCTTGTATATGGCAGTGCTCTGGAGCGCTGCAGGGAACTGCCCGTGCCTGGCAGTGCCCTGGGACTGTTGCATGGCAGCGCTCTGGGGCTGGTTCATGATAGTCCCCTGGATTGAGCGTGTGGTGTCGTCAGCTGTCGCCCTTCGCTTCACAGCTTTCTTGGTGGGCTGTTGAGCATGAGCAACTGCTGTCCTGGAAGGCGTCCACTGTTTGGCCTGCAACACCAAACAGCCTCAATTTTCCGTAACAGATTGAACAAGAGTTTGTTCCCATGCACAAAAGCGTCAAGGTGTGGAAAAGAAAAATGGTTGACAGATCACAATTACACAGAGATCTCATGGGATGTTGAAGTTGCAACAAACACAAATAGGCTTATGTGAAAACTTCATGACATTTTACACATACAGGACTTCACATTGCTGCACATGCAATAGACAAGGATGAGCAGACATGAAAGCTGCCACGGTACAATGCCAGGCTGAGCATATTGCATCAGAGACACACCTCCAGCCTTTCCCGCTCTTCAAGCAGGTCTGCGTGAATGTCAGACCACTGCTGATTGACAGACTGGACACGCCTGTTTGCCATGCTCAACTCCTCCTTTACTTGAACCAGCTCTGTTTCTGCACGTGATGTCGTTCAACTGTTGAGCTCATGCGGAGAGTGGGTGGGGGCAGCATTCGCTGCCTCAAATTGGTGGCCGCACAAGCACAGCAACACTCTGGAATCCTAAGCTGTACCATCTTTCTTCCGTGCACTTTGACAGCACCTTAGGCAGCATGCAGTTTAGTTGTCACATGCAGTGTCTGCTTGCGTCAGCTAGGTGAGCACACGTCAAAGTCCAGTGACATTGTCCGGTTTCTCATGCAAGTCTGAGGCGGCAGAGCATGACTGACCTGTCAAGGCAAGTTGGGAGGCCTTGGTTTGGGCAGTCTGCTGCCAGTACAGCCCGTCCTCCATGTTGATCTCGTACTGCTGCTGCAGAGCTGTCAGGCAGTCATACAGCCGCTCCAACATGTTGGTTTTACTGGCAAGCCTGCACACATCCACCAACTCTGGTCTTGATTTGCCAGCAACATGCTGGCAACATAAAACAAAGCCTCAAGCTGGCACATGTAGTGTGATGAGATACAACCTCATGCTGCTGACACATTGACTTCATGCAGGATGTTGCCGTCACTGACTGCTTGAAGCCAGGTCAATCCATTGCTGAAGCTCTTGAGTGCTAGACTCTGTTGGGTTTCACAACACACATGCATTGTACACACTGCTTGCTTGCAAACAGTGCAAAGCTTGGCGAGCAGAAGTGGCCAAATGGACAAATACATGGTTTGGAAGAATAAACAAATGGCAAGCAGTGCAGGTGGTGCACCTACTTGGCCTCATAGCTCCTGGCTTGCTCCTTGGCCAGACCCGCCTTGCTGCTGCCTTGTTTCACCTGCATCAGCATTGACTGTCATTGCTAGGTTGGCTTTGTCTCCATTTGCAAGGGGCAGGTCAGACTTGTCAGACTTGTTGCTGCCTTGCTTCACCTGCAACATTGGTGTTTGTCAGGGCAAGGACATTTGCTTCTCAACAGACGAGCAGCATGACACAGCGTGCTTTGATGGTCTCTTCTGCCTGATTATGCAAGGTGAGACACTTCCAGTCCAGTTTGCAGCAAGTTGCATATACTACCCGTGGACACAGTTTCTTCAGCTTTGCTGCACTAACATCGACCCATGTTATGTCTGCAGCTCTACCCTGGGTGTTGTTGTTGTGATGCTGGTGTCAGCCTCAAACTTAGCATTTGCATCACCTAGCCATGGCTTGTGCAGCATGAGCTGGACATAAGCTAGACATGACCAAGCATAAACTTGGCACGGCCTGTGATGCCGTTGCATGCCTGTATGGGCACCTGCTGATGCTTCTGGAGAGCGTCAACCTCAGCTTGCAGCGCATGCGTACGAACTAAACAAATTGGGTGCAGATTAGGTGCAGATTAGGTGCAAATTAGGTGCAAATTAGGTCCAGAGCACAATGAATTATGCACGGCCTGTGATGCCATTTCATGCCTGTGTGAGCACCTGCTGCTGCTTCTGAAGCATGTCCACCTCAGCTTGCAGCTTGCTGGTGTCCTCCTTGGCAGCACGCCACTCAGCCCTGGCCTCCTTCAGCTGCCTTGTCAGCCTTGTCTGCACTGCCACCCACATCTCAAGCAAAGGAACAGCAAAGCAAAGACAAGAAAAGAGAATGCGAGTCTGTGCCATTAGGCATCATCATGGAGCCCTCTGTGACTAGAAGCCGGCTGGTGCTGCACCTGAAAGCACATTGTATATTGAAGGCTGGGGCTCAATAATGGCTGCGTTGAGGTCATGCATCCAGGAAAGCACAGCAAGTATTTCAGCGTTGCTAGACGCCTGGACAGGCTGTGGTATAACGCACCACATGGATGATGATGTATGCGGCAGAAACTGCAGCACTGCTCGGCGCTATATGTGTATGTTTCTCAGGCTGAGCCTGGTTCAGTGGAATGTAGACCTTGCAGTGGCGAGGTAAGCGGTGCATGACTCTGGCTTGCCAGAGCGTGGCATGGACGCATACAGATGTGTGAAAGGTAGTTTGGGTGCTCACATTTTGATCCTTGAGGCTCTTGGTGGTTTGCAGTTGGGCCTGCAGCTTCTGCTGCTCATGAATGTGCTGACCAAGCTCATCTGCAACAGCGCCAGCGCGTTTTGACACGGGCTTCATGCAATATGACCACATGAGGCAGGTACAACTGCACTTCGTGCTGCGCCGGCTGTTGGCACTTGTGTCAAGGAGGCTTGCAGAATAATGCGCTTGCTCTCTGTGCATGCATGACCACAGTACAGCTTGCAGCGCTTAGTGGTGTCATTCAATATGATGAATCAGTCAGACACCCAAAAAATGCCAACTCAACAGAGTGCCTGAGGTGCCGCAGACAGCTGAAATGTATGTGCTGTGCTATGGGAGGCAACCAGGAGCACCTGCTAGAGCCTTGTTCTGGGAGCGCAAGTCAGCAAGCATGGAGTCTCTCAGGCGCAGCTGCTGTGCCGTGCTGCCAACGCCCTTATCCTGTCCTCGCCCTAGCTGTCCTGTCAGACCCTTCTGCACAAAGCGACGCACTGCTCAGCTGGCCTGATGCTGCGCTCCAGCAGCGTACGAACGGTCTGGCATGGATCCAAACAGCAGTGACAGCTCAGCTGAGGCGTTGGTGCACTTTGGTGCATGTACTAATGCTAAGAATAGATTAAACCTATGAGCACAGGTGCCGGGTGTGTGTGTGACCCGGGCTGCCCTGAACAGCCCATACTCTTATCTTGGCCCCACCCTAGTTGTCTTGTAAGGCCCTTCTTCATGTACCAATGCACTGTTCACCGGACCTGATGGTCCAGGACAATGCACAAATGCGTGCAGATTGGAATGGATGGCAGCAGCGGTGACAAGCTGCTGCCATCCATTCCAAGTGAGCTCATCCTGCAATCCAGTGCACGTAGAAATGCTGAGTGCTGCTGATGGGCGTTGTGCGTGGTACCTCTGTCCTTCTTGAAGTCTCAGCATGCAACAAGAGATTGCTGTACAGCACTATCATTTCTTGATGAAGAGCTGATGACAGAGCGGTCCTGCCCAAGTATCTTGGGACATGGGTGCTAATGGAACACGCACACCGCTGTGACCAGTCCATATAAAACTGACATACAATGTCATGCACTGACTACATGCAGCAGGGTCTGCTGCTGCTAGAGTGCTACATCAGTCCAACAGCCATGCAATAACAAACTTCCCATTGCATGTATATTGAATTACATCTCAAGTGCATGGGTGTGGCTCAGCAGTTGCAGAGCCTTGCCTGGGTGACAGCATTCTTGGGCTGAACCTTGCCAGTCTGTGCTGCACGAATGCCATGCTTGAGGGTCCCCTGTCTCGGGCTGTTTGGCCCCTGTCTTGGGCTGTTGGCAGGACTGACATCGACATCAGGCCACATGGCAAGCGCCCTTGGGCTCACATCTGATACCTGCCTGCACCGTACAAGTGTGCCTTGTCAAGACCTGAAACAGGTGAAGCTATGCAATGTCAAGGTTAGCAAAGCTACAGCTGTAGCAAGCTTTGCAATTGTGAGTGTCATGCTTGAGGGTCCCCTGTCTGGGACTGTTACTGGGGCTGTTGGCAGGGCTGACATCAGCATCAGGCCACACGGAAAGCGCCTTTGGGATTACAGTAGACACAGCAACTGCGTCTTGTCGAGCTCTGAGGCTGATGAAGCTGTGTGCTGTTGAGCACAGCAAGGCTGCCATTCAGGCACCTCCAGCAGGCCTTGAATCAGCTTTGGGGCATGCTTACAAGCATCTATGTTTTCCAGACAGGTCTCCTGCAAAGGTCTTCCACAATGTGAGGCATTTTGACATCCTGAGCACAACAAGTCAGACCACCAGGCTCACCTAGTCTCCAGTAGCAATGGCTGTCTGTGTGTACCAGCCATGCCTGCACGGTCTGGACTAGGGGCTGCTATGGAGGGGGACAAGGGGGGAGCAGGGGAACCCTCCAGGTTCATCTGTGTGGAGCTCATTTGCGTTGGCAAACTGCCCTCTGCAGGTACAGGAGTTTCTGTTAATGACAAGTGCACGGGGTAATGAGCTAAGTGTCTGTGATGAGAACTGCCCTTACTCAGAAGTGTCACTGCAATCAGAATGCAGGGTTTAGTCCCCATCTGCATTGTCCTCGAAACAGGAGGGTTCGCTTATTGAAGGTCCATACGAGAAGTTACTGTAAGCATCAATGTATCGCAGCCTACGGTGTGCTCACATGCTGAATGCAGCATCATATGCTGCGGAGCTTGGGTTGTGATGGAGCATAGGATGCAGAAGCCTTTAAATGTAAGGTCGACAACATGTCCAGAAGCATGTGTGTTCCAGTTCTTTGACGTTGAGGCAAACATCAGAGGACACTGCTGTAAGGACGAGCTAAACGTGTTATCAAAGATAGGCCAAGGCTGATATTGTGAAGTCACACAAGGCTGCACACGAAGAGTGGCAATCAACCTGGATGTCTGCTCCCACTGTGTGATGTGGCTGTTGTCTGACTTTTGGCTTGGTTGAGCTCATGAATCAAATGTAGGATGGTTGATTTGGAGGTTGTCAGCTCATCCCTCAGTGCATTATTTTCCTGCAAAATATTGTGATCTTGTGCAAAGCTCAGCAGAGCACCTCAGGTGCTGTCATTGTGCCACGCCTTACATGGTGGAGCCCGCGCAGGCCTTTGCTCTGTGTGTCTTCAAACTGTATCGTACTTGAGTCTTGCATGCTGGACTGTGAGGAGCTGCTTGATCCCTTTGAGGCTAGCTTTCCAAGCTGAACGGTCCGTGTGGTTGCCCATTTGACTTTGGCCTGCTGCATTTGTAGACCTAAGCTACTTGTGCTTCATTACCAATGGACCATTTGCTGATGTCAGCGGCTACTGCATTATCCCCAAGAATTTCAAATGTTTCAGCTTCTCGACCAGCCCTGCCCTGAGTGACGACCAGTTGTGGCGATGCATTTTCAAAGCAACATTCAGCGCATAAAGGAACCTGTGTCTTGATGGCGTGTTGCGACGGCGACGCGACAACGACGCAGTTGTCAGCGTTGCAAAGCTGTTCCTGAAGCCGTTTGCAGTCAAAGTCACTGACCTTAGTAAACCCGTTTACTGATGTGTTACGTTAGTCATGTTGTGCTCCCAGATGCGACTGGCAAGTCTGCTTTGTAGCCGTGATGCGGGCGACAGCCGCTGCCGCGGTCTCTGCAAAAGTGCATCGACTCGTATCGTCTTAGCAGGCGAGCTTTGGCAGGCAATGGCGGCTCATGTGCTTGCTCGGCTTCCCTGCCAGGAAGTACCCACCAGCAACTTGCAACTTCCGGGACCTTTTACGCCTCGTCAAGCAGTCTCACAGCGGCATTCGCGCTGGCACCAGAGCCAAAGCTGCAGATGGAGCCGGCATCGCGCTCACGCATCTCAAGGCTTAGTCGATGCACTCGGTGGCAAAGGACTATCAGTGCCTCAGCGAGCCTGGTGGAATGATCAGCATGAGCTCTTCGCAGCAGTACACACAGAAGCAGAACTGGATCAGGAACTGCAAGGCAATGGGAAGGAGTTAGTTGTCGTAGGTACGGAAAGCTGCTTGTACTTGAACACCTTGGCTTACAGATGAGCCTGCTCTCAGGACTGGATTGCTTGCAGATTTCTATGGAACGTGGTGCGTGGGGTGCGCGAAGGTGTATCCTGATGTCTGCCGTGTGGCAAGCGATCCATTGTTGCGGCAAAGGTGTCATTTTGTCAAGGTGCAGCCAAAAGCTTTCTGCTGTTACGCACAAACAGCAATGATACAGTATGCAACACCAGCAATCGCATTGCTTGTATCTGCAAAGACTTTGCTCATTAGTAGCGTATCCGCATTGCACGCCAGCAAGTCTGTAATCATGGCATTGCGGCCTCAACAGCGCAATTCATGCTGCAGGTTTGCGTAGATAATCTGAAGGACCGCATGAAAGCAGACAAAGTCAGGCAGCTCCCATATCTGGGCTTCTTCAGCCCAACATCAGGCAAACTGTTGGGATATGTCAATCTGCCAAGCAAGTCGCGGCTGTTGCGGGCAAATGTTGAAAAGATGCTGGAAAACAATGGTGCCAAATTCGCTTTGGACCCAAATGGATATGCCATGGTTACAGAAGCAGCAACCACGAATGCTTTGAACACAGAAGAGGAAATGGAGCTCAACCTTCAGGAAATGCAGAAAGAAAGGGAACAAATGTTTGCTGGGTCCAACATACCAGTGTTCAGTACAGTCATCAATTGGGCAAAAAAAGTTACAATGTCAGGAGAGGACATTTAATGCTACAGGCGCCAATCAGGCCCAGTGCTTCAAGTATTCATGTGTCTTCTGCAGACGCATAGTTTGTTTTTCTGACATTCATTTGGCAATATGATATTTGCATCCTGTTGCAGTGTGTGTAATGTAGTGAATACTGACTTCTATTCTGCCTGTGCTTAGTCTGACAAACGAAATAGCCCTGCTTGAATGAGTCGTATGTATATGCAGCAGAGTGCGCATGATGAGTGTTATAGAGCGTGTCTCTTGGTAGTTTGTTTAGTTGACTCTGACTCAAAACCACCACAGCGTACTGAATTTCCCATGTCACCTCTCATTGGTGTTAGATCTTGCACCTTAGTGCAGAGTGTTGGGCTTCGAATAGCTATGTTTGGGCAATGCCAGATTATTTATGGCACGCAAAGAAGTGCAGATTGTGCTTAGCTATCACCACAGATTCGTTGTGCTGAAGTCTCATCACTGCAGACCGAATCAGATGTGTTTGCACCTGTTGGTGTTGTATGACCAGGAGGTGTGTTCATTACATTCCGCTTGCTATGACCCTTGTCAAGTAAGCTTGTAACATTGTTGAGCAAACTTTGCTTGTGCTGCCATTCAAGGCGCTGCAAACAGATCATCAAGTACCAATGATTAGTAAATGAAGTTGGCATTGTGACAGCGCTACAAACTTGACTTAAGAAATGAAAAGAGTTGTGGTGCAAGCTTATGGTACAAAGTTGCTAGCAGCAGGCCATGTTGATACGCTGCAGAGCTTGCAGCCGACATACTGGCTGTGAGCATTGTACATCTCATGTGCCCTGCTTGCAAATCCAGCAATTTGAATGCTTGATGAGAAGGCATACAATGCTCTGACACATCTCACAATGAAGGCTGCTGATCCAATGCAATACAGATGACCCTGTTTCCTGTGCCTGCATGCCCAAATTTCTTTCCTGTGACTGCCAAAATTGTTGTCTGCACCATGGGGATTTGACACAAGGGTGCCTGCTTGTCAAAACTGGTCCGACATTGGGCCTATTGGAAGCCCATCAACTGCCAAGGAGCCTCCAGCTCTCGCACAGGAAGGTTTGATGGCAGAGGACCGCGTACAAACAGCCAATGTGAACTGCGTCTGTCTTCAAGTTGCTGTGTTACCTTGCCTGTCTTATCCTTGACCTATACACACATGGTGCATCAGGTGCAAAATTTTGCGCAGAAAGAATCTCCCACATGTGCAGAAGGCATTTGCCAAAGGCAGAGTGTCACAATTTGACTGATTTGAAAGAGGATTCTTTGGGCTGACACTTGCTACCAAGCACTTTGTTTTGTTATTAGCAGTTAGCTCGCTTGGCAGCAGCGTGACACTCAGCATAGCTTCATGCAACATTAGCATGTACAGGCAGTCTGCCAGATTCAGCAACTCACCACTGATTTGTTCATGCAGCCTGAGAACTTGACCCACAGAGCCAAGGAAGAGCCAGACAAGGCGTCTTTTGCTGCATCCATGGCCCATTGGGCCCAGTGGGTCTGCCTGGGGGGGCTAGGGGGGGTAGCAGCTGCAGTGCCCTCTGTGCCTGCTGCCCTGCACCCACAAAACAAAAGTGTCATTTCAGCTTGTAAGCGTTGTACATGCAGCCCTGCACCATACTTTCGTGCAAAATGATGGGAAGGGGGACAAGTGTCACTTCTGCTTGTGAATGTTGTACATGTAGCCCTGCACCATACTGGCGTGCAAAAGGACTGGGGTCAGAGGGAGGGGGCCAAGCTATGCAATGCTTACGTCAGCTGCAGATAATGAAAGCCACAACTGTCAGCTTGCAAGTTTGGCACTGCTGGCCTGCATCCAATGAATATATAAGACCTCGACTAAGCCATATACAGCACGATATACAAGACTTCGGGTACTGGATATGGTGCCGTGCATCCTGCAGATGGTCACTACACTAAAAATCACAGTGTGAAGACATTTCACTACAATTAGAGTACGTTTACAGAGGCACAAGAGGGCTCGGGAAAAAACTGGTTGGAAACGTATCTTTGCTTCTGTTGCAGCAAGCAGGGTTGCAGAACCTCATCAGCAAGCATGTCAATGAGAATGAATACACTTTGGCAGTAACCTACATTGGAGGGGTCTCAGGCAGCAAAAAGTGGGCCCCAGCAAGCTGTGCATCTTTCACATCCAGCTCTTGCACCTCAAAGAACTGATTCTGCTGAGCTTGTTCTGCAAACACTTCCCTGCAGTTCCAGTGCCAGGCATGAGATGCATGTGTGTACAGTTGTCGACCTTTGTGTACAGATGTGCGGTTTAGACATTGTGGCCTTGACGTGCACGCGCAGGCTGGACTGTCTTGCATGCAGGCACCTGCCTGGCAGTGTGCATGCATCACGCTAAGCTCTGTATATTAACAGCCAACATAGAATGCAGTCTGCCCAGTGAACTTCACAGGTCAGGGCAACATTTTGCCAAACAGTATAGCTAGAATCAGCTGCTGGGTTTGGCTAGCCAGAGCCACAAACTCTGGCCACCAACTTCAGCGCAACAGTCAGTCGTTTGCTGGGAAAGGTTGTAAGATATGGGACATGTTTGGCTTTCTGCTTGTTTTTCATGTTTTGAGAGAGCACAGGACCTATGGCTATTACGAGCGTCTGCAGAAGGGTGATTGACATGCTGCAAGAGCTCAAAGGAGAATGTACACCTGAAGGCCGTGACCATTCCAGGTGTGCACATGTCTTGCAGCTTGTCTACATCTCTGTTGTTCATGCAGGAGTTGACTGCAAAAAGAAAGCCTCATCAGTACTTTGCTCACGACATGTGAAGGACAGCAACAGAGCACAGCAGACAGAGCAGAATACTTCAGCACAATCTCAGCTGCAAACAGCCTCAGCTCCACTCAACTCGCAAGCTGAGGCATGCACATGCTTACAACTTACTTCGCAGGACGCAAACAAGCACACGATCACACTAGCCAAACAAGCAATGTAATTGACCGCGCAGAAGCAGGGGCAGCGCTCTAGCTATGGAGGCATGCCGGCAGCATGGACAATGCAGGCTGCTCTTTGTCAAGTTTGCAAGGGCTAGAATGAGCTGAGCTTCTTGAGAGCATCATTTGTCAACGCAGATCATTCAGAATGTTGCTATACAGATCCAGACCTGCTACCCAAGCATCTTTGGCTCCCTCCAAAAACTCTGCCTCATCAAACGTAGTTTCTACACGAGTTCTGACAGTCCAGACTGCAGCGCGACCCTACAGCAATGCCCCAACCTCAGCTTTCAAGCACACAAGCGTGTATATGTTATGCTTCTCCAAGTTAAGCATACCCTCAAGTTGGTATAGGGATCTGTGAAGAACTTGAGCAAGTCTGGTCCGTCTTGCAACAGAGTCTTCTTGACTGTGCCTGCGCAGCAAAGATCACTTCCTGACACTGACACCGTCAGATCTTGATGAAACGCTGGGGCGGAGTGCGTACTTGATGCGGAACCAACTCCCGCGTGCTGAGGACCTGGCTCTTTTGAGGCCTCCGCTTGAGCCTGTGCACCTGACTGCTGGCTGTCCCGTTTGTCGTCGCTGCTGAACAACTTCCTGTGGTCAGTAGTCGACCGCTGATGCCACGCCAACAAACTGGCAATCCCCGCGGGTTGCGCCCAATCGGACGAAAGCACGCTAGACGCAACACTTGCTTGTGCTAGTCTTTGCAGATTTCCAGCAGATCGCAGAAGGGCATGAGCCATGAACGCGTGATGCAGTTCAGGCTTGTAACAAGGTCAGAGTACGGACGACGCAAAATTTGTTCTCAAGGCTTGAACTACGGCAATTGCTCTGCAAAGCAAGACCTGAACTGCCACGAGTGACCCCTGTAGGGCAAGTCACTTGATGGATATCGGTTTAGTAATCTTAGTAATAGTGTTGCGCGAAGTCAGAATCCTTTCGCGACTGCTCATCTTTGGGTCCGTTCTTGATTTCGACAATGCGCAATCATCTGCGGCGATGCGCCAACGCCACGCCCGTCGGCACGCATATCAATTGTTGCAGTGACTAGCGTTGTGGCAACGTATTCAAGCAACCACCGCAGTTGCAGCTCGACAGATCACAAGCTACCGCCTACTACTGTAGCAAACATGGAAGCGAAAACGAGTCACAAGTGCAGATACTAGTGACCTGGGCTGCTGTCAGCAACTTGTCAACACGCGCATAGCTTATTGACCGCATGCTGCGTGGTTACGCGCGGCTGCTCATGGCTCTACTGGCGCAGCAGTTTACGCGCTTCCCCCCACCATTACTTGTCGTGTGTACAGAGCAGCAACCAGCAAAAGGCCCCGAGACTAAAATCGACAACTGAAATGTCCGCCGTCAGCTCACAGGCATCGCAAAGGAACAGCAGCGCCTCAGCCGGAGATGGCCGGCCCCACGATGCCACCGTCCAGTTGCACGTGACGCCCGTCTCAAGTGTTGACAACACACAGCTTGCAGCCGCTCCGGGGTCGCCCAAAGTCGGGCCTTTGCAACAGCTACTTCTTGCACAGGACACATCTGACATACCCTCCAGCTCGTGGCACACTTCTGATGCCATAGCTGCAACTGAGGTAGAAGACAGATCAGCCGAGCACAGCTTTCATGGGCATCTGGATGCAGTCACAGCTGCAGACATTGCAGCCCATGCAGATTTGGAAGCAATGGACTTTGAAGCCAATCTTGGCCCTGCCAATTTCAGCCCAGCCAATTCCAGCCCTGCAGCCATTTTGCATTACGGTCATGTAGTTGGCGGGTCCCGTTCACCCAGTCTTTCACGCCTCGACAGCGCCAGTGATGGCACTGCACTGATGCATTTGGCGCAGGGCCTCCATCAAGTGGAGCGACAGGCAAGGCATGTCATCTCACAACCTTGTCAAGCTTCATTGTCGGCCCCATGGCATCACGCATGTCATCATCATTCACCAGCATTTTTTACGCTGGATCCAGCAACCTTTTCAAGCTTCAACGTTGCCCCCATGGCATCGCACACATCATCGTTCATGATCATTGCCAACTTTGACATGCTCGCTAGTGAGGTTGCTGTTATCCTGCTGAGCATACAGAAGGACTAAATCCAAACGACTCTGTCCAAATTGAGACATGTATGCCTCATACTGAACCAAGTGCAAGGCTTGTGCCATTCCACTGTTTGGAGACAGTTGATTGCTCCAGAATGTACCTAGCTGGGCCTGCTGAGCCTGTCTAGCGTGCGTTTTGAACGATTGAATTGAAAGAATGAATGAAGGCTTGTGCCATGTGCTGCAGCCACCAACTCTTTCTTGACATGCAAGACCTGATGCAGCACGATGGACCAGAGACGCAGAATCAGATGCAAGCAGGGAGTTCAACATCAGTGGCGGCGCCATTGTCTGACTACAGCGCTAGCGGCCCGTCTTCAGGAGCAAGCACTGACACCATGCTAGACCCTGCAGCATTCACAGAAGTAGAATTGGACACAGTGCCAAGTAAGTTGCTGAGCTGTTTTCCAGTGCTGAGTTGTCTTCAGCAACATAAGTTGATCATGTTGTGGATTTGTACTGGAGTGTGAAGTTGGCACTACAGTAACTTCTCTTCAAAAGGATACTCAATATGAGGACATTTCTGATATAAGGACAAGCAATCTGAAGTCAATGACTGCATTCTGACTGAATGTTCTAGGTGACCAATGCAGTCGTTATAATGAGAACACACCGTACTGCTCATTCACTCATTGTTGAAGCACTACTGCAGGCGAGCCAATTCCTGCGGGATACCAAGAGGCATATTTGCTGGACACAGCTCTAGACGCACAGATCAGGGCGTGTTTCCTAGCTCTGGGCGAGCCTGAGGTGGCAAGCGCAGATTTTGGAGAAGTCATCAGAACCCATGGTGCCTGCTTGACAGGTGCAGCTCATCACTCACTCACTCACTCACTCACTCACTCACTCACTCACTCACTCACTCACTCACTCACTCACCCACCCACCCACGCACCCACCCACCCACTCACCCCCTCACCCCCTCCCTCCCTCCCTCCCTCAACACATTTGCTAGGCAGGCTTTGACACCCAGCGACTAGGTGCGTACAGGTGCATTCAGCTGCCTCCACACTCAAACCTGAAATGGTGGCTGCTGCTCAGGCAGTCCAGCAAGGGAGGAGGATATTGAGCAACCCAAGGCAGTGGTGGCCCTGATGCTGAAGAGCTTGCAGACGTACCGCCATGATCTGGTCAGCAGTGTTCTCAACTGCAGCATCTACTTGCCGGGTCCAGATGAGTCACAGCAACATCAAGAGGTACTCTTGTCTGTAACACTCAGCATACTTTTGCTGTATTAGAGAGCAATAGGTCTAATCAGCGGTAATATGAACTGCAGCATTTACTTGCCGGGTCCAGATGAGTCACAGCAACTCCAAGAGGTACTCCTACCTTTGCGACTCAGCGTATGTTTGCTGCAGTAGAGAGCAATAGGTCCCACATGAATCACAGCAACATTGAGAGGTATTCCTGTCGTCTTAGAGAATGACTTGTCAAGGCTTTGCTTAAAATGTCACAGCCAAAGTTGCTTTACTGTTGACTGCTCATGCGCACTTCTGCAGCAACATGACATGCTTGTGGAGCAGTCTATATTTTCCAAACTTCTTGGTTGACTTGTGAAGGCTTTGCTTGTGCTGCCACGACAACAGCAGAAGCTGCTGTACTGTCGACTGCTCATGCGCACTTCTGGAGCAACATGAAATGCTTGTAATGCACCTAGGTCAGACAATGGTAATGAAGTGTTGTATCAGATGATATCGTGTGCATGAGCTGAGGTAAAGGATGCTCATGAGTGCTTGCTATGCTACTGATTGCTGGCAGACATCTGCAAAGCGCGTCGCCCAGTTGTATCCTGTCCAATTACCACTGACTATGCTGAACAAAGACAAACAAAGCAAATATGACAAGCAGCAGCAGCAAGCAGTGCTTTCATCGCAGGAATGAAAAGAACTGAACAAAAGATTAAAACAAGCTGATGCTGATGCTGATGCTGATGCTGATGCTGATGCTGCTGGTGCTGATGCTGCTGGCTGAGCCAGAAAAAACGATGTATGGCTCGCGACAAAGTTGTTGCTGCAGGTTGCGCAAAGGGTGTGGAACACATTGAGTGCAGCAGTACCTGTCAGGTCCCTTCTAGAGCGAAGATTTCAAGAAACTTTGAAGTAAGCAGCTGACTTGCTTTTAGATGAGCATGACTAACTTGCTATCCAGTGCCCATCCTCTCACTTGTAGTGGTTTCTCTTCATGACAGCTGCATTGGATGTCTACAGAGTTGTCCTCACACCAAATTGTTCTTGTTCAGAGTTACCATTGCAGTCAGAATGCAGTGGTTGCTTCCCAAATGCCCTGTCCTTACATTAAAGTTGTCCTTACATCAAGTGTCCTTATACACAGAGTACTTTTCATGCAAGAACTAGCCAGGCACTGCACACAATGTTGTCGTGACTTGGGCACCCATACTGCTTTGACTTTGTTCAGCAAAGTCACCATTGCTCATGTGAAATGTTACCATTTTTTGACTCAATTGCTGGAAGTCAATGTCCATCAGCAATTGTTGGCCACCGTGTCAGAGCCTCCCTGGCTGCTGAGTTCCAGTCTGCGTCTCAGGTTGAAGGCCACCATCATGTTTTGTACGCTTCACATCCATCATCCGTTTGCAACTCGGGAGCAGCTGAAATCGCTGGCAGCTTTCACCGGGTTGACTGAAGATCAGGTGATATATGCTGATGCTGCTGCTGCTAGAACAATGCATGCGCAGACTACTGCAGCAGTGCTGTTGCTGCAACACAAAGCATATCGCTTCTGCTGTCAATGTGAAGAAGCCATGCTGGCTTGCACAGTGGTTGATGCTGCTTGTCTAGTCTGACTTGTCTTTGAGACTTGAAGGGCATGTAGGCATGGGAGTATCTCATTCCATTGTCATTTTCTTCATTCGTCCTGAACATTTGCTAGACAGGCTCAGCAGGCCTGGAGAGCTACATACTGGAGCAGTCAACTGTCTCCGACCTGTTTGGTCCTCTGCTATCCTAATCCATTTGTACTGAGCATGAGAGTATCTGTGCCACCACTCACACCTAAGCTGCCTTGTTATTCATAATGACGACTTTGTTCCAGCTTTGTGAGCTTGCTTCAACTATGCTACACTGCAACAATCAATATGTCATGCATGCATGCATGCATTCACTCATTCACTCATTCATTCCATGTTGCACTGCACTCTCAAGCATGAGTAGAGATGGTTACGCTCAATCACAACTGCTTCAGGATGAGACTTAAAGGTCACTTGGGCATGAGAGTCTCTGTGACACCACTCACACCCGCGCTCATGCATATGCCTCACAATTCTGCACCGAGTAAGGTCATTACAGTGCTTGCTGCTGAGGCTGCTGCATCCGTGACAAGCTGCACTCTGACTGAATCTTGTTCCAGCTTTGTGAGTCTGCTTCAGGTATGCAACACTGCTCTGTCAAGCATGAGATGATGATGCTCATTCACAACTGCTTCAGGTCAAGCAGTTCCTCACTGACAACAGAAGAAGACCTGACCTGCTTTCCAAAGCTTGCTCGTCAATGCAATTTGTGGAGTCTGCTTTCAGATCACCAACGATGTAATGATAACTGTTTCAGGTGAAGCAGTCCCTCACCAACTACAGAAGACCTGGCCGGGGACGAGACAGGGATCGCAAACAGGTGTTCAGGACGTTCTACCGGCGCAAATTCAGGGTGTATGGCCTGTTTGTCAAAGCAGCTTTGAAGTGGAAGAAGATCGCTGCCTGTCCAGATGCTTTTGAGCCACTGCAGCTTCCAACTGAGAGCAGCATGGACATAGACCAAAATGACACAGTCATGTTGCTTGATCAATACTATGCTCAAAATTGAGCTGCATACTGCGCTTGCTCAGACTACCTTGATGAGTTTGTTTGACAGTTTGACAGTGTTATGCAATTGTTTGCGGTGCTGTCAAAGAATAGGTGCGCGCAGCAGCAGTTTAAGCTTGAGCTTCCTGGGTATAATCATTACAGTGATTGCTGCTGAGGCTGCTGCACCTGTATGAACCTGGAAAATGGACTGAACCTGTGCTATAAGTTGCCCGACCACAAATGCTGAGCATCAAGCTAAGTCACCGTTTTGAACCACAGCTAGTCCCAACTTAGAACCAATCATAAACGCACAAGACGAAGGGCTATAGGCTGGCCCCTTACAGGTCAAATTTCCTGCTGGTTGTTGCTTTTGAAGCATCAATCCTGGGCTGCTTCTATAGCCACAGGCTCCTATTATGATGCCTATCAGCATAAGTTTTGCTTTTTCTTCTTTCATTTTTAGGCCATAGCTTGTAGATCCAGCTCCACATCTTTGTTGAGTCTATCATCAAACAGCTCCTTGCTGTGAAGCAGCCCCTCAATACTGACAGGATGGTCTGCTGTATCAAGATTGGCTACAATGAGCTCTGCCCCCTTGAAGCCTTGTGTAAGGGATGAATTCGTGTATGTGATGATACACCGCATGCCAGCACCCACAGCAGCCTGCATGAGCAGCAACAGGAAGCCTCAGTGGTGTTGACTCTGAGGGGGGCGACTTCGTGTAAGTAATGATGCAAAGCATGCCAGCATTCACATCGTCCTACAGCAACAGCAGCAGGAAGCCTGGGTCACGTTGACTGCAAAAAAGCCCGAATTTGTATAAGCAGAAGGTTATCACCTGCAATCCAATGGCAGCTTCTATGACCAGGCACTCATTGGGCTGTTTGCATGGTCCGTGTACAGTCAAGCAGAAAGTGATTACCTGCAGCCCAATTGCACTATCTTCTATGACCAGGCACTCGCTGGGCTGCACTCCTAGCTGCTCTGCTGCCAAAGTGTAGATTGAGGGGTCTGGCTTCTTAGCTGGCACATCATCCCCTGCCAGGAAGCTATCAAGTGCCTGCATGTAGCAGCAACCAGTGAAAGAAGGGGAGTCAATTTACACGCTTGAGCCAGCCAACAATGCTGATCGCTTGTGCCACATCATGACAAGGAATATTTGTCGATGTGTGCACTGCTTACTAAGAGCGTCCTCAGCCATGGACACAGGCTGCACTACATACACATGCATACAAGGTGCCGGAGCAGGGTGCTCTGTACCTGAAAGCGCTCTTCACCCAGTAGGCTCTTGACAACATGTACGACGCTGCTCTTGGAGGCTGAAAAGTGCCTTGCACTGCTTACTTTGAGCGTCGTCAGCAATGGACACAGGCTGCATTACGTACACACGCACACGTGGTGTTGGAGCAGGGTGCTCTATACCTCAAAGCGCTCTGCACCCAGCAGGCTCTTGACAACATGGATGACGCTGCTCTTGGTGGCTGCACTGCACACTGCCAGCTTGATGCCAGCCTGCCGTGCTTCATCCATCAACCTCATGATGCCCGGCCTTGCCTCTGCATCACTGCCTGCAGCCCATGAACAGCGATCGTGTTGAACTCATGCAAAGTGGCATGAGTTAGGCACTGCCAGCTTGATGCCGACCTGCCGTGCTTCGTCCATCAATTTCACGATGCCAGGCGTTGCCTCTGCATTGCTGCCTGCAGCCCACAAATAACATATGTGTAAGACAGAGGTCAGACATGATCAGTCAGCAGTCAAGCGACTGAACAGCATTGGCGAGATGAATCTGTTAACTGCATGATGTCCGACCTTGCCTCTGCTTCACTGCCTGCAGCACATGAACAGCAAACATAAACAGCATCCACAACAGATTGGCGATGTCCATCCACCAGCCGCATGATGCCAGGCCTTACTTCTGCATCACTGCCTGCAGACCATCAACAGGAATCACTTGACTGACCACTTGAGGACTGTATACGGCTGAACCACATTCTGTCATCTGGGTCCAGCTTGATGCTGGCGTGCTGGGCTTCAGCCGTCAGTCTCTTGGTGCCAGGCCTTGCCTCTGCATCGCTGCCTGCAGCCCAAGGACATCAAACATGAACAGCATCCACGCTGGATTTCCATCAGACAGTGGTCAAATCAAGCCAGTCAGCAATGAGCAGAATGGTCAGAAAGCAATGATCAGGTGCACTCATCAGCTTCGCGATGCCAAATTCTGCCCACGTTCAAACACTGCATCACATGGAGATCAATCAGTAGGGATTGGCCAGATGCATCCTCCAACCGCATGATGCTGGACCTTGCCTCTACATCACTGCCTGCAGCCCACAAACAGCACCCATATCAAAGTAGAACCAGTCAGCCAAGTCAACAAAAGCACCAAAAGGGGCTGGTCAGACGCATGCATCAGGTTGAAGTCTATGCAAAGTCCATCTGCAGTGCTTCTGAGAGCAAAATTGAAAGTTGGGTCACAGCAATGAGCATTTTTGGGTACGACTTGACTGAACACAGGAACAAGCTCATAGTCCAACACATGGGCTGAAGAGCTAAAGTCGCATATAGAACTGTCAGGCATACACCCAAAGACACTGTACAACTGTGTACAAAGGTGTCTCCACCCTTCATGATCAGTATGGAATTTTCAGGTTAGCACCGGAACAAACTGGTTGGAGACAGTTGGTTGCTTCAGTGCGCACGTAGCTGAGCCTGCTGAGCCTGTTCTAGCACGCATTTTGCATGAACGAATCAACGAACGACTAAACGGATGTAAGACTTACCTATGATCTCCTGGTACTTGGCTGACTTCCACTCTTGCAGAGCATCAATTAGCTGCCCCTGCTGCTGCTCTGTCTGAGGCGCCTCACTGAACATTGTTGAGGTTGGCCACCCAAACTCACCTGCAGCTGACAGTAATGTTATATAAGTACTACGCTCGAATCAATCATGCTCTTCTGACTGGGTCGCCTCACTGAACGTGGAGGTCCGCTATCCAAACTTGCCTGCAACCAACAGTGATGATAACAGTCAGTACGACACTTACAACCGTAATGCTCTTCTGACTCAGGCGCCTCACTGTACATCGGTGAGGTTGGCCAACCCAAAATTGCCTGCAGTCAACAGTTACATTACAAGCTGTAACTGTGGAGCCATGAAGTAACTTCTCTTCGTAGAGAAAAACCATGTAAGGCAATTCTCAATGCAGGTGAACGCAATTTGACCCCAAGCACTGCATTCTGTCTGCAGTGGTACCTCTGAGTAAGGACAATTTGATCCAAAGCAGTTTGCTTGGGAACCAAAGCAGTCATTACATGGGGAAGTCATTGTAGTAGGTGACACGTTTCAGCAGCGGTGCTAGGTACGTGTGTCACACAGATCCTGTCCTGCCAGGCTGGCTTGTGATGACCAGCTTCAGGACAAGGGAAGATATTCAACAATGCCACACTCTATACATTTGAGTGGGATGAGAGCACTCAGTTCCAGCTGAGATTCATTGAGATTGATGCAACACATATCGACTTGATGAGCGTGAGGCAAAGCAAGCAAGGTCCTGTTTTTGTGCACATGAGCAGTGCTCGGCAATCACTTAGTCAATGTATGCATCTTGCATGTCTTGTCATTTCATGCGGCAGGGGCAACCTGTGGTAAATGCAGCATGCTATGATGTTTGAGCATCTAAGCAGTGGTGATGCAGTCAGCAGTGACCCTTCACCATGGATGCAATGCAGCGTTGTAAAATTTTAACAAATGTGAAAAGGTCAACTAAGGTATGAGATTATTGATCCTCGATCACGTGCCACATGGGTTCATCCAAGCACAGTCCACAATGACTACAATGCAGCATTACCAAAGAACCATCGCATCTTGGCCTTGCCGCCACCAACCTTATTCTGCAGGTCATCATAGAACTCTTCTGACCATTTGATGGGTTCCTGCTGATTTCCTGTGCGTGCCCTAAAGTGGGCAAATGCTGCATTGTATGCTTCCCTGTGTATATCCTCAGATTCCACTATCACACCTGCAGTGTACTTTGGCTTATCAATATACATAAGCAGGAGCCAAATATGTGCATGATCAGGCAGACGTAAAGCACAAGTTGCACAGCAGAATACCGTCACAGTCAAGTATCAATGCTTTGAGCTGAGCCCCGTGAGCGGCAGCAGCAGCACAAGTGATGCTGCGGGAGCTTGCATGCGTTTGCTGCAAATGTAGGCGCCGCTTGTCTAAGCTGCATAGCAGGCACGGGTGAGGATCGCGCAGCAGGCACAGTCGGGCAGGGATGAGTCTGCAACGTCTATGAGGCCGCACTTGTTGATGGCTCTTGCACATTGCAGCGCACTGCGCTCTGTACCACGGACAAGAGGTGCGCGGCGACACCTGTGCCCAGCAAGACGAGCACTGAAAGCTTTTACGCTGGACGAGAGCTTGCACGTGTCGAGCGTGGTCAGGCTAGGGGGAAGGCCTTGCACAAAGCTCATTTCGGCTACGCGCGAGCTGAAGTTGCTGCACGCAAAGTGTGTTCACAATCAAGATGGCGAACGAGGTCCGGTGCTGTACGCTCAGTTTCAAACGCTTTGTCCTATCGGAACAGCGTTTCGAAGCGTTACTTCTTGTTAGTCATGTTAGTCATCGCCGCAAAGCAGTCGAGTCTGCAGTTGCCTAGTTGCCTGCTTGCGCTAGCGCTGCAGGCTTTGCGTGCACAGCCGTTTGCTGAGATGGTCAGCGGCGGCGGAGCGCTGAGCAACAGCGCCTCGGTCTTGAGTGCAGATGGCAAGTTAGTGTTAGTGGCTGCGTCTGCCAGTGTTAAGCTGCACAGCGCAGTCACAGCGGAAACGGTTCAGACTCTCGACGGGCACACACAGGACGTCACCGCTATCGTTCTCGATGACTCAAACCAGGAACAGGTGAATTTCATGCGCGTTCTCCCAGCCTGTGTCGCACAATTGAGTTGCCTGGCTAGAACAAAAGGCTTCAGCTGATTTGCTGAAACGCCAAAGGTCGACGGCACAACTTACTACCCTCAGGTTTTCACTGCGTCACTGGACGGGACAGTCAAGCAATGGAACTACGTCACAGGGCAGCTATTGCGCACCATGACAGTTGGGGACCCCATAAAAAGCATGGTGGGCCTGCCTCTGACGCTTGCTGAGTGCTTGCTATGCAGAGTTTTATATCATAGCAAGATACACAGGGTAACATTCCATGTACAAATGTGTCGTGTGATGCAGGTCATCCCAGCAGCAGGAAACTATGCATACTTACAGTGTGACTGGCAAGCACAGAAGGCTGGAAAGGTCCGTTCAAAGATCATTGCTTTTTGCTGCTGCATGTACAGTAACTTCTCCTTGTAGGCAGGCACACTCATCAAAGCCACATTTTTGATGTAATGAAAAAATAGAAATGGGAACCAAACACTGCATTCTGACTGCATGGCACCTTTCAGTAAGGACAATTTGACATAAGACCTTGTTCTTAGGGACCAAAGCAGTCATTACAAAGAGGAGTCACTGTATAAAGTCAGCAGCCTCCCAATGGTTCTGTACTGCAGCTTCCAAGGCCCAACATCTCACGTCGTTTTGATTTTGCTGCAGATGCTATTCCTGGACCTGTCAAGTGGGACCCTTGCCACATATAGCTTGAGACTGCACTCGCCATCTAAGTATGCGGTAAGTCAGACTGCATATTGCTGCTGCAGCAGCTTTGGATGGTAGTTTCTTTGGATGCAGCAGGATGCAAGCTGCAGCATGCAAAGACTGGGCTTCAAGTGCTATCATGCTGGACAACCCATCTGCATTGAACTTTGTGAGTGAATCACCAATCTCTCCAATTCAGTGGTTGACACTCTGAAATACTGGCATACTGCGTATTAGGCATTGCACATTTGCAACTTGCACTGCATCTCAGGAATGCATACTGTCAATTACTATGTGTTGCGCAGTACGTACTGTGTGTTGAGAATCATACATGGTCTTTTAGTGTTTCTTGGGCTGTGCAGGTCAGTCAGTCAGGACGCTTTGTGGCAACATTCTTCAAGCATACAGTGTTTGTGTACTCCACACAGCGGCCTGCAATGCAGCCTTTGAAGCTATACCACACCAGGCTTATAACGGTCAGTAACTTGCGCCCGATTGGTCTTACGGTCTGCTTCTCATGACTTGTCTACACCATGCCATATTTGCAATGTTGAAAATTTGGTTCACGCATTCAGATCTTATGTTGTGAATGTTGTGCAGCGGAGTCAGCAGCAAGCTCACTTATTCTGCATGCAGCAAAAGCGAAGATTTCTGTTTCTGAAATGATTCAGATTCTGCACCAAACGTGCAACTTTGAGTTTTTGGAATGAACCAGAGTCTGCACCATCGTTTACCTGTAAGCCTGAGTGACTGCACTTCTGCATGCAGTGTGTGGCTATTGACCCAAATGAAGAAAGGATTGCAGCAGGGGACACATCAGGGCGTATCCTAATTTGGACAGCCTTCAAAGACAAAGTGCCCCAGCTGCAGAAACCCAGGCCACAGCCCGCCACAGCTGCACAAGCATCTGCCACAGCTGCATCAGCCACTGCCACTCAAACTGCCATACAGCGACCACCGCAGGACTCAGACAGCGACACTGACAGCTCAGACAGTCAAGATGATGCTGATGCACCTGCACAGGCTGCTGCAGCAGCCAGGGCTCAAGACAGTGCTGCACAAAACACAACCGCAGCAGCTAAAGCGCGAGACAGCGCCGCACAAGACACAACCAAAGCAGCTAAAGTGCGAGAGAGCGCAGCACAAGGCACAGCCACAGCAGCACTTGGCAATCAGCATTTAGTTGGACAGGGACAGTCAGCAGCTGGACACCATAGAACAGTAGTGCAGTCTCAACAGGGCATGGATGAAAGATTTGCCCGGATGCAGAACTCCACAGAAAGGGTGCCGCTGACAACAGTGCACTGGCATGCTCATCCTGTTGCTTCCCTGTGCTTCAGTGCTGACGGCACAATGCTGCTCTCTGGTGGTGAAGAAGCTGTCCTGGTGAGCCACATTGTCGGGTTTTGCCTCTGATACTCAATCTTTGTGCTCATCCTGTTGCGTCCCTCTGCTTCAATGCTGACAGCACCCTGCTGCTGTCTGGTGGCAAAGAAGCTGTCCTGGTGAGCCAAGCTACCTGTGAGCTTGATGTCAACATTTGTCCACATATTGATGCTTTACTGCTGACGGCACAATGCTGCTGTCTGGAGGATGCTGGTGGGCCAAATCACCTGTTATTTTCTTGCTAAATCTTTTGTGTGAACACTGGTCAGTTCCAGGCTCTGCCAAAACACGACTGCGTTTGCAACATATGGTCATTCTGTGATGCCCAAAGGTCTTTGCCTTTAATGCAGCTCATGTTGAGGCTTGCAACATTTGCTGTACGACTTCAGAATGCTGCTATACAGCACGCATGCTTGAGCATATCCTACAGCCAGTAGACAGGGCTTTGGGCTCAATGCCAGCATCTTGAGTGTTTGTGCTGGTGTTGTAAGAGAGTTGGCAACTGGACAGCGGGCAGCAAAGCATTCTGATCCGCCTGGGGCACCAGCATTGTTGATGACATTTTTGACTTGTTGTTGTTGTCACAAAATTAGTTGTTTTCACAGGTGATTTGGCAGTTAGAGACTGGGCAGAGGACCTTCTTGCCCCGCCTGGGAGGTGCTTTGCTGGCTATATCCCGCTCCAGGGTTGACTCAGCCTGCTTCGTCATCACACAAGCTGACAACACTGTCCGTGTGGTAAGCCAGCTAGTATGCTCATGCTGTGTGTACTTGATACTCTATCTTATGGAATTGATGTGTCATGGATTGGCTTGCTACACCATCACACAAGCTGATGCAATGTGGTCAACTGACCATTCCACTCATGCTGCATGCAGTTCATGTGACCAGTTGCTGGCCTGCTGGTGCGTCACTCAAGCTGACAACACTGAAACGACTGCTGACTGAGATCTTTGTACTGTAGGTGAACACAGCAACAATGAAGGTGGAGGTGTCAATTCATGGTATGAGGGCAGCGCCCCGCAGCGTGCCTGCTATGCAGTCAGCCGCAGCTGCTGTGCTGGTGCCCGGCAGTAGTGAACTGGTGCTGCCCACCGACAACTCGATGCTGCAGTTCTGGGATGCAGCAAGAGACACTCATGTGGACAAACTTCAGGTAAGGCATAGAAGGAGCTGGTTGTGAGCATGAGTCTATCAGGCTTATGACTGTGAAAGTCCCTGGCAGCAGTGAACTGGTGCTGCCTACCGGCAAATCCATGCTGCAGCTCTGGGATGCAGCAAGAAACGGGCATGTGGACAAACTTCAGGTGAGATGGCATTGACAGATTCCACTTGCCTGCATGCTTGTCACAGCGAAAGGCGTCGTCTTTCAGCCGTGTTTGTATTGGGTGCTTGAGCTGCCTCCTGAAGAAATGCAGCAAACTCAAACCCTCAGAGACAGATCAACGCTTGAAGCACAGTTGAGTCACTGATCTGCAGAGTTGTGAAGCTCATCAGTAATGTGAATAGAGCAGCACCCATCAGAGCTCAATGCTTCTACTTTTGCATAAGGCCATCAGTGCAGTGTCAACACATTTCCCAGCAACATATTTTCCAGACTTTAAGCCTCTGTGGTGTCCATGGCTTGTTCACAACTTGTATGCCATGTGTTCTGCTGTGGACTTTGCCTTCACTGCCGTTTGAATGTTGTCCCAAAGATGTTTCTGATATTTGATAATCCAGACCAGCATCACCAACGCAAGATGTGTCTGTGCAGGTAGCACCTAGGAACACAGTCAGTCTGACTCAGCAGGATCATGAGCTGCAAGGCGGAGTGTATGGCACCCCCCTGGAGCCGCATGTGGCTCATGTGGCCTTTAGTCATGATGGATCAGTCATGGCCACCGTGGACGTGAGACCCAATGCTGGTAGCCTCGGCAGCGATGAAACATCCCTCAGGTTCTGGGACAGAGGGGCAGGAGGCGTCACAGCTGGGGCAGATGTGGAACAGCCCTTCTACACCACCAACACCTTCATTGATGACCCACACAGGTAATTCGTTCGATGGTGGTTGTACTATTAGTATCAATAATTATGACATTTATCAATTTGATAGTGATAGCATTCAATTATAATACTTGCAACACTAGCAATAGTCATGGTAAGTCTTGACAGGAACAAACAATAACAATGATCATGGTGATAGAGTGATGACAGTTATGATGATGGTCATGATGATGCAAATTCATGTTACATCCCCTGTGATCAGCTCATCCTCACATGTTACTCATTGATGCCACAAGCTGACTAATGCTTTGGCAGCACTCTGGCATGAATGTACTTGAGGGTATGAATATTCAAGATGCAGTGCAAACTTAGAAATACACGATCTGTCAGTGTCAATACATAATACGCAATATGCAAGTATGTAAAGCGTCCATCACTGAATACAAGAGCGTGATAACTCACTGGCGAAAAGTATATGTATCGCTTTGCAGAGGCGGGAGCATCACCAGTGTAGCATATCACCCCAGCCAGCACCTAGTGGCCACCACCAGCACCAGCGGGGACTTCAAGCTATGGGTCAGACAAAACCCTGGCAGCAAAGGAAACCCTGCACACTGGCGCTGCCAGTCCGTCAGCAACTACACTGGTACAGAAGCTCTCTGCCGCTTGCTTGCTGGTAGCCTACACTGGGCTACTACATTGCCTGAATGACAGTGTCGTACATGTCAGTTTTGTGCAGCACAAAGGCTAGATGTTTGCCCAGTCAATACTCTCTATAACAATTGCTTCTGTTCACAAGAGAAAATGTCCGTATAGCCAGCTGTCCTCGCTCAGAGGTACGACTGCAGTCAAAATGCAATGATTGATTCCCAACTGCCTTGTCCTGAATGGTAATTTTTTCATTCACTCATTTATCCACTCATTGATATTAAGCGCATGCTACACAAGCTCAGCAGGCCCGGCTAGGTATGTACTGGAGCAGTGAACTGTCGATGATCAGTTCAGTCCTGTGCTGACCACAAACAATTTGTATACAGCAGAGCATGGCAGGCGCAGGGGACATGATAGCACACTGGGCAGAATATGTTCTGCACGTGGGTCACTCTCAGGCATGATAGTGGCGCACGTGCAAGAAGCATTCTCCCATTGAGCAATTGTCAGCTTTGCTGTGCAGTAGCCTCGCAGCTTCGTTTTCAGCTGACACTGATGCATGCCTGAAAAGTGTCAGCTGCTGCTTCAATCAAAGGCTTGTATACCGCATGTGACACAGCCTGGTGGCTGCCACACAATGACTTGCTGTGCAACTCAGCCGCAAGTTGACTGGCATTGGCTGATGCTCACCACTGATTGGATTGTGCACTTGCTACTTCTTGGTCATCCAGCACTTGTTTGACTTGCAAATTTGGCTGAGGGCGGAACATGCGCTTGCAAATGAAGGCTGAGGCATGTGCATGACTGGAGACAATTGCTTCCTCCAGTATGTACCTGGCTGGGCCTGCTGAGCCTGTCTAGCATGCATCACATGTGCTATGGAAGTTTGACTGAGGGTTGTGCATGTGCTTGCAGGGGAGCCCCTGACTGCAGCAGCTTTCAGCAGTGATGGCAGCCTACTAGCCGTGGCAGCACAGGACCTGGTCACTCTCTGGGAGCCCACCACCAACAGCATGCTCACCAGCCTCACAGCCCCAGCAGGCGACCAAGGCTGCCCTCTGTGCAAGCTGCTGTTCGTACCCGACACGCCGTTTTTGGCGGGCTACACCACCGGCGCCGCGGCGTCGCTGATCGTGTGGAACCTGCTGACGGAATCGGTCTGGTGGTCGTACCGTCTAAGCGTCTCGGCTGTGGCTGTGGACCCTCTCAGTGGCTCTATTGCTGCTGCTGTCTTGCCAGAAGATGCGACTGCTGACAAGCAGCAGCAAACTTCGAACAGGCAATCAGGCGGTGCAGATAAGCAGTCACAGGGAGAGCAAGCAACAGCAGAAGCAGATGCTCAGACAGCAGAATTGCTAAAGGGAAATCCCATGGCAGTGCAAGATTCAAACAGACCTCAGACAGTCTCAGGGACATCGGCTGTGTTCCTGTTCAACCCAGCATCTGGCCGGCCGCACTTATCATGGAATTTGGGTCAGACCAAAGTGGCTGCACTGCTGTTTGCTGCTTCAGGCAGCAGGCTGTATGCTGCGGCTAGTGCTGCAAGCCCAGAGGGTATGAATCCATTGCTGATTGTCACTGAGGACAGGCAGTATGTTGTTGCCAGAAGAGCTGGGTATGTGGCTGATGCAAACTTGCAGCCAAGAACGCCACTGCAAGATGATCAAGCTAGTGCGTTTGAGGCAACTTTTGGCAAGGCTGCTGTACAGCAACCTGTTCAGCAGATGCAGTCAATTGTGCCTCGATCTGATGCGCAGAGTCGGATAGAGGCCTTGTTTGATGCTCCTTCCCATGCGTTGCCTCCTCTGAAAGACTTGGCCCCTGCTTTCTTTGAGTGTTTGACTCAAGGGACAAGATATGCCGCATTGAATTAATGCCATTGCATACAGTAGCCTTACTGATTTGTTGCATGGATGTTGATTTGGCAATGCAGTTGTTTCAGTACCAATATTGAATGACGTTTACTCTCGACATTGGTCAGTGTGTAAGTGTCTGCAGCAGCAGCATCAGCACATGATGTTATTTCGTGTATTCCTGATCGACTAATTGGTACAGAGAAGCATTTAGATCAAAACATGAAAACAGTTGTGATAAAGCGCCTTTGAATTTAGTAAATTGCCTCATTGCCAATATTATGTTGCTTGCCTGATTTTCCCAAGTTTGCTGTAAGCATGTTCGCTGTGTCTCGTTGCAAATACGCAGACACGTACTTGATGCATGCTACATACCATAGAGCGCATCAAAGTGGTAGTGATTAGAAGTGGTGATACTGAGAATACAAAGGATGAGCTACCCAGTGCTCAAGCCAGCGAGCCTGTCATGTTCATTTCGAGATACCACTGTAAGATGGCCGTGTTGATGAGCAGCAAGGTCCACAACAGCACACACAGCTTTTCTGCAGAGCATCAAGGTGGAGATCAGGCACGCAACCCTGCTTGCCATTCAGTTTATTGGGCTTGAAGCCCTCGGATGGCAATGCCATAACGTAAGACAGCAGCTCAGCCATCGTACTTCACGCAAGCATGCCTGGAAACAGCAGCAAAGCACAGCGCAGCATTGATCATAATGCTGCACCCTGCAGGCAGTTGGTGTAATTCAACACTAAAATAAGGAGCCTCTGCCTGCTCACTCCAGCTTTGCAACACGAAGACATAGACTAAGCACTGTGCAACACAGCTCATCTGGGCAGGCCAATCTCAGACATGAATCGCTCATATTCACTCTGCACTTTCTCATCCTTAGGCAAAGGTGGGGCAGAGGTATCTTGAGGCAGAGGGGGCTGCTCTGATTGCGTATATGCTGATGCTGGTTGCTGTGTCTGAGGCTGAGCATATGATGACTGTGGTGCTGCTGACACTGGATGTTGCCCTGGTGCAGCTTGCTGGCCATAGGCACCAGTAGGAGGTCCATAACCTGGCGGTGGCATACTGTAGCCAGTAGGTGGGTACTGACCATAGCCTGCAGGTGGGCCATACCCTGGCGGCGGCTGAGAATACCCTGCCGGCGGCCCATAGCCTGCCGGCGGGGCAGCATACCCAGGGGGTGGTGCGCTGGTCTGAGGGGGCCCATACCCTGGAGGAGGGGTCCCGTAGGCAGCGGCTGGAGGGCCATACCCTGGTGGGGTTTGGCCAGGGCGAGGGTACGGGGCTGTGCCTGGGGACGCCCCTGGGTACGGGGACGCCCCTGGGCCGGGCTGAGGACCCCCAAATGGTCTCGGAGCCCCTGGGCCCCCGGGATAGGTTGGGGGTGGAGTGAAACCCATGCCTGGCATGCCTGGGCCCCCTTTGTTGGCCCCTGCCATCCTGACTGAAATGGTCTTTTCACCCAGCTTGTATCCTGAGAGGCCCTTGATGGCGCTGTGAGCTGCGCCTGGGCTGTCCATTGTGACAAAACCATATCCCTTGGGCATGTTGGTATCCCGGTCTGTGATCAGGCGCACGTCCAGAACAATGCCGTAGGTCCCAAAGATCTGCTTCAGCATGTCTTCTGTGATATTAGGACTGACGCCGCCAACAAACAGCTTGCTGTCGTCTCTGTTGCCAACCCCAAAGGGTCTGGAGGTGTCTGGGGCACCCATACCCCCACCATTGCCGCCGCCAGGAGGTTCTGACCGCTGCCTCACGACTAAAGGTTTGCCATCAACAGGCTTCCCACTGAGCGCTGATGCTGCAGATCCTGCGCTCTGGGCATTGTCCATATGGACGAAGCCATAGCCTCGGCTCTGCTGAGTGACCATATCCAGCAGCACCACAGCGTGCAGCACATTGCCGAAGGGCTTCATCATGGCTTTGAGGGTTTCGTCTGTGATGTTGGGGGACAGATTGCCCACATACAGCTTGCAATCGTCTGGGAGTTCGTCACCAGGGCGCATCTTGCCGCTGCGTCCTGAGGCGCCTAAGCCAGGCCTGTCAAAGCTGTTGCCACCACCGAAGCCGCCACTGCCGCCGCCACTGCCGCCAAAAGATGGGCCAGCACCTGCAGCAGCCATGTGTCATTTGGTAAGTTGCTTGAAATTACACACAAGGAACAAGAAAGCAAGAACAAGCTTGACATCACACAGAAGAAAGAAAGAACAAGAGACCGCGACTGCCGCCAGCGCTGAAAGATGGGCCTGCACCTGCAGCAGCCACATGTCAAGTGCTTAAGTTGCTGGATATCACACACAAGAATGCTTGCAATCAGACACCTAAAATAAGAAGGACAGCACAAGAGGCCGCTGCTGCTGCCAGTGCCTAAAGACGATCCTGCACCTGCAGCATCCATATGTCATTGTTGTCGGTCGCTTCAGATCAGACACAAGAAACAAGAAGGGAAGCACAAGAGGCTGCTGTTGCTGCCAGTGCCAAAAGAGGGGGCTGATCCTGCTGCAGGCGCATGTTCCCTTGTAAACTTTGAGACAAAGCAGACGACACAGGCAGCAGTTCACAACATGCAGCAAGGTCAATCTTTTGTACACCTACTAGAGTCACCTAGCAGGGTCAGGGAAATACGACTAGCAAATAGGGTGTCAATGCTGCTGATGATGCTCATCATTGCCATGCGCAATAACTGAGATCAGGAACGACAGGAAATCTTTGAGGGAGAGCCAGAGACAAAGAAGCAGATGTTGAAGTGTGAGATGAGGGAAGTGCTGATAAATTAGTGACCAACCAAAAGGGTGCAAAACAAGCTGCCCCCAAAGACCATAAAAGCAACAAACACATCAAGGGAAAGCTGGGTAGACCTGAGCCGCCAAGTTCTCTAGGATCCTTGCCGCCCAATTCAGCCAGGAAGGTTTTGTATTCATCCTCCATGCCCTTGGTGTCTTTGCCTTCCCCAGCCATGCGTGCAATGTCACGCTGATACAGCATATTGACCTGCTCCTGCACTGCTGTTGGCAGCTTGTAGATCTCCCCTTGGTGGGTAGGGCACTCAAATTGCCTGCATGCCACAAAATTGCATCAAAGGGCTTCAAGATGAGAGACAGGACAGATCGCCGTTTCAGTGAATTTATGGATTGTTATCAAGTGTAAAGGCCAAAGGTGAATCCAGCGACACTTGGCAAATAATTGTGCAGAGAATTCTGTACACCCTGGAAAATCAGTATAGATAGTTCAGGTTGGCACAGGGTCGGGGACAGTTGATTGCTCCAGGACATACCTAGCTGGGCCTGCGGAGCCTGTCTAGCAGGCCTTTTGAAGAAACGGTGCATCGAGATGAGAGTTTGGCTTGAAAGTAATGCATATGCTTGACCTTGATATGCGTGAACATACATGTGCAGACTGTCTTTATGAAGTTCAGTCTGCACAGACACCGCACGCAACGGGTGATTGAAGTCTTTCTATATACCTTGCTTGACTCACAAGGCTACGAACTTGCTACAAGATGCAATTGGCTGTCACTGCATTCTGCAAGACTGGCGTGCTGCATGTCTGTCTGCATCACAGGAAGACTGGTCCTGAAACGAGATGCAAGATGGCATGCCTAGGTGTGAAGCTGACATAATTGGTCATGGTACAAGAATTTCTCCTTATAGGTCCCTTCGATGTAAGGACATCCTTGATGCAAGGACATTCTTGATGTAAAAACAAGGCAATGGGGAGATGATCTCTGCATTCTGACTGCAGTGAGATCTCTGCCATGTTTCAAAAACAAGGCAGCAAAGTATCACCTGTGGCCTGACTCTCCACACAGGTAGCAGTGCTGATCATCCTTTAGGGTTCCATTGAGGGCTGCCAGTTCCCGTAGCTGCACCCGCTTATGCTCATTCCTGGCCTCATCAGTTGGAACCAGCAGATCTTGGATCATCTGCGCTGCCGCATCCACCTGCAATCATAGAGGTGAGGCGTCATATGTCCTGTGACATAAGTTGATTGCTCCAATACATACCAAGCTGGGCCTGCTGAGCCTGTCTAGCATGCATCACGAGTGACTGAGTGAGTGGGTGGTTGGGCAGGAGGGCGGGCGGGTGGGGGACTGAATGAATGCGTGTGCCAAACACCACAGGCCATGTACTGTCTCAGCAATTGAGTCCAGTGGATTTGAAACTGCCCGCAGGTATTAGGTTTTTGAAGCCAACTGCAAGCATAGGTGTGAGGCTTGAATAGTGCACTGTGACTTAGACTGCAGACCATTGCAAAGAAAGCTCTTGATATAAGGACATTCTTGTTGTAAGGACGATGCAGTAGGGCAGAACCAATCACTGCTTTCTGCAATGGCACCTCTTGCACAAGTCATATTTTGCATGAAAAGCAAACAAGACATAAAAGCATGAAATGCATGTAGCAGCATGACATGCATTCAGGGAACAGCCCAGGTGTATCTTACATCTTGCTGGGGGTGTCCAGAGATGAGCACATGCAACTCCTCCTCTTTCCCATAGTCATACTTTGGATCACATGCACACAGGGAACAGCCACCGATGTCAGCAAGAAGTCAGCAAGATCTTACATCCTGCTGGGTGTCTCCAGAAATAAGTACGTGCAGCTCCTCCTCTTCTCCATAGTCATACTTGGGATCACGAGCAGCCCCTTCCTTGACTGAGCCCCTACCCCTGATAGCAATCTTGGTGTTGGTTTCCTTCTGCATGCGCTTCTGGGTATTTCCTCTGGGGCCAATGATCAGGCCAATGAAGTTGTAGCCTGGGTAATCTTTCTGAGGAATGAAGATCTTGCGCTCCTTCTTACGGGGGCGGTAATCTGCTGGGGGTCTATAGCTGGGGTCTGCTTTGATCATTTCCTCAATCAGGAATGAGCGCCGGTCCATTAGCTTATCCTTGTATCTGACCTCTCGAGTGTTCAGACGCTGTCCGTTCTGGTCGTAGCGTGGTGGGGGCGAGGGTGACCGTTCCCCTTCTGGTGGGATGTCAAGCTCATTGTTGAGGATCTTGCGGTTGACATCGTTGAGCTGCTCTTGTAGCTCGCGGATCTTGGGGTCTGCGCTGGTGATTGCTCCTGTGAGAGCTGGTGGCAAAGTGACCTGCAACACACACCAGCAATCCAGACGCTTGTTCTCACTATATGCATTGTATTGTCTGACTTCCAACAGTTCAACATCAGACAGCCTCTTATCATGGCGCTTAAGGTGAGCATGCCTGGCGAGACAGGAATTGTGCCACACACCTAGCAACATATGCTAAAAAGGGTGACTCACTGCTATTGTTATATGCATGTGCATGTCAGGCATAAGACTTGAGACAATGTGTGCCACACGGCATGTTTGCATGTGATCTGTAATGCACAACACATTGCTGCCCTTGCCTCAAGTCAAAGCATGATCCTCATGCAAAAGCTGCAAGGTGCTGACAGCGCCATGGGAAAAAGCGCCACTGTGCATCAGGATGCAAAGGTATGCATAGCAAGATCAACAGACCAATCTTGAGACTGAGTTAGCTTGGTCTCACAGCCTACCAGCGGTGACTGGCAGACTAGTCTACTCTGCACTGGTTGCTACACAGTCCGAATGGCTGAAGATATGTGATAGCAACATGATGGCTGACATGCTAAGATAGCGCACCTTGATGCCTCCAGCAAGGACAATCTCATGAGGGAAACCAGCACCACCAGCGGTGTCTATGACTGTCAGCTGCTGAGAGTCGTCAGCCGCAGGAGCAGGCTCCTCCCATCGGCTGCGCCTCTTCTTGCGACCTTCTCCATCTCCAGCTGCATCAGCAGCTGGCTCTGCAGGTGCGTTGGCAGGTGGTCCCCATCTTGCTCTGCGCTTTTTGCTCCTGCCACGTTCAGCTTGCGTTGTGTCAGCTGCAGCAGTAGACTGTGCTGTGCTGGTTGTGTCTGGCAGACCATTGAGGTGTTCGTCGCTGACACCGTTGGCAACAGGAAGCTCGTTTTGCTGATCTGCTACTGCACTTTCTGGTGCTGCAGCTGCTTCCGTTGATGCTATGGGCGCAGAACTGTCAGGCTGAGCGCCGACTGCGACTGCTTGCTCCACGACTGTGTCAGCGTCGCTTGGTACAGCGTCGTCAGTGGCCACGTAGGTTGCTTGGACTGTGGTCACATGTTCACCATCGTCCACTTGCTCCTGAACCTCGACGATAGCAGGCTCGATTAGACCGTCCGAAGTTGCTAGCGCAGGATTTTGATCTACTTCTGCTGACACTTGCTCGTCTGAGGGCGGCTGTTCGACAACCTCCGCATTTGCACCTGCCTCCTCTGTCAATCCCGCGAGCAGGGCCTCTGTTTCGGCCGCGACGTCCATGTCAACACGACGCTCAAGTGCTGTTCGTCCACCAAGGCTGCAGCTTATACGAGTCTCATGCCGCAGGCAGTGTCAAGGCAAGCCTCAAGCATGGGCCGGCCATGACTCTTGCATGCACAGAGAAGGCATGAAGAAGAAGCTCCCCGAGATGTAGTAAACCCCGTTTACTAACTGAAGCTTTTTATGACTACTCAACGTTGCGTTGCAGTTTAAGGGCCGACAGGTCGTCGAAAGTCGCGACCGCAGTGAACTGCGCCGGTACGTGCGCTTGTTGGGTCCGGGACTGGCTCTCGCAGCGCGTCCTTTACATTAGTGAGCCACGCCAAGCTGCCGAGTGTAAAGCAGCGAGCGCACGTCGCAAGCAAGCTGCAGTAACATATCGCGAGTGCAAAAGCTTTTCATATATCGTCTGCTCCGGCGGCGTGTCTGCTGCCTCAAAGCGCAGTCAACTTGCATTCTGTCTTGTACGCAGCAATCTGCCTCCTCGGAAAGCTCCGGTCACCGGCTGCGTGCCGAGCACGGTTCCACCTCACAACGCTTCAGCAAGTGAAAGACTGCGCTTCTCAGCATGGGCGCCTATCCCACAGGGCCAGAAGAATGCGCGCCACCTGAGTGCGAGCCTCGAGTGACTAGTCTTCGAGACCCTGGACCGATAGCGGTGTTTGTTTTCTGGGGAATCGTAGTCGCTTATCTGGTCCTGTACTTCTGTGTCAAGCTTGTCAGGTCTCGACGTCATTACGTACCGTCAACGAAATTGGAGCTTACAGCATCCAAGACTGTGGAGACGAGCAAGACATCTGAGCACAATGTGAGTCAGACCCCAGACCAACATTTGACGTTTGGCAGACAAATTTGCTGTGGCCAGCATAATGCCATTACGCACAGCAGCTGTCACACCATGCTTGCAGAAAGCCTGTGCTTGACTGGAGTCTGCCATCAGGAGCCATGCAATGTGCTGTCTGGTATCGCAACAAATGCTTGCTGTCGCAAAACATACTCAGTGTGCTGGCTGATACTGCAAGAAACAACTGTTGTCACAAGACATACAATGTGCTGGCTGATATTGCAACTGATGATAATTGTCATAAAATAATCAATTGGCTAGCTCATATTGTAAGCGATGTCTGTTGTCAGGAGACGTACAATGTGCTGGCTGATATTGCATGCAGGAAGTACGTGTCAGCAAATCTGGGCACCAAGACGCTCGTGTGGCTGTGAACCTTGAAGGGAAGTATCTTCTTGTGACAGGGTACAGAAGGTCCATATCTGGCTTGGTGAGTGTCAAAGCTAACTCTGTCTTTTTCAGCATATATGAGAACTGCGATTATGCCCCTGGATCCCAGCCAGCTTACAATGACAATCTGCTCAAAGTTGCAACGCAATGCATACATAAAGCAGAGCAAGCACGCTCTTGTCAAGATAGCTGCCCCTTTGACCTGCTTCTTGTGCCTCACGTATGTAGGCAGGACAATCTGTCACATGATCTGCTCTGTGCATACTTGGCAGCAGATTGTGTACAAGGTCTTGCTTGCCTTGCATGTTTAGTTAAGCTGCTTCAAAACAAATTGTGACAGACTTGCATGGGGACAATTGATTGCGCCTGTATGCCCTTAGTCACTGGGTCTTAAAGCCTGCCTAGCAAACACTTGTCATGAAAGAATTTCTTAATGAATCTGCTCTGTGCAGGTGGGCTACAGTCTTTGTTGCTTGTTCTCACTCAGCTGCACAGCACTCTTCATTCTGGTGTTGTGGGACTACTACAGTGACTGCCAGGTCTCAGGCATTGACGGCCTGTGTTTCTATGGTGACTACTTCATTTTTGGCACGTTTGACTTCAACTCAAAGGTCAGAAGAACATTTTGTACAAATCAGCTGCGTATCATATGTGCTGCATGCAGATCATTCTTGCAGCAAATCATGTGTGCCGCATGCAATCATCACACACATTGCGTGTGCTGCATGCAGGTTGTGAGTGCAGCATGTCATGTGTGCCGCATGCACATATCATGCATATCATGTGCGCAACATATCATGTGTGCTGCATGCAGATCATGTTTGCAGTATGGTGGATCACGGCCTTCTGGTTCTTCACTTGGGTTATCAACTATGGCAAGGTCAGGAACTGGTTCAGGGAGGCATGTGACATGGACACAGCCAGAAATGTGTATGTATGGGCGCCTGCAGAGATCAAAGTGCTCACAGTCACACCCTCACCTTTGGTGTGGCTGGTGCGCTGGGCAAAGGTATAGTTTCAGAAGTTTTCTCTTCTGTACAGGTGCATGTGCATCTATTGCAAAGACAAATCAAGCGGAATTTGAGCATGAGTGCTCTTGGTGTGGTGCCTGCATGTTCAGTTCTATGCTAGCATCATGGCCATTTCAATACGCCAATAAGTATCCGCAATCCTCGTGTTTGATGAGACAATGCAGCCTTATATTTCGTTTTTGCACTCACAACTTTTGGGTGCAGAACCTTGTCTGGCCTCTGGCATTCCAAGGTCGGGGGCAGACTCTGTCTGTGCGTCACACTCAAGCCGGCTTGAGATTCTTTGCGTTTGAGGGGATGCGATTCATTGTCAAGGATGGCAAACTGCAGCGGGCCAGCCTGACTGTTGGGGACACCTACATGGACTTGCACCAGGTATGCAGCCAGTCATATTCATAATCATAATAATAATAATAATCACATGTTCCAGCATATACTGCAAGGTATGTGTGGCACAAGTCCTATTTCGCCAGGCAGGCTTGTCCTGAGCGTCGTGATATGGACGCCTGATGTTCAACTGTTGAAAGTCAGACAAACCAATGTCCAGATCTTCCTTGGGCGACCTGGAGGATTTGATCCATTGACTTGACCAACCTACATGACCTCATATTCATGCATGCATGCATTTGATCACTCACTTGCTCACTCGCTCATACACCCATCCATCTGGCAGTGTGTTGTGCAGTAGGCATCATTCACAGATGCACATCTGCTTGGAACTGCAAAGATCATTTTCAAGGCTATATGTGAACAGCATGCGCCTGAGATGTGGTCAAGCGCAGGCTGCAAAGAACCTGGGCAGTGCATACACCTGCTTGAAAGTGCAAATCAACTTCAAGAGTATACATGGTAGTATGTATCTGAAATGCGGACAAGTGCAGGCTGCAAAATCTTTATGTGCACCTGCCCAGAAATGTAACTACAAAGATCAATGTCAAGAGCATATATGGTGAGCATGCGTCTGACATGTGGGCAAGTGCAGGCTGCAAAAGGCCTGGGCAGTGAAGAGGCAGGCCGGAGGCTGGACTTGCTAGGACCCAACTCCATCCCCTACAAGGCGACCTCCTGGGCTCGCCTCTTTGTGGACGAGTGCTTCAGACCGTAAGCTGTGCTGCCTGTTGAAGCTATTCCCGCAACATGTTTATGTTGTGTATGTGTTTTTACTCCATGCCCTACAAGGCCACCTTCTGGGCTCGCCTGTTTGTGGATGAGTCCTTCAGACCGTAAGCTTGTATATGGTGCAGTTCGTCCATGTGTGCTTTGATGAGGACCCAAGCAGGACATGAGGTCCACTTGGACATGTGTGAAGTGTGCATGGATTCTTCAGACTACAAGCGTGTGCCATCTGTTGCTTTCACCTTTGCAAGTTGTTCTTTTGTATGTCAAAGCTTCGTCCTCTACAAAGTCACCTCCTGGGCCCGTCTTACTGTGGATGAATGCTTCAGACTGTAAGCCGTGCTGTCTATTGCAGTTTCTCTTGCAAACCGTTGTTGTTGCTTATGTGTCTTCACTCAATTGTTGTGCATGGATGCTACAGACTGCAAGCTGTACTATCTGTTGCAGTCGCTTTTTTAAGATGCATGTTTTGTGCATGTGTCCTCACTCCGTCCTCTATCTGATCACCTCCTGGGCCCGCCTCTTTGCGGATGCATGCTTCAAACCGTGAGCTTGCGCATTGTGCTGTCTTGTGCATCAGTGCTCAAATGAGAACCTGAGTTTTTGGGCATGGCTGCTTCACACCATACTGTGCAAGCATCACATCCAACAAACCCTGCATGGTGCGCAGGTTTCATATGTACCAGTACATGATGTACACTCCAGCCACGGGGAACTCCAACCTGTTTGTATCAGCCTCGGACTTGTTTGTAGTGGTCATTTGCAGCCTCATGGTATCAACATTTTCTGCTGTACGGTGATTTTGATGTTGAAACTGTGCAAGCATCATATTCAACTATGCTTGATGGATTGCAGATTTCATGTATACCAGTACATGATGTACACTCTAGCCATGTGGAACTCCTACCTGTTTGTGTCGGCCTTGGACATGTTTGTGGTGGTTCTGGCGGGACTTATCAGCATCTTCACCGCTAGACGCAGCCAGAAAGCAATTGAAAAGGTGATAGTACGTACAGGACTCCATTGTTATGCTTGCAGCAGCAGTCTTGCTTTCTTGTTTCGTTGGCCTCGGACATGTTTGTAGTGGTTCTAGCAGGACTCATCAGCATCTTCATGGCTAGACGCAACCAGAAAGCCAGCGAGAAGGTGATAATATGTACAGGACTCCATTGTATTGTACAGCAGCATCCATGCTTTGTACTCAGGAAGCAGGAAAAGGGCTTGTCAACAGCCAGACGGCCCTTGAAAAGTTGCTGCTATGTGCATGACTTCATGGCATATTTACTGAAAAGCTCGTGTTTTGATGCTCTGTCTCCAATTGTCTCTAATCAGTTTGGTCCTGTGTTAAGCCTAAGCCATTGATATTGGAAGTGAAGGGTGGAAAGCTCATTGTACACAACCATTTCAGCTTGATGCATGACTGCTCCTGTTTGCAGGTGACCAAGTACGAGACAACAGCTGAGGTTCTGAGGGACGGTCAATGGCAGGTTGTGCCATCTTGGCAGTTGGTGCCTGGTGATGTCATCAAAATCCGATCTAACTGGCTTTTACCCTGTGACTGTGTCGTCATTCAAGGTACGCTGCCATCAGCAACTTTGACTGTGTCAATTGGTCAGTGGCAGGTTGTGCCATCTTGGCAGTTGGTGCCTTGGTGATGTCATCAAAATTTGCTCCAACTGGCTTTTACCCTGTGACTGAGTCATTGTTCAAAGTATGCTGCCGTCAGCAACTGTAACTGTGTTGATATGCAAGATGTTGCGGTTGAGGTCATGTCCGACTGGCTTCTACCTTGTGACTATGTCATATGCAAGGCATGCCGCTTTAAGCAACTGTGACTGTGTTTTCATACAAGATGATGTTGTTTAGGTTATGTCCAACCAGCTTCTATCTTCTGGCTGTGTCCTCATGCAACGTACGCTGCCGTCAGCAGCTGTGCCTGTGTCAACACACAATTGACGTCAGTAAGATTGTGCCCAACTGGCTTCTGCCTTGTGACTGTATCGTCAATTAAGGTACGCTGCCGTCAGCACCTGTGACTGTGTCCACTCACAAGGAAGCCTGCTTTCAGCCACTGTCGTGAGCTCCAGTCAGTAACAAACATGACTATTAGTCGTCAGCTTTGTGAGGAAGCATAATGTTTCCTTGTGTAGTGTGGGAGTATAATGCGCTAATTGCAAAAATAGGAACATGCGCTGAAGGTGATGTTATCGACATTGCGTCAACTGGCTGCTGCCTTCTGACTGTTTCATCATTCAATTGCTGCATGCATGCAGGTGCCTGTGTGTGCAGTGAGGCCAACCTGAATGGTGAAGCCATGCCAGTGCAGAGGACACAGTGTCCTGTGAACGCCCCACCACATGCTGCTGAATTCTGAAGAAGCTGTTACACCCTTGAATCCTCGCAAAGCAAGTGCATGCAGCATTTTGACGGTTGCTGAGGTGTCTGTTACTGCATGCATGCAGGTGCCTGTGTCTGCAATGAGGCCAACCTGTGTGGTGAGGCCATGCCTGTGCAGAAGAAGCAGTGCCCTATGGATATGCAAAGACTTTGCTGCTGAAGTCTTAGGTGGCTGTTACAGCCTAAACCCTCCTTGCACAGCCATTGCATGCAGCAGTTGGTTGTCGCTCAGATCTCTGTTGCCGTATGTGTGCAGGTGCCTGTGTGTGCAATGAGGCTAACCTGAGTGGTGAGGCCATGCCAGTGCAGAAGAAGCAGTGCCCTGTGGAAGCAAAGACGTATGCTGCTCAAGGGTTGGGCAGCCGCTTCACTCTTTACTCCTCCACCACCGTTCTGCAAGCCGGCATCAACACTGATGATGCTGTCGTTGCTGTTGTCACTGCAACAGGTAGGGATCGCTGTTGTTTTTATTGTTGCCGTTGTCACTGTAATCAGAAGAAGTTGCTGTTGTCACTGCAACAGGTGAGCCTTTGCTTTGCACAGTTTTCAGGCATGAAATGCATGGGTTGCAGCTGTGGCATCAAGACTGATGATGCTATCGTTGCTGTGATCACTGCAACAGGTAGGCATTGCTGTTGTTACTGCACAAGGTGGGCCATTGCTTTGTGCTTTTTAGGCATGACCTGCACAAGTTGCAGCTGTGGCATTGACACTGACAATGCTGTCATTGCTGTTGTCACTGTGAGAGTCAGGCATTGCTGTTGTTACTGCAACAGGTGGGGCTCTGCACTCGTCAGGAATGTAACGCATGGCAATAAGACAAGGCCAGCTCCTCACCACCATCACCTTTCTGTCTTGCGTCTTGTCTCAGTGGTTTCTGATGTTGACCATTGCGTGTTGGCTATGATGGAGGCAACAAGCCAGAACCAGCTTGTGAGTATCATGACTTTTGCATCTTGTCAATGTCTCGTGACATGGATCGCAAGCAAGCTACGCTTCAGCAGATGAGATCAAATGAATGGATCTGAAGCTGTCTGCTGGCTGTTGTTTGGTGATTGCGGGCATGACAACAAGCCAAGGCCAGCTGATGAGCACCATCATCTTCCCAGCACCCATAGTCTTCAAGTACAACGAAGAGCTGCCAGCTGTCATAGCACTGATGAAAAGCATTGTGGATGATCTTATGGTGTTTGCGGGCATGACAACAAGCCGAGGCCAGCTGATGAGCACCATCATCTTTCCAGCACCCATGGTGTTCAAATATGATGAAGAGCTGCCCATTGTGATAGCGGTGTGCAAAGCATTGCTGACAGTCATTTGGTGACTGCAGGCATGACAACAAGCCGCAGTCAGTTTATGAGCACCATCATCTTTCCAGCACCCATGGTGTTCAAATACGATGAAGCGCTGCCCATTGTGATAGCAGTGTGCAAAGCATTGCTGACAGTCATTTGGTGACTGCAGGCATGACAACAAGCCGCAGTCAGTTGATGAGCACCATCATCTTTCCAGCACCCACTGTCTCCAAGTACGATGAAGAGCTACCCACTGTGATAGCACTAAGGAAGGCATTGCTGAGTACTGTTTGATGATTGCAGGCATGACAACAAGCCGAGGTCAACTGATGAGCACCATCATCTTTCCAGCACCCATGGTGTTTAAGTACGATGAAGAGCTGCCCATTGTGATAGCACTGATGGTGCTGTATGCGGTACCCTGCGCTGTATGCACCATCGCTTTCCAGTACCACAACGGCAGCTACAGTGCGTGGCCCACCAAGTTTGTGTACTGCATGGGGATTGTGAACCAGTGCCTGAACCCGCTGCTGCCAGTGGTGCTGACAGTTGGAGATGTGCAAGCTGTGCGCCGCCTCAAGGTGGGTTGCCTTTTCTCTTTGTGATGATTGCTTTGCTCACAGAAGAGTTGTCCTTGCATCAAGTCATCCCTACTCAGGGGTACCACTGCAGTCAAAATCGCTGACTGGTTCCTGACCGCCTTGTCCTTATGTCAAGAATGTCCCTGTACTGAGTGTCTTGACAACAAGAAGTCACTGTACATGTGGTCATTTGTGCATGATGACTCAATGACTGCATTCCCACGCTCTCATGGTGTGCATGCAGCTTTTTGTGCATGGTAATATGATTAGGTACAGCGAGCATCTCACACAGAATTTGGTAAGGCAAAGGTGAATGCAATCAAACACCGTTGCCTTAAGAAGCCGTGCCTGAGGCCGCTGTTGGTGGTAGTGCTGACTCTGTCTGGACCCGTGCTGCATTGCCATGGCTTGCTGTTATGATCACTGCGCCAAGTGACTATTCAATGAACCAAACAAGCGGGTGCTGCACTGTAAGATTGTGTCTCCCATGGTCTGCACACAATAGTGCAAGCAGCCACGCCTGAGCAGCATGCAACAAACAAGAGTGACTGCACTCAAAACATGTTGGGTGTCAGTGTGCAGAAGCAGACAATCACGATGCACTGCAGGCCATGTGGATGTATTGCCTGGACCCACGCCGCATTGCCATTGCTTGCTGTTGTTAACACGGCAGTAAACACGTGGATGCTGCATTGCAGGCTATGGGGATCTACTGCTTGGACCCTCGCCGCATTGCCATTGCCGGCAAGGCACGCATCTTTGCCCTGGACAAGACAGGCACCGTCACTCAAGCCTGGCTGGACTTCCTTGGAGTACAGCCTACAATCGGTAAGCTTACTAGTCATTGGGCACTGTCACTGGGGGCTGTTCCTAGGTACTGTCACTGATGCTGGACAGGAGTGCTGTCATTGGGTGCTGTTGCTAGGTACTGTCACTAGGTTCAGGTACAGTGAGCAATTCTGTTACTGATGATTGCATTAGTCACCAAAAAAGTTGCGTTTGTTTGTAATCACAGCATCAGAAATGATATCTGGTTTGTGCTCAGGTGCAAAGCTGGGCCCACTACAATATCTCAACAGGTCCAGTCACATACAAGCAGACACAGAACTTCTGTGGGGTTCGCCCACTTGTCATGTCGCACAACAGCTGATGCTGTGTTCTGTCGCATTCAACCACAGCATCAGAAGTGACAACCGCTTCTGTTTCCAGGTGCAAAGCTGGGTCCACTACACTATCTTGACAAGTTTGGCCACATTCAAGCAGACACAGAACTGCTATGGGGCTTGGCAACCTGTCATGCAGTAACACAGGCTGATGCGGGTCTGGTGGGAAACCAAGTTGAAGTTAAAATGTTTGCCAGCACTGGTTGGAAGTTGATAGAAAGCAGCGGTGCGGCTGCTAGAGTGCAGCACCCAACTGATCCACAACAGCAGCTGACCATCCTGAGGGTGAATGAGTTCGAGCATGGCAGAAGGAGCATGAGTGTGGTTGTGCGTGATGACAGCACTGGGGAACTGCATGTGTTTTGCAAGGTGAGCTCATGATCAACAGATCTACAGAATTGGTGTAGTTGTAGAGCACTTAGTAAAGGTGAAGGGGTTTGACCATGGCAGAAGGAGGATGAATGTGTAGATCAACCACTTTGTTAACAACGAAGGCTCATCATGAATGTGGTCCTGCATGATGATAAAATGGTGAAGGGTGCATGATTTTGAGCATGGCAGAGGGAGCTTGACTGTGGTTGTGCATGATGACAGCATGGGAGAGCTGCATGTGTTCTGCAAGGTAGGCATGCAAGGGTTGCAATGCTCATGTCACTGTAGAGCAATCAGTATGATGACAAGAAAGGCTTAACATGAGTGTGCTGGTGCGTGATAACAGCACTGGAGATTTGCATGTGTTCTGCAAGGTAGGCTTCTCAAGCCTGCAACCTTGTGTTAGCTGTAAGCAAATGGTATGATCATGACATCATCAGCCTGCCTTGCGCACTTTCACGATGAGAGTCCCAATGACAATTGTGATCAAGCATCCGCACATTGGCACGGTCAACTGTAGGCAGAATATCAATCAGCCAGTGAAGCTACAGTGTGTAGAGTCTACCAGCAACATGCATTATGTTTGCATGATCATCAGCAGTCATGAGTGACATGGTTGTATTTTGTGCAGGGGTCGTTTGAGCAGGTTGGTGAGATCGCCTCTCAGCAGTCAGTCCCATCAGAGTACCTGCAGACTGCTCAGCAGTATGCATCAGAGGGTTGCTATGTCTTGGCCATGGCACACAGGTCAGTCAATGTATTGACATCTGCATATACAATGCTAGCATGACTCCGCACCCCTTTGTACACCAATTTACGCCAGAAAACAAAGCTGCACAGATGCATGCACGTTTTGCACTCAGTACCACAGTATGTATCAGAGGGTTGCTATGCCTTGGTTATAGTACACAGGTCTTGGGTATGGCACACAGTTCAGTCACCGCATTGATTGCCGTCCCAGCTGTCACTGACTCCTTTGACCTGCAGCAAGTTATCAGGGGAAACTATATCACGCTTGGTCAAGCTGTGTCTCAGTAAGAGCACAGCTGAAAGATGTAATGTGCCCAGACAGATGCATGCTTTGCACTCAACATGATAGCATGCATCAAAACCCTTACCAGTTTTAGATCGCGCGTCAACTGTTCACGAATGGGATTATTTACCAGCAGGCTTGTGCATGACATTCAGACAGCAATTAGCACTTGAAACACCTATTTTGTGCCAGAGAGAAGCTGTAATGCAGCACAAACCTTGTTTTCATTGTGTTCATTGTATTGCAGGCAGCTGGAGGGAGTGACCCTGGAGCAGGCTATTGCGCTGCCCAGAGAGCAGCTGGAGCAGGGTCTGCACCTCCAGGGTCTGTTGCTCTTCCGCAATGAGCTCAAGCCTGACACACCACAAGCCATCTCAGACCTCAAGCAGGGTCAGGTAACATGCTTCTCATCCCCTTCAAATATTAGAAGTGTGGACGACCATGAGGGTTTTGACATCACTTAGCCATGCCCAAATGCGCTCTGTCTTGCAAAGCTTGCAGCACTGCAGCTCAACCCCTGCAGGACAGTTTCACTCGTTTGCATCAATCATGTCTCCACTGGAACAATTGCAATGCATCAGTCAGTGATAATTACTGTCTTGAAGACCTGCATGTGATGTGGTGACAGAAGTGGTCTTGCCAGCAGGCAGGTTTCATAACTGTAGGACTTGTAACACTGCTTGCTGGACTCAAATGGAAAGCCACCATGACTGATGGCTAGAAGCTGTCTGCTGTGGGCATCGGTGACACCAATGATGGTGACAGGTCAAGGGCACATTGCTCGACTGGACTTGACTCACAGTCAGAAGCACACAGCACTAATCTGGCACAACTGTAGATATGCAATCGATATGATCCTGATTTTTGACATCAATGCAATCATGACATTTGGCTAAGACCTGTGTGTTGTGGGCATAGGTGGGGCCAATGATGGTGACAGATGACAGCGCTCAGTGTGGGCACTACATCTGGGCAAGCCTCTGGCAGTCATGACAGGCAAAGGACACATGGCTTGGCTTCATTCTTGTCTTAACCACTATCAACCATGCTTTGACTTCTGGTTTCAAACTTGGTGGGTGTGGGCACAGGTACAACCAGTAATGGTGACAGGTGACAGCGCTCAGTGTGAGCTCTACATTGGGCAAGTGTGCGGCACTTATGACTGGCACAGGAGACAAGGCTTAGCTTCCCTTGACTTGCCCACTCAATCTGGGCTTAATCAGTATTGCCTTGTTTGTTCACTTCTGATGACAATCTTGCTGGGTGTTGGTGCAGGTGCGACCATTGATGGTGACAGGTGACAGCGCTCAGTGTGGGCACTACATCGGGCGAGCTTGCGGCATGGTCGCAGAGGGGGCTGATGTGCTGTTGGCAGATGTTGGGCTGGAGGGAGAGGTGACTTGGTCCTTTATGGGCGCCAATAGTCAGGAAGCCAAGCTACAAACCTCTTTCACCACTGTTCAGGTGGGTCTTGCTACTGTTTCTGACTGCTGCTGCCTTTGGGATTTGCTGTTCTTGGGGTCTGTTGTGTTGCAAGTGTGTTGCGGTCTAATGCAGTCCGCTGTTGTTGGGGTGTGTTGTGACACAACTGTTTGTTGTTGAGCCTGAGGGAGAGGTGACTTGGTCCTGTATGGGCACTAACAGTCAGGAAGCCAAGCTACAAAGCTCTTTTACTTTTGTTCAGGAGGGTCCTGCTGCTGCTGGTGACTGCTGCTGTCAGCGTTTACTGCTATTGGTCTGTTATGTTACACGTGTGCTGCCCCCTGGTATGGTCTGCTGCTGTTTGGACTGCTGCTGTTGGGGTCTGTTGTGTTGCAAGTGCGTTGCTGCCTTCTGGGGTCTGCTATTGTTGGGATTTGTTGTGTCACAAGTGTCTGTTGTTGGGCCAGAGTGAGAGGTGGCCCAGTCTTGCAAGGAAGTATGCAGTCAGGACGGCAGACTACAAACCTGTTTCAGCATTCAACAGGTGGGTCCTGCTGCTGATGGTGACTGCTGCTGCCGAAACCTCCTGTGTTAAAAATGTGCAGCTGCAAGCAAGCACTGCTTGTCTTATGTTTGAGCAGTCTTTGGTGACTGTAAGCATTGGAGAAACTCAGTGCTTGGCAAGCAGCCTGTCCAGATCTCTAGCCATTAGGAGACATTTGGAACAATTTTCATGGTGATTGCTGCAGGTATTGCAAGAGCAGCGCTCAGCGCTACAGAAGCAGCTTTTGGAGCTGGCAATCACTGGGGCAGCTTTTGAGAAGCTGCGGCAAAGTGAAGCTATGGAGCAGCTGCTGCTGCACACTCGCATCTTCGCTCGCTTCTCTCCTGATCAGAAGGTAATACCATGCCAATCTTGTGACTCAGCAACATCTGAGGTCACAATATCATGAGTCAGCTCACCATGCGCTCGTCAAGATGTGACGCTCTTGAGCAGTGCACTTCTAATGGTTCAGCATGTGCACAGACCAGGTTGCTTGTTGACAGTTGCTTGGTGACTACACGTACCTAGAAAGGTCTTTGAGCCTAAATAGCATGCGTGTTTACATTAGAATATGTGTGTGTGTGGTGTCACTATCATCACACAGGATTGTATAGCATGTTTGGTTACGTTTTGTTGCATGCTTGCGATACTGCAATTGCATTGAGCCGTCCATGATCTACATTATCTACATACTCTTCGACATTACATTTCTGGCAGACTCGTTGCTGCATGGCCGCATCAGCACATGCACAGGGTGCACAGACTTCAATGACGATGTGCCTGCAGGACTTGTGCTACACACACTCAGCACTTATGCTGCAATGTGTAATATGTTGTCATCATCAAGCTTGCATGCAGGCAGAAGTGATGGCAATGCATCACATGCACATCATGCACAGACTCTACTGGCAATATGCCCGCAAGACTTGTGTCACACACACCCAGCACCTGTGCTAGAGCGTGTAATGCGTGATGATCATAGAAGGCATTGGCTCTGTTTTTCAGGCAAACTCTGATCAGCTGCCTGTGGTTGCTAGACACAATCACCTGTGCTCCCAAGCCGAGAAGCCTGTAGAGTCACACCTGGCTCCCTGCCCTAGACTGTTAAATTTATCCATTAATAGATCGATTGCTTACACTTGCGTGCAGGCAGAAGTGGTGGCAATGTATCAGAGGGCAGGGCTGGTTGTGGGCATGTGTGGTGATGGAGGCAATGACTGTGGAGCCCTTAGGGCAGCTCACGCAGGGCTGGCCCTCAGTGATGCCGAAGCCTCCCTTATCTCCCCCTTCACCAGCCAACACAAAGCTGTAATGCCCTTGCACTCTGCATGCACTGTTCATGAGTCACCCTGATCTCGCCTTTCATCAGCCAACACACAACAGTGCCAATCATCACATCCAGGGATATGCCAAGCATCCCAAGCATCTTCAGTCTTATCAAGTATGCTTGAGGAACTTTTGCAACACATGGCAATTGCAACTGCAATGCGTAGCAGCAGACCAATGCTCCAAAATGACATGTGACCAATTAATGTCACCAGGCTATATTCATCACTTTACATGCCGCCCTGTTACATATTACATCTGAAATTGTCACCTACAATGTAGACGCGCATGTGACGTGTTCAGCATTGCAATCCGTTGAAGCATGCAACTCAAGTAGCTGCCCCCTGGTGCGTTTGTTCATTGTTCAGTCATCCAGAAGATCTCTGTATCTGTAAACACAGAATGTCTGCTTTGCGAAAGTCATACCAGTGTCTATACAAACAACACTCCTGTGCTGAAGTAGTGGGTGTGCAGGTGAGCAGCACAGTGGAGCTGATGAGGGAGGGGCGCTGTGCTCTGCACACACGCCTCGCTGTTTACAAGTTCCTCATTGCTTACGGTCTTCACTTCTCTGTCCTCAATATCGCCTGCTACTGGTGAGTGCCATTACTACTTCTCTGTCTGGTGTCTGGCATAGAGTCTGTACTATACTGTAGACCGTAACATATAGAGCACTGTAATCTGCTGGACTGTGCTCTGCACGCACACCTCGCTGTTTACAAGTTCCAGATTGCTTACGGCCTTCACTTCTCTGTCCTCAGCATTGCTTGCTAATGGTGCGTACCGTTACTAGTTCTCTGTCTGGTAGCACAGACTCCATACTGTTTATGTACTCGTGACAAAATTTGCTAGGCAGGCGTTGAAAGCCAACGAAGGTGCATACAGGCGCAATGAGCTGCCTCCATGCAAACCTGTCAGAAGCTGTTTTGAACCAACCACAACTGTGTCACATAGAGCATTGCAATCTGCTGCCATACGCTTGTCCGGGTGTGGCTGATCTCTCTTGAAGTGGTTGGTTGCAAGTGGCCTTCACTGCTCTGTCCTCAGTATCGCCTGCTACTGGTGCGTACTTTTACTACTTGTCTGTCTGGTAGTATAAAGTGACTTTTCTTTGTCATGACTGCTTTGGGTACCAAGATAATTTTATTTGTGTCCTTGTCTTCACTGAGACGTGCCATTGCGATCAGAGGACAGTTATTGGTTCCCAATTGCATTATCCTTACATCAAGAGTGTTCATACATTGAGTGTCCTTACAAAGAGAATTTTGCATCAGCCACAGATGGCATGTTGCTGTAGGTATGGGATTGTGCTGAGCCAGATGGTGTTCATCTCCATTGACATCTTTGCCACCATCTGCCTGGGTTATGCCATGACCCTAGCTAAACCTGCCAGGTCAGCAATCTTCCCCTGCTGTGAACGACATTTGTCTGATCCTCAGCCATGCATGAGCACTGTATGTGTGCAATGGCATCACCGTCATGCATCTCAGGCTGTTCATGAGCACAAATGCTGCAGCACACTTTTGGGTTTGCTGGATGCGTGTTGGCAGTGACATTTGTGCCCTGCTGTTGAGAGTTGGAGGATTGAGACAGTTTGCAAGCAGCGTCGTCCTGTGCTGACTTGAACCATTTATGATGAATGTGGAGGCTTCTTACATCATGGTGTGATGTAGGAGGCTAGGCAGCATTTGCCCCACTAGCAGCCTGTTGGGGCCCCAAACCATCTTGTCAGTGGTCATGTTGATGCCTTTGTCATGCAAGATCATGCAGCAAAGTTGACCCACACCTGTTGGAAAACATGAAACCATAGCTGCATATATGTTGGTGTGTTACAGGAGGCTAAGCAGCACTCGCCCCACCAGCAGCCTGTTGGGGCCCCAAACCATCCTGTCAGTGGTGGGCATCTGGGTCCTTAACGTCTTCTTCCTGGTTGCTGGCTTCTGCTACATGCGTAATCAGGATGGATACGTGCTATGGCCAGCCTCGTAAGTCACTCCCTCCTGTTGTGCATGCTATCTTGGCTTCAGCTGATTTGTATGTGAATTTGCTGTTGCTGCAGCAGCTGCTGCTGCTGCTGTCATGGTCATGCTGTTGTTGTAGATACCTTATCTGTTGTTCATGCTGCTCTGAAATCAGCTTCCTGTCGCTGTCGCTGTTGCTGATGTCAGAACACAGCAGTTTGACTGTGAATTTTCGCGGGTCCTGTTCTGCTTTGTTGATTCTAGCTGCTGTGTTGGATTGCAGGCTGGCTCTGGAGGCGGAGTGGTGGGTTCTGGGCGACAATTGGGAGAGCACAGTGCTGTTTGTGGTGGTATTCTATCAGTACATCAGCTGTGCCCTAGTCTATTCCTTCGGATCCTCTTTCCGCCTCACCTTGTTCTACAACTGGGCTGTTGTGGTGAGCTACTGCCTTGCTCACATTGAGCTGCAACACATGTCAGCAAACAGTCCTGTGGGTCCTCTGTTCTTTAAGCGGGCTGTTTGGCGAGCTGCTGTTTAGCTCGCATTGACCTGCAATACGTGTCAGCAGTCACCCCTTTGGGTCATCCTGCTGACTCACCCGGCTGTTGTTGTGAGCTGCTGCCTTGTCCACACGACTCTGCAATTGATTGCCTTGTCTTTGAGGCCAACCCTGATCAGCTGCCTTTGGTTGCCAGACACACTCATCTGTGCTTGCAAGCCAGGAAGTCTGCTGAGTCGCATCTGGCGCCCTTCTTTGGACTGTTGATCATGTTGATTGATTGCTTGATTGAAATGGTGACAGACACATTTATCGCCTGTTATGCAGCCCATCCCTTGTCTCTGTGTACCTGCAGGGTCTATGGGCAGGGTTGATGACGCTGTGCAGTCTGCTACTGCTGCTGCCGCCCAGCAGCTTTACTCATCATTGGCACATGGCCAGCGAGCAATTCAACTCTGCCAATGACTACTCACCTGTCTGGGAAGCTTACAGAGTGAGTCATCTGCCCTATACTTATGCACCTGCCTTGTACTTATGCGCCTTACACTTTTAGTTATGCACCTGAAGTTCAGGTGCTCATGGTGTTCCTTCCAGTGTTTGGTGCATGAGACTGCATCAAATTGTGTACTTGCCGAAGACGCAGTCAATATCTGGCCAGTGTGACGTGAAGGGTGGAAGCTGTTAGGCATGACAGCTTTGGAAGTGTATGTCACTCATGTCGAAGCAGTTGTCAATGCATGCGTTGTTTGGCATGGTTGTCTGCTCCTGGAAACACCATCAGACATGCCCTTATCTGAGAGCAACATTGCTGCATGACACAATCAAGCATAACAACTACGCAAAACAGACTTTGTTTGTAGAAAGATGCTGTGCTGTGCTGTGCTGTGCTGTGCTGTGCTGTGCTGTGCGAAAACATGGTAATGCAACATGAGGCCTCATTGCATTGTGCTGCTTTCAGGAGGAAGGCTTTCCAGAATCGCCTGGCATGTCTTTTGACTTCAGAATTAAGCTGTTTGCACTGTGTATTGGCAACGTCCTTGTCATGATACTGTGGCAGAAGGTGAGTTGCTACTTCTGAGCAATTACAGTTTGATGTAAGGACAATTTTCTTGGTGACCACAGCAGTTGTCATCAAGAGAAAACACTGCATTTGTCAGTCCTGCCAGCATCTAAGACTGTCCTGCAGAACAATGCAAGTCGCTGCCACTTGAAGTCTTCGACAAGGCACCAGCAATGTACTTGAATTGTTGTTGTCTCCTTGGTGCATGTGCAGTTTCTGTCAGGTTTTGCAGTCATGCTGCTGCCACTATGCCTGGAAAGCTGTCTTGTCAACCTGCTGATGCTTTCTGGGCAGGCCTGTCATGCTGCAAAGCCATTGCAATCGCAGCATCTTTTTACAGGTTGTTACAATGTGATCTTGACTTTCTGTCCAATCCTCATTCTCAATTTGGGGGTTTTAGCTTTCACATGACAACTTCCTACAAGCCCCTGCAATCACATCATATCACGTCATGCTGAGTTTTGTGCTGCAATAGCTTTCACATCACACCTGCCTGAAAGCCCCTGCAAGCACAGTATATCACATTACGCTGAGTATCACATCATATCACGTTGTGCTGAGTATCACATCATATCACATGCTGAGTGTCGTGCTGCAGTTTGTGGCTGAGGGCATTGGCTCAAGAGCTTTGGCACGCATATTCCCATCAAAGCGTGTCAAGCTGCAAATGTGAGCAGCAGCAGCAACAGCCACCAATCATCTGCAGGCTTTTGTCGGCTTGCAAAAACAGCTGAATGTCAAGCTGCAAATGTGAGCAGCAGCGGCCATCAATCAAACTGAGGACTTAGTTGCAATCAGCTGGCTATCTTACGGCCATGTGTCTAATGACACACCATATGCATGTCATAGCGTGCTGGAGTACTGGGCACGAAGCAGTGCATGTTTTTGCATATTGCAAATGCAGTTTTTGACTTGACCAAACCAATTTTGTCTGACTGTGCTTCCAGTGCTATTATGATAGCTGCTTGAAGCCGTGCTGCAGTGCGATATACGATGATTTACGCCTATCTTCATGTTACATGCATCCGTTGACAACTTCTCAGGTTTACCAGCAAGTCGTGCTGTGGTCAAATCACAAACTTCTTTGGTTCGTAGGATGCGCGCTGGTGGTCAGGATTACTTTGTCATGAAACAGCATGAATTTTACAGACAACAAATTTAAACTGGTTTGTTCTCTGTAATTTAAATTGGTTTGTTCTCTGTAATTGTATTCATAATATCAGCTGATGAAAGTGTGTGCATACTGCTTGCGCCTGGTCTGCTGGCCATGCTTGACGGTTATGTTGATTGATACACCATGCTTCAGATGCAGTGGCGCTTTGCTCACGATTGCTCGTTAAATTGCTTGTGAAATTTGGCTGGCGTTTCGCCATTGAAGCGGTTTGGCGGTTGGCGTTTCGCTACTCGTACTCGTTTCGCTCTCCGCGACTTCGTGTAGCGAGGCATCAGGGTGGCGCCCGGCGCCCCAACAGTTGTGCTACAAGTTCTGTAGCTGGACTGTTGCAGCTTGGCCTATTGTTCCTGGTGTTCTTTGCATGCTCTGACGAGCTCTCGATACCGGTTGTACCATGGCTCAAAGTCCAAGCGCGGAGACAAGGCTTCAAGCTTCCCGTTGCTTCGCGCCTTATCCTCTTTCCACCAGGGAGAGCCTGCCGTGGCAAGCTGTGAACAGCACCCTATTGCTTTCAGACGGGATAGCGCAGGTCAACTTAGCTTACCTGCCCGCATATGCATGGCCAATAACACCTTCGGGCTGAACCTGAGCCGTTGCGAATCGTTTGTTGCAGTGGAAAGGAGTACGCCTCATGTACCTTCAGCTTCTGCAACACCATCGAAGCGTTTTCAGTTTCGCCAGGGACTCGAAAGCTCCCTGCTCCCCGCCTGCCACAGTAGGTGACCCGATGTCGCTCACAGAACCCGGGGCTGTCATCAAGCGGCTTGTCCAGATGCTGGAGACGCCTGTGAGCAAGCCTCAAGAGGTTTTCCCTGAGGCTGATTGGGGGAGCTCAACTTCACCAAGCATCGTTCGAACTCAGATGGCGGGAATGCTCCTTAGCATACTTGTCATCCTCAGCCTTGGTGGTGACCAGGTTCTGCAGCAGCAGCTGCAGGAGGCGGGTGCTGTGCAGCTGTTGTGCAAGATGGCTATTGGCATGGCAAAGGGCCATCATCACCCTGACATCACACCAAGTGCACAACAGACATGGGAGGAGCGCCAAGATGTCCAATCAAAGCTGCATGATCTTTACAAGTATGACTTCCCACTTGTGCTGCTGCATCGCTGTTGACCCTGACACCACATCAAGCACACAGCAGACCTTTGAGGACCGCCAAGATGACTAATCAAGGCTGCATAACCTTTACAAGCGTGACTTCTCACTCAAGCTGCTGCATTGTTGTATTTGCAATGAATTGTTGTGTCAGATGATGATTTCAACATTATGCATCAATAGTACAACTGATCCATACCTCCTTTGCATGTCATGTACGCCCCTGACAGCTGGTCTTCTGCAATCATGACTGCATAACACCATATGCATGTTGTTGCTAGCCGCTTTGCTGGCTGATGGTGCATTGCTGGCTCATGATGCTCCTGTATAGTGAATGCTTGGTGGCAGATTGATTGCGCCTGCACCTGCAGCATGTGGTGTCTCTATCAGCACACACAATGTACATGAGCAGGATATGAGTAGAGGACGCATTGCCAACTGATATTGCTGCTGTACCGTCAATGTGTGGTGACAGATTGCTTCTGCCTGCACCTGCAGCATGTGCTGTCTCTTTCAGCACACACAGTGTTCATGCGCAGGATATGAGTAGAGAACGCATTGCTGGCTGATGTTGCTCCTGTACAGTCATTGTGTGATGGCAGATTGATTGCGCCTGCACCTTCAGCATGCGTTTACACAATGCTGATGGCAACAAATTGAAGCTCCTGCGCATCATGTACCTGTGTCTATCAGCACAGACGCCGTTCATGAGCATAACATCGGTAGAATCGTGCCACAAGATGGTGGACTCAACATTGTTCATCCCACTGTCTTGTCTCTACTGGACGCACGTCGCTCATTTTGCTGCACTCCATGCATGCTGTGCTGCATCACTTCAGCATGCATACAATGCTGTGTGGCAGCTGCTTCACGTTGCTCACTTCAAGTTGTTCGGAACACCACTGATCTTGGATTGTCTGTGCAGCAATGCTTGCCATGTCATTGTTCACAGAAACTGGCATGCTTGGTGTTCAATACCACTACTTTGGGTATGCATTGCAGGCATGTTTGACATGTGCTTGCGTCATCTGGCATTGGCTGTTTGGGTACACATTGCAAGCATGTCTGACACTGACAAAACTTGACATTGTCTGTATGACCTCCCCTTGGGTCTCGCAGATATTAGTAATGAATGATTGATTGATCGATTTGTGTTTGATGCCTTGTAGGCTGATCCCAGTTGCAATTGTCTCCATTTGCCAGGCCACAACCAGTCTGGACTCATTCATGTCAGATCTGGATCTCACCTGCACTTCACTCAGTCGTATCAGGCAGTAGCAGAACAAGTCACTGACATTGGACTGTTTGATGGGTTGTAGGCTAATTCCCATGGCACTTGCCAACAATTGCCACGCCACAGGCAGTCTGGACTCCTTCATGTCAGATTTGGACGTCACCTACACTTCACTCAGTGCTGTCAGGCAGAAGCAGAACAAGTCACTTGCGGCCAGATTGAAGGATGATCTCACCGTCTTGCAGCACATGCAACTCAACGCAGCAGTAGACAGCAGTGCAGCAAACACGTCAGCAGTGCAGCCCGCAAGCATGCAGCAAGTAGCAAACGCTGTCACCATGAATGCAAACAGCTATCTCCACGACTTACAGCGCGCCTATAAGAGTGTGATCTCCGGCTACGATGAGAACCAGACAGGGAACTGCCTGTACTGGCTACACAAGAACCCATGCCTAGCTGTGTCAGACGAGGTTCAGGAAGATAGTATTGAGATTCAGCATGAAGCAGGGGCAACAGTAACAGCAAAGAAGAAGACACATTACGGCCGACGGGCAGCAACGATTTTCCTTTGCGCTGGTGCAGCAGTTTATGTCAGCATCTTGGCTGGTATGGTGTTTTCTTACGGTTTCATGGGTGGAGCGACAGACACGTTTGAGTCCCATAAGAATGGCAGCTGCAGCAAGTCTGCGACTGTACAGCTGGCGCCAAAAGGCAGGTCTTCACATGGCTTGTGAGCCATGTCAACCACAGTCTGGACTTCGCCGCTTCCTAAGCAATGATGATACTCAAGAGTCTAAGCTGATCAGCAGCAGCATTAGAGTATATATACCTAGCAAGGCTTTTGAGCCTGACTAGCATGCGTTCTGGCAGATAGATTTATAGCAGCATTGGGCACATGATATGTGATAGCAGTTCAAGGATCAGATTTGTAAGGTGCGTCAGAGTGTCGATTGTAGCTTCTACAGCATTGACAGTTTCCAACATTAGACAAGACTAGAGTGCATGAAAGTTTGGCTTCAATCTTGAATATGGATAATTTGAAAGCTTCTCCAGGTGACTTAGCAGTGTCTAGACCGCGAGACTGACACTGGCTGGCACTGCATTAGCCCAAGTGAAATGTGGTACAATCCTGTCCCTCAAAAGCGCTTCTGGGTAATGCTCAATTGCTGTATAAGATGCTGGGTGTGCTAGATGCATGGCAGTGGCCATGCTAATGCCAGTGCTGCTTCAGAGCTTTCAATGCACACTGCTTCCTGAGTCTATGGGCATGTCTGGAAGCAGTGTGATGCTTGCATTGTGAAGTGTCTGGTTTCAGTGCTCCTTGCAAGGTTTGAGAGTCATGTATCAAGGTTTGAGACTCATGTAGCCAAGTGCTGAGCAACATTCAATTTACTGTAAGGAAAGCAATGAGGGTCTGCTCTCCACTGCCCCCACCTCCACCTACCGGTATGCAGTTGCTATAGTGCACGGCAAGCGCATGCGATCAGCATTATCACTACGGATCCTGGGGTTGCTGCAGTATCATTCGGGCGAGCACGCAGTGGGCAGACATGACAAGAGATGCAAATCGACGTGCCGGTGTTGATCACAACCCGTGGACCTGGAACATCTTGCCCGGCATCGTCTTAGGCTTTGCGAGCCATTGGGTGTTGACGAAATATATAGAAGGCAAGGTGACCTTGAACGCCCTCTGCAGGGACAGCTGTGATGCCCATGATCCCTGACTATAGCGCTACTTCAGGAAAACAGGCTAGGCGACTCCACAGACGAGGACGATGACGACGAGGTCCTGAGTTCAGTGCAAGCACCCGATGAGGAACTGAAAATGGTATGAGTGGTACTCATCACATGAGAATGGCGTGGAATGTTCTGAATGAGTGTGCAGTACAGCTCTGCCAGCAGCTCTTGACAATTGTTCTGCCTGCAGATCTTATGCGTGAACAAAGAACTAGGCATGCGAGCCGGCAAAATAGGTAAGATGCTGCCAAATTCGAGGACCCATACCATGTGTCTCGAGCAGCATCTGAAATTGCCTCCATCTTGCATGCTTCAAAAAGCCAATCAGAATACTGATTGAAGCCAGTTATAAAACAAAGTTATACGTATGCTTGCAGCTGCACAATGTGCACATGCTGCCGTGGGCGTCGTCGAGAATATGCGGAGGCATAACGAGCACTTGCTGCAGCAGTGGAAAACATATGGAGCTGCCAAGATTGCAGTTCAATGTCCAAATCAACAGCAGCTGGTAAGCAATCATGCATCCGCACATGCAATGCAGCGTTCGGCTCAGTGCCCAATGCTGTTTCAGCTATGCTTCACTGTTGATTGTGCACTCATTATGCTGACATGTAGCGACTGCCAAGTTCAGGCAAACTTGACTTGTGTTCAATGCTGCAATTGGCTCAGCGCCAAATGTTGTTTCAGTTATGCTTACTTGTTAGCTGTGCCGTCAGTATGGCTGCATTCAGTCATGCTGAGTTCAGTCGAACTTGACTTGATTTCATATTTGCGTTTGGCTCAGCGTCAAACGCTATTTCAACTATGCTTGGTCAATTGTGCAGTCATTAGGGCTGCATTCAGTGACTGCCAAGATCAGGCAAATTTGACTCGTCTTTGCTGGAATGCTTGCAGCTGGAAATACAAGGATTGGCTAGAGAGAAGGGCATTCCTAATTATCTTGTGACTGATGCGGGTCGAACACAAATTGCAGCTGGCTCAATGACAGTGCTTGCCTTGGGGCCATGGGGCAAGAGTCAATTAGACCAACTGACAGGTCACCTGAAGCTGGTTTGAGAGTCAAAGCTTGGGCATGGTAGCATCTGCATGACCACTCAGACCTAAGCTGATGCATGTGCCTCACACGTCTTGACTGGGTATAGTAATTACAATTGTTGCTGCTGAGGCTGCTGCATCTGTATGAGGCTGGTTTAAGTTGAAGAAAAGTCAGGCTAAGCCTCAGCTTGATTGCTGCGCATTCAGCCCCTGGAGCAGACCTAGGAAAGCTCCTGGTCTCCTTGCTGATGCTCAAACGAATGCTGACGCGCTGTATCAGCGCAGTGTTAGTGCTGATACAGCACTGCAAAAGAGGCCAAATTTGCACAGTATTGTGCAGGCAGGTCCTTGCCTAGGGGTTCTAGGGGTTGCCTAGGCAATGTTTCTCAGTTGCCAAAGAGGACCGTGTCAGCAGATTGCGGCTTTTATGCTGACATCAGCAGCTACTTGAAACGTTACCGCTGCAGCATGGGAGAGGCGTCAACCTCTTGCAATCGCACAGCTGATGATTGACTAGTAATTTAAACGCTTGTTTGTGCTCGACACAGCAGCACACAGACAAGTGCAGAGGTGTATCTTTCCATGCCATCAGGGCACAGGGTGACCTAGCACCAACACTTTAATGATGAAAAAGTCTGGGAGCAATGCATAGAAATTTGCATTAAATTGGGAGGAATGCATTAAATTTTGCTCTAGACAAAGCGGCCCAAGTTGGCATTCAATCAGCATGCTGTAATCATCTTCGCCGATGCAGGCACATGACAAAACAGAACGTCATGGAAAGCCATGGCCAGCGTAGCTGGCAGGATCAAAGAAGACGCGATGCCTGCAGTTGTAATCAATGAGTCATAACAATCTTGGTGACACGTGTTCGGTCACATGACAGTTACGTACTTTGCACGCACCACCTCTCAGAAGCCAAACGCGAAGGTCATGCTCTTCGGTCCGATACGAACGCTACAGGATTCAGCATCGCTCTTCTAAGTCTGCATTTCACACATTATGTAAAATCTGTCTAATTGCCGGCTTGGTCTAGTCCCGTGCTGTTCCGTGGCCTCGACTTGCATATCATAGCATCACATGCAGTCAGGACCTGAGACCAGCGATGAGGAGATCGTATGCAGGATTTGCCGTCTCGAAGCAGAGCCAGACAATCCTCTGTTTCACCCCTGCAAGTGCTCCGGCACCATCAAATTTGTGCACCAAGACTGTTTGAACCAGTGGCTGAAGCACTCAGGTCACACACATTGTGAGGTAGAATTGCTCGCTACAGCATGCAATACGTTGGCGTGCAATGCAAATGACTTTCAACGCACAAAACACAGTATGTGCGCAAGGCACATGGCTCCTGATATGCTCCTTTTTGTGCAGGTGTGCAAGCATCAATTCTCCTTCACACCTCTGTATGCAGCAGATGCACCCTCGCGCCTGTCCTGGTTTGAGCTGCTGTGGGGCCTTGGTGTCAAAGGGGGCAAGGGGCTGCATGCTGGATCAAGGGTGTGTCCCAAAGTCGCTCTACTGCTGCCTTTGTTAAGTTGTTAACTTGATAATGTTGTTGTTATTGCTGGGGTCATGTTCTGCATTAGGAGCGTGCAGCTGATGCCCAGCAGTGTGCAGCAGCTTTGGGCTGTTTGTATCACAAGCATGCAGTGCTTTGGCAGCAAGCACCACACTGCGTGACCATCAGCAGTTTCATACGCTAAAGCAAGCTATCATTGAACATGCTGGTGACAGTTGTGACCACCATACTGCGGTGATCATCAGCAGTCTCATATGCTGACCCAAGCCCTCATTGAGGATGCATTTGACAGCTGTGTTTGCTCTACAGGTCCTCCTTGTTATGTTTGTGTGGTTATCTGTGGTGCCGTTGTCAACATGCTGGCTGTGGCGCCTAGGCTTCACCAGGTCTCTAGTTGAGGTCAGTACAGTATCTGCGCTTTATGAGAACTGCTCTGAAATTAACATAATTTTCCGTAGACATACTTGCTCTTGATAATGACTGCTTTGGTAACCAGAATAGTTGTCCTTATACAATACTTGCTCTTTACAACATCTGCTTTGTGTACCAACACAATTGCCGTGACATCAAGTTGTCCTTCTCCAGAGATGCCAGTGCAGTCAAAATGTACTCAATGGCTCCCGGTTCCCTTGTCCTTACATTGAGACTGTCTTTTCATTGTATTACAAAGAGAAACCAGAGAACAGCTGCTTGCTCATGCTTTGCTCAGGCAAATTCTGCAGGTTGTTGAGATGTTGATTACAACAAGACGCTGACTGTTTGTACATGCAGGCATTTGACACTGTCAAGTCTAGAGTGCATCCAGTGCTGATCTTTGCGGACTGTGTTCAGGTAGATCTCTTTGAACTCTTGTGTAGCACGCTGCTAGCTGATGGTCATACTTGCTCATGCGGCATCGCTGTTTCATGCATTTGACATCAGCCATTCCAGGAATGCTTTTTGCATGCATTCTGGCCTTTGCAACTGCATTGAACAGGACTTGCGCATTGCCTGGCATGCCTGGCTATCATCTGTAGCACATGCTGATGGGATGGCAGTTGCACATGGCTCGCTTGTCTCCTGGTGCTTATACTCCTCGTGCTGCTTGTGGGGTATGCGTGCAACTGCATTGTGCATGACTTGCGCACTGCCTGGCATGTTTGGGCATCATCTGTGGCACATGCGAATGCGATGGCAAATGCATAGGGCTCCCTCATCTCCTCGGTGCTCATCTTCCTGGTGCTGTTTGTTGGATATGTATGGGAGCAAGTCAGATTCCACTGGAACGTTCGGCATGTGGAGGCACGCTGGGAACAGGAGCAGGAGCAGCAGCAGCAGCCGGCTCCTGAACCCCAGGTGCGCACTGCTGCACACGACAGCATGCTACAGCAACTTCTCTGTGTCTCAACTGCCTGAGCCTTTGAGACATACTGTCGTTCTATGCAATTGTCAGCATGCTACAGCAATTTCTCTTTATAAAATTGCTTCGGTCACCTCCTGATTCCCATGTGCGCCCTGCTGCATACAACAGCATTTTTTGGTGTCACAACTGCTTTGATCATCTCTTGAACCCCAGGTGTGCACTGCTGCACACAACAGCATGCTACAGCCATGTCTCTGTACCCTAAGCGTTTTGGCCATTGACATCATGAGAGCATGCTACAGCAATTTCTCTGTGTCACAACTGCTTTGGTAACAGAGATCATCACAGCACTTTACAGTAACTTCTCTGTATCACAACTTGTTTTGCCATTGAGGTCATGACACTATGCCTTAGCAATTTGCCTTCATTGCAATTGCTTTGGCCATTGAGAGCATGGTCATGATATCAAAATTCCATATGCAGAGGTACAACTGCAGTCAGAATATAGTTACCATACACCAATTTAGCTGTCGTTACATGTGATATGTCATTATAGCGAGTATGTTGAAAGCAGTGCAAAAACACACTTGTGACTTGCACCTGCAGGCTCCACCACCAATGACCCTTATAGAGCGAGTTCGCCAGCAGCAGCAGCAGCAGCAGCAGCAGCAGCAGCAATTACAGCGGCAATTGCCAGACTTGCCTCATGCAGCTGCCCGAGGCACGCCTGCATCAGGCCCACAGCCTTTTGCAACAAATGGAGATGCCTCACAAGCAAGTCAGGCCCAGACCAGCATCTCAGCAGCAACTCCAGATGCTTTACAGGCAAGTCAGTCTGAGTCCAGCATCTCAGCAGTCGCAGACGTGGCCAACGACAACCATGCAGAGCATGTTTCCCAAGCACAGGAGCAGTTATCAGCAGAGGAGCAGTTATCAGCATACTCAACAAGAGCTGTCAGTCACAGTAGTCAGACAGCCGCATCATCAGTTGCTCAACATGGTGCAAGGAATTCTCAGTCACCTAGTCCGCCAGACAGTGCCCTGTACCTTGGTTCTCAGCATATTCTGCCCAGCTTCCAGTATGCCCCTGTTTCAGTCCAGCAAACACATCAGCAGCCCCGGCAGCAGCAGCAGCGGCGTAGCAGGGAACAGCGAAGCGCTGCATTGGGCTCAAGCGATGCATTGGACGAGCTTGCTGACTTGTACTTGCAGCTTCCCCACCGGGAGCTTCCCTCGCGAGAGGAAATGCTTCCTGATGAAGTGCAGTTGCCAGACCGCCAGCAGCACAACCAACAGACAGACACAGCTTTTCCTTCTTTTGGGGATCTAGACCTTTCCTTGTACAGGCTTGACCCCTCTGACTTGCCAACCAACGTCGACCTTCTTCATGATCTAGCGGAGGCGAGCGCATCAACACCTGAGGCAACATCAAGTTCTGCAGATGCCGCAGCTGTGGCCCGCCAACAGCAGGCTGGGCCGCCAGCCGCCCCAGCTGCAGCCCAGCAGCAGGCGGTGGTGCCAGTGATACCGCTGCAGCCGCCAGCGGTGGTACGGCCTGATGATGAGCCCATGGCGTTTGAGGAGCTTGTGGGTCTTCAAGGGCCTGTCAGGCTGCTGTTTGAGAACGCTGGAACTGTGGTTTTCAGCACTGCCATGTTCATGGCTGGCACCCTGTGGTTGCCCTTCACTTGCGGGCGCATCACTATCAAGAGCATAGCACTGATGCAGGCAACTTGGCAGCTCCCTGTGCTGCCAGAAGCTGCCATGCAGCTGCTTGTCAGGAACTTTCAGGTAGCCATGGCAAGCATCAAGTCATTGATGCAGCATGTAGACAACTGCACAGCACTGAGACACAATGCTGGTTGCCAAACCCTTTCAGGTAGCTATGACAAGAATCCAGTTGTGCACTGATTCCCACGTGCCTTGTCGCTAGGTCAAGCATGTCCTTACGTCCAGCGTTCTTAAAAAGAGACAACACTGTCCACCTCATGCAGGGCCTGCAAGATCTACATGTGAAACAGACCACGCAGCATGAATATGTACCACGCGCAGGGCCGACAAGATCTGCTTGGCCTCACATTGCCAGTGCAGAATGAAAGCCTGCCTGCTGATCTGCCATATGATATGTGGACCACACTGTGTCAGTATCAATATGTACTGCATGCAGGGCTTTCAAGATCTGCCTGGCATCACACTGCCAGTGCACAATGGAAGTCTGCCTGATGATCTGGCATACAACACCTCTGCAGTGCCTAGCCTGCACCAAAGCTTGGCAGCAGGTCCAGGGGATGGAGTCAGGAGCCCTGCCTTCACACTGCAGCGCCTTGCTCATGAGCTAGAGATGCACCTGGCAGGTCTGCTGCACAACCTTTGAGTGTGTGTAAACAGCACTGCAGTGCTTGCTGCCCAATGCCATCTTGCTTGTCATTTTGATCATGTACAAGATTTTCTGTTTGTAAGCGCACGCGATGTAAAGGCAGCCTCAATAAAGGACAACGCAGTTGGGAGCCAGTCACTGCGTTCTGACTGAAGTGGCACTGCTGAGCAAGGACAAGTCGATGTAAAGACATTCTCAACGGTAAACAATGCTGTCGCTATACACAGAAGTCACTGCATGCTGAGCCAGAGATCCTGTTGCAGGCCCAGACTTGTCAGATTGGCTGTGCCTGGGTGTTGGCTACTTGAGCCTGGCATGGCTGGCACTGACAGCACTCTGGCTGATTGTTTCCTGGAAGATGCTACTGCAGCGCTGGCAGCCGCATCTGGGTCGCCTCAGCCTCACACAGCTGGCACAGCACCTGCTGCGTGATGCTGGGACTCGCATTGTCACCTCAGCAGGTGAAACGTGCTCCATTTGCTACGTGAATGCATTTCTGTTGACATATTTTGCTCCAGTGTGCTTTGAAATCTGGGTTGCTGCTGACTGCTTGCAGGCCACAACACAAGGTCACTATCTCTTGCTCTGTACAGGTCAAGCTGCCTTGATAGGCAAGATCATGCTCGTGATGATGATTAAGCTGATTGTCTTGTCAGCACAGTGTACAGCTTCTGGCTGGACGTGTAAGTTCATTGCTGCATAGCATGAGATCCACAGCTCTGCACAACACAAGGTCACAGTTTTGTGCTTTTCACAGGTCAAGCTGCCTTAATGGGCAAGGTCATGCTGGTGCTAGTGGTTGAGCTAGCTGTCCTACCAGTGGTCTACGGTTTCTGGCTGGACATCTGCGCCCTGCCCCTATTGAAGGGCACCATGGGGGGGCGGGTGGGGCTGCTGCAGCACGCCCCCCTCAGCTGGAGCTTGCTGCACTGGCTGTTGGGCATGGCCAGTCTCATGGCCACTGCAGGCTTTCTGTCAGTTATCCGCAGTGTACTCAGGCCAGGTTAGCCTGTTCTGCCTTCATGTATGTATGTATGTCTTGTGTCATGCGTGCATGCATGTCAACCCACTTCTCTTCTGTACTCATCATCTTAACACATCTGACTCCCTACAGGTGCCTTACTCTGGCTGAAGCACCCCTTCGCCCGATGAGCAAACCCTCTCTGCTTGCATCCCCAACTAAGCAATAGCACTGCCGCTCTGTTTGCATCCCTTCTAGTCTGATTCACATGGCAAGAAGACCCCTTTGACCCTGAGGTGGAGCGCCTGCAGCAGGTGCTCACCTCCAGCCTGCTCACCACTGGAAAGGGAATCCACGTCCTTGGCCACCATGTCCTGCCTGGCAGTGCTGCTGGTGCACCTGCCCATCAAGCTGACCCACTCCTTTGCGTTCCCATAGTGACAGCAGATCTGACTCTCTGCAGGGGCCTTGCCGTGGCTGAAGGACCCCTTTGACCCCGAGGTGGAGCCCTTGCAGCAGGTGCTCACCTACAGCCTGCTCACGCAACTGGAAAGGGAGGCCACTTCACTAGCCACCATGTCCTGCCTGGCAGCGCTGCTGGTGCACCTGCCCATCAAGCTCACATACTCCTCTTGCGTCTCCATCATGACAACACGTTTGACTGTCTGCAGGGGCCTTACCCTGGCTGAAGGACCCCTTTGACCCAGAGGTGGACCCCCTGCAGCAGGTGCTCACCTCCAGTCTGCTCACCCAGTTAGAGAGGGAAGCCACTTCACTAGCCACCATGTCCTGCTTGGCAGTGCTGCTGGTGCACCTGCCCATCAAGCTGGCCTCCTTCATTGCTCCCTCCTTGTTTCCCCTGGCCTTCCGTCACATAGAGAGTGTTACAGAGGTGCCAGCGGACATGCTGCTGCTACATGTGTGCCTGCCCTTCACCATACCACACCTTAACATCAGGTCAGTCAGGGTCAACTTTTGTTGCATGCTGCATGAGTGCCTGGTCTTCACCATACCACTCCCAAGATCAGGCCAGTCAATACAGCCGTGTGGGATAGCATTCACGCTATGTTATACAGTCGCATGCAAAGTAAAGCTGTTGCAGATGTGTGTTGATCAGCTTGCATACGTGATGGCATGCAAAGACACGTGTACACAGCATCGTGCTTGCTTCTGCCCTGTTGTACCGCCAAGGTCTTGCAGGCAAAGTTCCATGCACTCATAGACGTATTGTGGCTAATCTGGTTTTGGGCGTGCCAGACAATGTTTCCGGTGTTACATGCTCACGCCTTTGTCAGCTGCAACTACAGGGTTTGGAGCAGGACAGCCTTGCAGTTTTGGCTGCACTCAGTGGGCAGAGCTCTTGACCTAGAGCACTACTTGATGCCTGGCCCCACACCAGGGCCCAAGAGCCCATGCCCACTGACTCTTCAGCTACCCAAGCAATAAGCTTGTGTCCATATGCAAGCTGATGCCTCTGTGAACTGCATGTATAGGGTTTGGAGCAGGAAGGCCTTGAAATTTTGGCTGCGCTCAGTGGGCAGAGCTCTTGACCTAGAGCACTACCTGCTGCCCACCCCCACCCCACCACAGCCAGCACCCCAGCCTCAGGCCCAAGACTCCATGCCCACAGACTCAGTTGATGCTGTAGCTGCTCCTGAAAGCAGCGCAGCTGACTCAGAGCCTGAGGCTGAGTTTGAAGGCTTGAGTGAGGCTGGCAACCCAAGTCAAGAAGCTGAGGTTGACACTGAAGAGATTGGTGCTGCTAGTGCTTCTGGTGCTGATAACAGATCAACACAAGCAAGAGCACCAGACACACCCAGCAATAGCAGCAGGGCAGCTGATGCACTGCAAACATCAGCTCGAGCTCATAGCAACGGCATGGCAAGCAGCAGTGATGACAGAGGGAGTGCAGCGGGAGCATCAAGGGGAGCTTCGCATCAGCAAATGTATCAACAGCAGACCAGGTCATACCTACCTATGCCTAAGCCCAAACCCATACCAGGGCGACAGCCCAGGCAACAGCCACAGGATGAGGCTGTTGACACTCAACCCCAAGCCTTTTCTTGGTCTCATCTGTCAGAAGATGTGGTTCCGCAAGCACCAGCCAACCTGCACCCGCTGTCAGCTGCGTCAAGAAACAGCCAGCAACTCCTCAGGAGGCTTCATGAAGCTGACAGACCTACTGCTACCACTGCTGCGTTTCATTTGCCAACCACAGAAGAAGATATCAGAGCCGAGTTAGAAGAGCTTCGACGTGTTATGCGTGGAGAATCCATCCCACGCACTGGCAACAATCAGCTGGTCAGACAGCAGCAAGCAAGGCAACCCACTGCTAGCAGCAGTCAGGCAAGGCAAGCCACCGCTAACAGCAGTCAGGCAGGCAGGCGAGCCACTGCTACCAGCAGTCAGGCAGGCACAGATTTGTCGCAGCCCGGACAGACCCCTGGCAGTAGCACTGCAGAGCAGGATGCAACCACAGCTGGTTTGATGGTCAACACCCAGACAGATGGGACTGAGGAACTAACAGGGCGCCTGCTGGCGTTGGCAGTGCTGATGGTGGTCACGCTGCTGCTGTTGATCACAGGGCTGCTCACAGTACCCTGCCTGCTAGGTAAGCAATCCTTCTGCATTAAAGCAGGCATAGCTGGCACAGTACTCTGCCTGCTAGGTCGGCATTCACTCTGCATCGATCTGCAGTACAGCAGGCATAGCTGGAACAGTACTCTTGCCTGCTAGGTTGGCATGGACCCTTCAATTTTCTGGATTGCAGAATGAATCAAGTATGCAAAACGCGTCAAGACATGCACCACGCATGCACTACATTCAGACTGTACAATGCCCCACACGCAGACTGTACAATGACATGCATAAATGGCACAGCTGTCATACACCATGGCAGAGCTGTAGTGTTCTGAAGTGTGCAAAACGGTTCAGACATCACTGCACAGCTCTGTGTTGTGTTGATGTTTGTTTGGTCAGCAACATACCATCAGCAAAACACCAATTGGGGCGTGGCAGCAGCAGCTGCCCACCTGCACAGCATGCTGTAACCTCTGTCATTGCTGTATTGGTCATGCAGGATGCACCATACTGTCCACTGTGCACTGCCATTGCGGCATGACCATTACTGCATCACAGTGGGCGGCTTCGCCATCTGTAGCCTCGCAGCAGCAGCAACTCACCTGCACAAAACGCTGAAGCGCTCTCCTCTGTGATCTCTATCATTGATCATGCAGGACGCACTCTAGTCCACGCTGTGCACCTGCCATTGCGTCATGATCTGTACTGCCCCATAGTGGTCGGCTACGCCATCTGGGGCCTAGCAGCAGCAGCAGACCACATGCACAGCATGCTCAAGCGCTCTCCTCTGTAGCCTCTATCATTGCTGTATCGGCTTTGCATCATTGCTGTACTGGTCATGCAGGCCGCACCATACTGCATGCCGTGCACCTGCCATTGCGGCATGACCTGTACTGCACCATTGTGGGCGGCTACGCTATCTGGGGCCTGGCAGCAGCAGCAGTCCACCTGCACAAGATGCTGAAGCGCTCTGCTCCTGGCACCACCATTGTTGCTGAGGTGCAAGGCTGGCTGGTGACCCTGGTCAGGCTGACAGCTCTCAGCTTGCTTGGCCTGATAGTTGTGCCCTTCATGGCTGGCCTGTACCTGGATTTGGTGATGATGCCTCTCAGGTCAGTGTGAGGCAGCCTTGATTATTGTGCCATTCATGTTTGAGTGCTAATCCTCGTTAGGCTATCAGCTTATTTGGGTTGATAGTTGTGCCATTCATGGCTGGCCTGTACAGAGATGTAGTGATGTTGCCTCTCAGGTCATTGCATGCTTGCTTGCTTGCTTGCTTGCTTGCTTGCTTGCTTGTTGTCTGAGGCAGACCTGATGACTGTGCCCTTCATGGCTGGGGTACATCTAGATCTGGTGCTGATGCCTTTCAGGACAGACTGTGTCAGCCTTATTTGTTGTTACATTCATGCTTGATCTATAAATGGATCTAGTGGAGACCTGTGCAACTTTGCTGATTTCAATCGTTCTGGTGCTGCAGGGTGCGCCCATCTGAGTCACCAGTCATGTTCGTGTACCAAGACTGGGCGTGCGGGCTGCTGCTTCTCAAGGTCTTCTACAGAATAGCCAACAGTGAGGGTAACCTGCCTGGTGGTTTGGTGATCTGGAGAGACCGCTTTCAGCATGTGCAGCGTATTGGCGTTACAAAAGTGCCCTTTGTGATGGCATTTACCAAAGTCCTGTGGCCTATGATCAAGCCACTGGCTTATCTGCTGGCCATACCTTATGCAATCACAAGGGGGATCATTCCATTGCTGAATTTGACCACTGAAGAAATGCAGAGCTTGTATGTATTTGGTTTCACCGTCGAGTATGTACTCATAGTGTGCTATCTTGGCCTGAAGCATGTTCACAAAGCGGTACGGCGTTTGCACAACTCCATCAGGGATGATCGTTACCTTGTGGGCAGGCAATTGAACAACTTCTTGAACGCACACATGTGAGATTGCAAAAGCAATTTGATTTGGCTTTTAAAGTGATGTTTTGCTGTTTCTGCAGTGGCTCGGCACAAACTTCAGTGATCACTGGGCAGCTGTTGCATGTCATCAGTGATAGCCAACACCATGCTGTGCAATGATTTTGATAAAATCTTTTATGCAACTTGTTTGATGTTGTGCTTGTGAAACTGCACTGCTAGATCTAGCATGTGATCAGCAGAAGCTACAGCCATGTTCAGTCACTGTGCTCAAATCCTTGAAGGAGCCTTGTACTCTTACCAAGCCACCTCAGCCCTTCCTCGCGGTTCAACGCCCTAAGCCCTAAGCTACATGCTGTGACTCAGATCATGGTGATCTTCCACTGATGATCTTCCACTGATGGCAGTCAACGCATATGTGCAGTCACTGCTGCTGAAGCTAGCTGGTGTCAAACCAATGCTGTACATTCGCCAGTAAAATAGAATCAGCAACGCTAAGCATGCAGTTTGCTGCAGCTTGGGTTACCTGAGTTGGTTTTGCTTTCATTGTAACCTCTGCAATGCAAGCAGCTCCTGAAGCTGGGCGGAAATTGGGTCAGGACCATCGCTGCCGTTTCATCTTCAGGCCACGTCAACTAGACCTGGAGACCTGCATGACCAAAGCAGCCTGCGGTTGTCTGTGAACCGTGAGTGATCCATTATTCAGCATGCAGTCCCTCTTACAGCCAACAGGTCTACACGCGCACACGCCCTTCTCAAGTCGCCAGCACGCACGCCCAACACACCTGTCACGAGCTAGTAGAAGGGATCAACACACGCCACACAGCAAATCTTGCGTGACAAGAGCTTGCAACTCATCTGACAGCGAGAAAGGCTTAGCAATTTCACATCGGAGCCCTGTGCAGCGCATCAGCACAGCTGCCGCCAGTCTTGCCACCGCGTTTGCAATGTTCCAGTTGCCAGCTCAAGCTGAAGGGACCGACTTCTCGCAAGGCAGCTTTTCCAAGGAGAGCTACTACGTGACGCTGGGACTGTTCCTCCTGTCGGTGCCAGGTAATAGCTCGTGCAGCTCTGTGGGTCATTGCCACAAACAGCTGTCACCAGAAATGCTTCTGTTAAATCCCAGCAGTTTGATGTAGAACTACACTTTTGCTGCAGGCTTGTGGTCACAAATTAAGCGTGCTCCCAAAGCAAAGAGAGTTCGCAAAACTTTTGAAACCAAGGGTCCAAAACAAGAAGGAGCTTTGCCACTGGACCAGCGCGCGCGACAGATCTTTGCATATTTCAAGCAATATAACTATGACGTCAAAGAGTCTGGGGATGTCATCAGATTTGTTGGCAACTACAAAGCCAGCAGAGGCCAAGCAGCAGCCCTTACATTTTATGTCTTCATGGGTAAGTCCTGCTTGCTGGCAGACTATGCTCTAACAGTAAGAATCATCATTACACGTTTCAGCACCACTGCCAGGTGTGTGTGGCCCAAGTTCTGTCTCGCCAGGCAGGCTTGTTCTGATTCTGACTATGCTGTGAATCTCTGTCTATGCTGTGAATCAACATCAGCTGTCTGATTCATTGCAGAGCAGCTGGCAGGCAGCACTTATCAATATGATAGACATGATGCAGCTGCAGCTTAGCAACTCGGTTTAGCACTATTTGTCACTTGTCATATGCTTCTTTGAAGTGCACTCAGCTGCATCACAAGAGCAACATTTCATTACTCGCTGCCTGAATGCTCGAGCGTTGCAACGATATGTGGTCTTGACGATGTGCCAAAGTTTGCTTGTAAGCACATTCTGGATACCTGCTTTCAGGTCATCAATCAAGTAAGGTAGCTCACAGACACTGAAATTGACTTGCAATGTTTTGCATGCAGGCTTGGGAAGCACTGCCCTGGTGCTCAGCATAGCAGCGCCTTTTGGTGGTAGCTATTGGTACGGACTGACTGCTCTCAGTCCTCTTGCTGGCATTTACTACTGGCAGCGTGGCTCAAGGCAGGAGGAGTTTGCGGTAAGCTTTGCGACTCAAAGGTCACAAGGGCATCAGAGTTTCTATTACTTCCCTCAGATCTAAGCTTATGCATAAGCTGCACATTTCTGCACAGAGTACAGTCATTCCATTTGTTGCTGCTGAGGCTGCTGCATCTGTATTCAGCTGAATTCCAACTGCAAGTGTGCTATATGCTGTGGTAAGCTTTGCAAGCCTAGCATTTTGCAGCTGGTACTGCGTTACATGACATGTACACGATTGTGTGCAACACATTTTGCAAGGTGACAGGGAGTAAAAGCAAGATGAAGTGCAAGCTCAGTGATACAGAATGCAATATTGCATGTATTGTACATGAGAACTTGTTCAAGTTTGACAGCAACCATGCAGAGCATGTGATTGACTTTGTCTTCATGAGAACGTGTGCTAGTGAGGTGTGCTAGTGAGGCTTTGCTACACTGTGCAGGTCAAGATGGTGACAGCAGATGATGACAGCATAACAGACATTGTTGTTGAGGGTGACCAGGAAGAGGTCACCAGAATGAGCAGAGAACTGCAATTGGTGGAGAAGGGCAAAGTATACGTCAAGGGACTGCTGGAATGACATGCTATTTGATGAGAATTCTGCAAGCTTTCCTGTTTTGAACTTGTCCAATTTCATTTATTCTTTGCTCCAACAGATCTTTTTTGTTGTCTGCCAACACAACGTTATTGAAGAGATGTCTCAAAAGGCATCAGGATGTGCTGGCCCGATTCAGCTCAAGAGTGAAGTCTTTATTCTGTAAAGCATTGTTATTTGCTTCAACACCAGTGCAAACAACCCTTCATTGAGATGCAAGCAATGCTAGTCATGCGGTGCTGATGTCGCATGCCAATCAGAATCTGCTTTTGTCTTCCAGCCCAATTTGTTCCGCAAGCGGCAAGCCTTCCCTTCAATATTGCGCCATCAAAAGATGCTGTAATATATCTTCCCGCATCGGCATTAACATGCTGCAGCCAGCACCAGGCCTAAGTTTACATCAGTTCCAGTTTGGGAATGCCACTGATCATGACTGGCTGCTGAGGTTTAGATGCCTCACTGGCTGCTGGCTTGCCTGCTACAGACACACCTACACTGCCACCTTTTGCCACTGCTGCAGAAGTGCTTTTGCTGCTTGCTTGTTCACCACCACCAGGCTTCTTCTTTGAAGCTGCAAGGGCCACTTTGAAGGGCGTTGTGGTGTTCTTGCCCTTGGCGGGCAGGGCCGCATCTGAGCTGTCATTGACATGCTTGTTGGCAAACACTTCTCGGCAGTCCAGCATAACTTCTCGTGAGTCTGCCTTGCTGACATCTGAGCGTGCTTGCACAATACGTTCCAGCAGTGCTGGTGTGATGCCTGGCGCTGCCTGAACACGCATACATCTGTTGATGAACAAACGCATCAACGAAAGGTTTCACATTCAGGTGCAACAATGTGATGCATTGCAGTTCACATACATGCCTTGTTACTGCAACAGCACAAAACAACATCAAGCCACTGAACAGCAGGTCAGCAAAATTGAATAAGGACTAGCAGCTTGGCGGCTAAGGCAATCATCACCAAGAGGAAATGCTATACCTGCAGCAAAGTGGTGTAGGTGAGTGTGAAGGCGTCCACACTGTCAGCAGCAGCAAAGTTTTTGAGGTCCTGCAGGGGGGCTGCCAGCTTGGCAGCCTTGTCAGGCTTGCAATGCTGGGAGAAGAACGCCACTAACTCGTCCCTGTCAGCCTGCACGCGCTGCACCACCTCTTCTGTGATGGTGCGGGTGAAGGTCAGCACGCCTGCCATGAAATGAGCTACTGTCTCCTCCAAAGCCATCTCACACAGCCTGAGTGCAGCAGTCAACAAGCTAATTGCCAAGCAACAGTCAAGGCGCTCAACAGAAACAGCGTGCAGTGAGCCACAGTCTGGTCCAAGTCCATATCACATAGCCTAAATGCACCGCACCCGACATTCAACAGGCTGTCTCACAGACATTAGTCAGCAGTCCTGCCATGAACTAGGCCACTGTCTAATCCCAAGTCCATCTCACATACAGCCTGTGTGCAGTAGCCCTGGCAGTCAACAGGCGACGCTGATTGTCAAGCATCAATGATTGCCAAGCCATAGTCAACACCCCCCCTGCCATGAATATAGCCACAGTCTCCTGCAGATCGCAGAGCCTGGCAGGCACTAAAGTTAGCAATGAACCATCTGTATGCCGTGCAATTGTCAAAACACATGAAGGCAGGCGCTGCATTTCTCCTTTGGCTGTGCAAGCGAAAGCAGCACTCCTGTGCGAGTCAGCTGCGTTTGCTGGCTGTGCAGCATTCTGACAAGTAGCAAAACGCAGAGATCGTTCATGCATCCAGAAAGAAAAGATTAGCTTGAGCCTGCCAGCATCAATGCGAGAGCAGCCAAGCACTCTTCTAGGCTTTCCGACAAATCTGAGGGGAGGGGCCACAGGATTGTTAGGGGGCTTGGGAGGGGTGGGGGAGGACGTCTTGGGAGTTTGATTGAATTAACCTCTTGAAGAAGGCTTCTTCCAGCATGCGCTTGAAGTCAGCCAAGTAGTCACCCAGGGTAGCCAGGATGGAAGCTGTGGTGATCCCTTGCTTCCAGTCATCGCTGCAGCACACCTTGTTGAACAGCTCCACAAAGGCTGTGTCACTGAAGATGGACTTGACCAACAATGCTGTTGTGGTTTTGGCTAGCTCCAAAAAGCCCCGGCATTGCTCCTCAATGTCAAGTAAGCCCTGCATACAACACGCAGTGATGAGGTGGCACAGAAAAAGCAACTGCCTGATTCATCAAAAAATAGTCTGGATGATGTCCTGTGGCCCCAGTCTGGTCTCTGAAAAGGACGCTAGGTGTAGATCGTAATAGTAAAAGTAGTACAGTGCTGACTTGAAGACATTTGTCGTCAGCAGCATTCAGGTGCTTGCTAGTGAGCAGGACAAGTTGCATGGCCCTGCACGGTGCGTACAGAAGCAGTGAACTGCTGTCAAAATATTCTGTCCAAAGCCACGCTGTATGACCATGCAAATCATTTCATGGAGAGCATGCTTGATGAAGCAGACAAGGGTTGATAAAGCTAGCAAGCAAGCAGCACATACAGGTTGCATTGTAATGGCGCAGAATCTGTGCAGGAACTTGACAAAGCTGACCATCTGTTCACAGCAAGCCAATCCTGAGGATCATAGCAGCTGTCCCACAGGCTCACACTGGCTTTGCACCATGACATGCCCACCTTGTGGTCATCATCCAGGGTTTCTTCTACCCTTTCCGCAAATTCCATAGATTCATTGTAGCAGCGGATGTTGTTGTTGACCATGGCAGCCAGCATTTCCACACTTGGCTCAGGCTCCAAATACTTCTTCTGTGCATCCTGTTGCAAACAGCACACCTCATGCAGCACACATGATATGTACGAATCATGCATTGTTTCATACCAAACATATGCCAGACAGGCTCAGCAGGTCCAGCTAGGTACATACTAGAGTAATCAACTGTGTCAAACCAGTTTGGTCTTGTGCTGACCTGAGCCATCGATACTAATTGTGGAGGGGTGAGAGATTGTTTGGAAAGACAACAACAGGATGACTACAAGTGCCGCTTGACATTGTAAGAGCACACCTGGAAGTCACGCATGACTCGTACTGCCATCTGTCCCGTCTTCAACAGCATGTCACCCTTTGAAATTTCCTCCACCACATTGACCTACATTGTCAAAGCTTTTGGGACTTTGCATCATTTTGCACTGCCAAAAATGTGGCCACTTTGCATCAATCATTTGCCAGGCACCCAGTTGAGCAAGTATCAGGTACAAAGCATGCACGTAGAAGCCAACTACAGATCAACTCAATACAAGATAGTGTGCAATGCTCAAGCTGAGAGCAGCCCATCAAAGAAAGCAGCAAAATGTTTTTGCGTCAGCAGAAGAAAGGTGCATGGCTGCAAGGCTGACCTGAGCGTTGACAACACGGAAGAAATCAACAGCCCCTGGAGTGGAGATGGTGCCATCCTCCGCCACTTTGGGCTCTGCACTCATGTCAGCCTGCGCAGCACCACGTTAACTGTGATTATGTTCACAACATTATGATAAATGTTTCTTCCATGCTTTTGCTTTTCTTTAGCTATTTGCATTCAATCTTGACGGCACATATACTGTACGCACCTAGTTCATGTGTTTCAACGCCTGCCTAGCAAACGTTTATCAGGCATGAAATGAATGAGTGCATGCCTGACACCTGCCTGCAGAATGTTGGTGAACCAGGTGTTGAGCTGCTGGTGCATCCTCTCAATGTACTTGTCTGTCAGCATGCCCATGCCGCGGTCTGAGCCTGACGGGAAGCCCAGCTCATCTTCCTCAATGCCTAGGTCCCGCAACGTGTCGCTGTACTGGTTCACCCACCCCATCACCTGCACAGCAGTCAATTCGTTGACACCATGGCTTGGCGTTGTTGTTGAGCTGCTGGCGCATCCTCTCAATGGACTTGTCTGTCAGCATGCCCATGCCGCGGTCTGAGCCTGACGGGAAGCTCAGCTCATCTTCTTCAATGCCTAGGTCCCGCAATGTGTCACAGTACTGGTTCACCCACCCCATCACCTGCACAGCAGTCAGTTGGTTGACACCATGGCTTACAACCGAGACGCATCCTTTCGATTGTTTGTCTGTCAGCATACCCCTGCCGCGGTCTGAGCCTGAGGGGAAGCCCAGCTCATCTTCTTCAATGCCTAGGTCCCGTAATTTGTCGCTGTACTAGTTCACCCAACTCATCACCTGCACATTTGGTCAGCTTCTGAGACCAGTTGCCTGAGGTTCTGGGTGGATAGTGTGGTTTGATGGCTGGCTTAGCCCAGAAGTTCATGCACATGAATCAGAGCACAGTATATGTATGTTCAGACAATGCTGATGACAACTAGCACTGCATTAGACTTGAAAAGCATTTCTAACCAGTGTGATGACATGATACTTTTCTGGATGCCTCACTTTGAGGACCTTAGCATCAGCGAGCTGCTTAGCACAAGCACCATTTCACCCCAACATGAATGCCAAATGCTTGCGGCACTGCTTCCAGATGACGTACAAGCTCAAGGCACCGTTCCAACAATGCCGGTGACAGCTTGCACTGCAGGAGGCTTCCAAATCATTCTGGTCTGATGGCAATTTGCGCTTCAACACGCCTCACCTTGAGGATGTCAGCATCAGCGAGCTGCTCAGCACAGGCCCCAATGCAGTCCAGCATGAACGCCAAGTGCTCATGGGACTGCTTCCAGAGGCAACATTCAGACAGCGGCAAAGACAGCTTGCATTGCAGGAAACTTTGCAAGATTTTGATTAGTCTGATGGCAACTTGCGCTTCAACACGCCTCACCTTGAGGATGTCAGCATTAGCGAGCTGCTCAGCACACGCTCCAATGCAGTCCAGCATGAACGCCAAGTGCTCGTGATACTGCTTCCAGATGACGTGGAAGATGCTATACTTCTCCGGAAAGCATGGAGAGACATAGTCATAGATGTCAGCCAGCTGGGACACAAAGTTGTGGGCATCTTCCAAAATGTCATTTGTGCGCTTGTCTGTGTCTTCCCCTGCAGCTGCCAACTGAGAGCACCTCTGTAGTAAGGGCGCTGTGATGTCCTGGATGCACATGCCGATCTGCTGCTGCATGCGCTTCCTGTACCTCTTCATTGGCACAGCCGCTGCACAGCACTACACAAATCCTTTCACATGGAAGTCAAAATATGTTTTGCACTGACAGAAAATTGCAAGTGGCACTATGATCCCAGACGCACATGCCAATCTGCTGCTGCATGCGCTTCCTGTACCTCTTCATCAACACAGCCGCTGCACACAGCTGCCTATGCTCCAGCCAAGCAACAATCCAAGAGTAACACAACGTCAATAATTAACACTGATGCAAAATCAACATTTCAAGACTGACAGACTCCATTCATTCACTCAAAACGCATGCTAGACAGGCTCAGCAGGCCCAGCTAGGTGCACACTGGAGCAGTTGACTGTCTCCCACCCCTTTGGTCCCGTGCTAACCTGAACCATTGAAGACCGACTCAGCATCAAGCTATAGCCCTTCCAGTGCCATGCGCAACAACACACACAGACAGGCTGTAGACATACCTCTGCCAGAGGACTCCAGTTGCTTGTCCACCAGTTCTTGTATCTCCACAATGCGCACAGCAGTCACCAGAAGGACTGGATTGTTGTGCCCCAGCTCCACAAAATTCCTGGTTAAGCTCCAGAGTCGCTCCTCAAACTTGGTCATGGTGTCTTTTACCTGCAAATTACATCACATCAGACGCATGTACCCATGTAAATCTGCCCCCATGTAAATCTGTCAGAAGCTGTTGTGAGTCACCTCAACTGGACATGCAAGAATCCCTGTACACACTCTGCTGCCAATTGTGTCCATGGCCATCTTTTACCCTGGGCAAATTGGCATGTAACAATTTCATCTTTCTTAGGGCTGCCACTGCACCTGTGACGATGCTGATGTAGGCAGTCAGGCCAGACAGATGCATGCCTTAACAAGCAGCACTGTGGAGCACATTGCTAATCTGAAACATCTGCCTTGAGTACGGAGGATGGAACGGTGTTTGTACACAGTTGCATGCTTATCATCGCTTGAGTACTCAATGTGAAGGTCGTGCAAAGTGGCTGACCTTGTACAACCTCAAGTACACATTGAGGTTGCGGGGGCTGAGCAGATTTGAGCTTTGCACCGCTTTGGAGGGTCAGATGAAGGCGTGACAGGAAAGTATTACATTTGTCATTGATTGGTTGAGCACTCAATGTGAAGCATATGCACCAAGGCTGACCTTGTTGAAGTATGCATTGAGGTTGTGAGTGTCCAGCAGTTTGAGCTTGGCACCGCTTTGGAGGGCCTGTTGAGCCAGGCTGCTAGTGCCCTCAAGTATTGCCAGGGACTCATATGCCTGCATGTCAGCTGAGACTGCTGTAAAAGCATCTTTCATAGAATTCAAGTACTGTTTTGAATTCTCTGGACGCATGTGTCTAGCAGTTTGACCTTTGCACTGCTCTGCAGGGCCTGCTGAGCCAGGCTGCTACTGCCCTCAAGTGTTGACAGAGACTCACATGCCTGCATGCCAGCTGATATCACAAAGCGACACCTAACCGGTTGATGCCAACAGGCTAGATTCACTAGCATATGCAACTGTGCAGCAACACTGTGGTACAGCAAAGCAAACAAAGACATAGTGGAGAAAGAGAAACAATACACGCTTTCATGCACAGTTACGCATGATCAGCATGTACCTGTAGCAACTGAGAGTCATCCTTCAGCATCTCTTCTGCTTCTGCAGCCTCATTTGGTAGAGCCACAATGTTTTCTACATCCTGTAGGCAACACAGAACCCATCAAAAGCACAGAATCCTGAACTTTCCACTGCATGCTTTGATCCAGAAACAGAAATTTTGTATTTGATCAAGCAAAATGTGCCAAAATTCCTGAGATTACACACAGAGGAAAGATGGCGGTTTAGCTCAATGGTATAAATGCCTTGACAGCAAAGCCTTGACAGGAAAACCTTGACAGCTGGTCATGATGCAGGCCTTGAAAGCAAAGCCTTGACAGCAATGCCTTGACAGCAAAGTCTTGACAGGGAACCCTTGACAGCAAAGCCTTGACAGGAAACCCTTGACAGCTGGTTGTGATGCAGGCCTTGAAAGCAAAGCCTTGACAGCTTTGCAAGCCTTGACAGCAATGCCTTGACAGCAATGCCTTGACAGCTGGCCATGATGCAGGCCTTGACAGCAAAGCCTTGGAGCTTTGACAGCCTTGACAGCTTTGACAGCTGATGATGCATTGCCAGCGTACTGCTCAGGACTGACCTGCAGGGTCTTGCCCAGGTTATAGTGTACAGCGCTCAAGACTTGGATCTTCTCATGATTTTCTATCAACGCTGAGCACTCTGTACATAACTTGTCAATCATCTGCAGCACAAGCCAGTGGTGTGATCAGTCTGAAATGCGTGGTAAGTCTTTGAAGCAAGACAGGCAGGCAGGCTATACCAACAGAACAATTTGCTACCATATAGGAGTTTTGCATGTTAGCTAGCGTCTTATGTGCTTTGTCCAGCAGAGCCATGCCTGCTCGAGCAGCCTCCACTTGTGTGGCTACCGAGGCGCTGAGCTGCACCTTGTTTCCCTACAGCAGAAGGATGTGGCGCCTCAGCGGTGCTCTGTAGCTTCCCAACGACTGAATTACGCATTGGTCGATTTCCAGTTGACGCAATAAAGCTTGCCTGATGCTTCTGCGTGTATTCCTTGAGCAAGGCGTCCACTCTTTTCAGATCCTCCGGCTGCTGTAATAGTTTCTCCACTTCCTCGACTGCAAGCTTCCGAGCCTCGCTGGCCTGCGAGACGGCATGGTTGAGTACAACAAACTGCCACGTTTTTGTAAAACTGTGAGACCTACCAGCTCTGGGATGCTCTGCGCCATTGACGCCGTTCTGTACGTCGCCATAGCCCTGATCACGGCCCTTACAGGGTGACTGATCAATCTCGGTGGTGTTCGCCTTTTACCGTTGCAACGCCCTTTATGAATCAAGCAGATGCTGATGTGCCAAATGCCATCACAGTTGACAGATGCTAATGAACACAGCGCTGAGCGCGGGTGCCCAAGCGTAGCATGATGCTTAAGACCGTCTGAAAACGCTCCGAAGCCATTCGCACGTCTGCACAACAAGCTCAACGCAGTGCTGCAATGGCGTGTGAATCCCGTACATTCGCTGCAGTATTTGCTGCAAAATTCAGATGAGACTCGCGGTCGCCGAGCATCAGGTCTGTGCGCAGAAGCAGTGAAGTCTGGGCCAAATTGCTGTGGCAAACAGGTGAATCTCGAAGTGCGGACATACCACAGATAGCCGGGATGCATCCATGATCCCCTGAACAGAATCCACCTCTGCAATGATGCATGCAGGCAGTGTTGTCAAGTGACGAGACTATATAGCCAACTGGTCAAGTAACTGCACCGTTGCCAATCACAGTGCAGGGCAACTCTGACAGGTGGTCGGGATGAACGATATCATCAGACACTTCTGCTCTCCATACTATATCTTGAGTACAGTCAGCATGCTGTCCTACTTTCTTGTTCGGCTGCATTGGGCGCAGCATGGTCTCAGCAAGTATGCTCGGCTAAGGAGTGAAAAGGAAGTCTCAGACTGGGAATTGCAAATTTTTGGGATGATTGGCTTCATCCTATGCATAAAGAGCGTCATAGAACGCCTCACATTGGACCTGCTGCTGGGTGACATCCTCCTATATTTTAAAGGGGCCATCTTGACACTGAGCTGTATGGTTGACCCTAGAGTGTGTGTCTACTTCAGTGTTGTCTTTTTACTGATTTACCTTCTGGCTCCGCAACCATATCGCGACTATACTGGACCCAACAACACCACACTGCTGACACTCGCAAGCTTCAATGAGAAGGTGCTTCAAGGCAGAGCCCGCGATAGATGGCTTGTCCTTTTCTTCACACCAGGCAAAGTTGGCAGGCAGGTCAATAGGATATTTGCCTCAATGTCTTTGTCATATGCTGATGAAAAGTTGCAATTTGGCAGGGTCAATGCTGAGGCAGACTCTGATATTGCAGCATATGCCGATGTCTCATTGGCAATGGGAGCTGCTTTGATCATGTACACAGACGGGCAGGAAACTTGTCGCTTACCAGAGAAGGGTTCAACTGAGGTGCCAGTCATGAATGCAAACAACATTGCCAAGGTCTTTCACTTAGACAGGGATATGGACTCAAGCAAAAAGACCCTTATGACCAAAAGCTAGCAGTTTCTGACGCATTTCTGTTCCTCACAATCAGTCTTGACATGGTAAGCACACAGGCATACCACAAAGTTTTGCTCTATGGCACTGTACTGCTTGCATGCCGGCATTCCAAGCCTCATTGCGATGTAATGGGTCGGTGTTGATGAGAGGCATCAATGCAGCACTGTTAGGCATGAGCACGAGCCTGTACATGTTCTGTGCAGTAAGGTCAAGAAGGGCACCATGCAAACCCTGTAGGCTGGTACAGTAAGGGCCCTTTTTGGTCACGACACATGCTGTCTGTGGTGCTGTAGCTGATGCGTGTAACACCCCGTGCTCTGAGTGCTTGTAACAGCCATGTCAGGCAAGTTGCGAAGGAAGCCTGGCATGGTATGCGCAACAATTCCGCAGCTCAAAAGCTATCAGGCGCACCCAGAATCGTCAGATCTGATATGAGCCAGCATTTGCAACTGATGTCCGATGAGATTTTTGGGTTGTTACAGCCAGTGCAGTTTCTGCTGAAGCTTTGCTAGGGGTGGTAATCTACAAGGGGTGGACACACTGCAGAGGGACATCAAGATACAGGCATGCTAGCTGGTGCTTCATCCATGTAGGGCTGGTAGCCCTCCTTTTCCTTCTCCTTGCCTATTTGAGGCTTGTCGCTCATGATCTCATCCTCCTTAGGTGTATGTACTGTGACCACATCAGGCAGAGGAATCTTGGGTCCTTCCTTGCCGCTTGGGTCCCAGTCCTTCATGATTCGGACCTGCAGCATTTACAAAAGCTTGATTTTGCTGCCCTTGTTTGAAATGCTAAATTTAGGGGCAAAATGAACATTGTCTCAGAAGTAAGTGCATGTGCTTGCAGCCCAGCAAGCCACAAAGACATGTTTATGTTGCCACACAGAGGGCCACACCATAAAAAGCTCCCAGATTTTGTGAGGATTGCCTATTGCATGACCAGGTCTTAACGACAGCACAGATTGAGGGCAGCACAGCTAACAGGACAATCAGAAGCGTTTTACAGTTCAGTCATCAGTCACCAGCATCTGTATGCATACTGCAAGATCGAACAAGGCAAAATTGCTGCAGACCACAATTGCATTGCAGGACAATTGCGCTTGTGGAAAGACTTGCCTTGATTCCAAGCACTCCCTGCCGCAACATGACGTGTCGTACACATCCGTCAATGTACTCTACAGCTGGGTGTCCTGACGCAATCATGTAGCCATCCTTGAACTTCATGGCCTTAGCACGCTGTGCGCGAAGCTTGCCAGAAACAATGACCTCACAACCCTTTGCGCCGCTTTCCATGATGAACCTCAACACACCATAGCATGCTCTGCAGCAGTCACAGTCTACCATAAGATTGCTGCTGCATGAAAGATACAACACACACTTGACTGGCACACATTGCGCTGTGAGGAAGTGCACAAGCTGTGTGCAGACCGTGCAGCAGTCACAGTGCATCACAAGATCGCTGCTGCTTGTGAAATGCCCAATCCGTATTTTGTTGGCACACATTACGATTTGAGAAAGTGGATGAGCTGTGTGCATTGAGCTCGATACTCAATGAGGCAGAAAGATTGCTGCTGCTTGTAAAAACCCTGACACAAGCGCTTGACACATGTTGCATTCTGGAAATTGGAGCAAGCTGTGTGAATTGAGCGCAGCAGACCATCAGGCAGAGAGCTGACACAGGTTGGCTCACCTGCGCACAGCCAAACCCCCAAGTAGCTTGTACCGTAGGGACTCTGCTTGTGCAATGGCTGACAGACCACGGTTTGTGACCTTCTCTGCATATAGCTCAACTGATCCCTCTGGGAATTTGAAGCGCTTTTGCACTACTGAGGTTAGCTCCCTGATTCTGCGCCCCTTGGTGCCTGAAGTCGCACAAAAACATAAGCAAACTACTCTGCCACGACAGCTGGCTGAAATTTGCGCCACTTCACAATGTACAACTTACCAAGAACATTCTGGGTGCGAGTTGCGCGGATAATGATCTCTGTGCGGATGGGGGTCACACGGACCTCCACACCAGAATACCCATGCTCTGCCAGCTCTCGTGTCAAGAGCTCGTTCAACTCGGCATAGAAGACACCGTCGGCAACGAACTGCAAGCAAATAAGCAGCTTCAGCGCCAACACAAGAAACAGCTGCTGCAGATGATAGGCTTTCGCCAAGATAAAGCAAGCAGCTGCCCTTCGAAGCACACCTTTCTCTTCTTGCTGATTTGGGTCGCCATATTGCTATAAGAGTGCGACTCAATCAATGAAAGCTGTGATACCTGAAAGGCCTAACAACACCACGACACTGCAGCAATAAAGCCGCCTCCATAGCTCGTATCGGATTCAGAATCCTCGACGTCATCGTGCCCTTGGTTATCTGAGCTTTGACCGACACAGTATCGTACGGCATTGAGCAACTCGTTCGCTGCGGCGGAATGAGCCAGCGGTCGTCTGTTGCTGAAGCCTTGTCATTAGCACTGTGCTGCTTGCAGACATAGTTGTTTGAATGGTGTCGTACTTTTGCTTTTGCCTGTCTGCAGCGCGACAGGCTTTTCAGAGAAGGGATGTACAGCGGCAGATCTGCAGTATCTGCAACGCTGCTGTCTTGTCCAGCTCGGGCCACGCAGCAGTCAGCAATGCTGAGCCCTACTGGCTTGGATAGCCTTCCACACTGCCAAGGTTACGGGGCTCATCACGCATACCAGCAAAACTGGCATTGATTTTGATGATTTGACAGCATTCAAGCTATGTTCAGCGCAAGACTTGTGCCACTTGCATGTACCTGGTGCAGAGGGTCACTGCAGAGTGTACCAGCAGTCAGCAAAATGTGTTCTGGAGGGCAGGATCACAACACATGCACGCCTGCTGATCCAAAATGCAGCTTGTCTGCAGGTAGCTGGCAGTGATCACTCAGACCTATGCAGCATCAGGCACTCAGCAGCTGTGAACGTATCTGGAAACACAACAGCCATGTACCAACCCACAACAGCAGCAGCAGCAGCAGCAACAAGAACAGCAGCAGCAGCAACAACAAGAACAGCCGTGTGCTCAATTGCAGAACAGATCCTGTGGCTCTGTGGTGTACGGTGCTATGTATCAGCAGCTCCGCACCGTCAGTCACACACAATCAAACCGATTGACTTCACCCGGCTAGAGTGCCTCTGCAGGGTCCTTAGAGATTCACTCAGACCTACGCAGCATCAGGCGCTCAGCAGCTGTGAGCATATCTGGAAAGACAGCAGCTCTGTAGTAATCTATCATATCAGCAGCAGCAGCAGCAGCAGCAGCAGCAGCAGCAGCAGCAGCAACAAGACCCATGTCATGAGTTGCAGAACAGATGTGGTGACTCTGTGGTGTAGGTTGCTATTTAGCAGCAGCTCCGTACCGTCAGTCACCGCCACTTCAAGCTGACTGACTGCACAGAACCAGATTCCCTTTGCAGGGTCTTTGCTACCAGTGCAGGCTTCTGCAAGGGTCCTCAGTCCTGACAGCAATCAGCTATGCAGACTTGCCATCAGGGCTTCATTGACAGGGATGAGCTGGTCTGTCATTTTTAGGTACAGAACCCGTCGACGCCTGGGAGTATTGCCTGCGCATTGTCGCTCGTGACCAATAGCAGCAGCTCAGCCTGCAGCATGGCGCAGCTCAGGACATCCTCAACTGCAGATGGCTTCAGATCTAGTCAACTCGACTGATTGGCTGAGGCGTAGATCATTTGCAGTTACGTCACGGAACAGGAACAGACAGCTATGCAGCCTTGCTATCCAGGCTTCACTGACAGGGATGAGCTAGCCATGCATCATCTGCACTGTGCAGCAGCACTGACCACTTGTGTGGCTTGATGCATCATTTTCAGCAGATTGGGGGACAGCTTCAGTGTATCATTCAGCATATGCCAGCTGTTGAGGAGGATAAAGCGTCTGTGGCAGCACACATGTCAGGCTCAGGACCGATAGCAGCAAATTGCTGTGCTAGCACATACGTCAGGCGCAACAGAAAGCACAAATTTGCTGTGGTAGCAGACCTGTCAGGCTCAGGACACAATATTAAGCTTCCAGAGGGGTTCATCATGCACAAATCAGCTTTGCAGCTGTTGTGTCCTGGAAAGGAAGCATTACAGAGCTCACAGCAGCAAGCACTCAGCCTCATAACAATTTCTGAAATTGGCACATGACATCATAGTGATTTGCTTGTCCTTGTCCCTGTTTGTGCAGCTTCTATCTTATTTCTTCCTTTCTGGTTCAAATCCGTTCTTCTGGCTTGGCTGAACCACCAGGGCGTGCGTGCAGTGCAATTGCACACAGTTCAGCATGCATGAATTTGCAAATGCCACGCAATGACATCTTGGGTGAAGGCCCTATACAGCATGCTGCTTGGCTCTGAAATAGAAATGATGGTGACATTGGCGTGCCTGAGCCAAGTCGAGGGTTGCATCAGTGTGTCTGCATTCAGCTGCCAGGCATCAAATAAATGGACATTCTCTACATTTCAACAATGCAGTGTGGGAAGTGTCAAACTGATCCTCAAGCTGCATCAAGAACTTCTGTTTGTCATACGAAGCGGCAATAGCGCTCGACTGCACAACTTTGTTGCGCTCACGCAACAGGCAGACCTGCAAGAAGCTCGGCATTTCGTGCCAAACCTGCACACTTGACTTGCTGCATCATCGCGGCCCGGCCGCTGGAGCATCGCTGGCCAGAGCAAGTGGTCCTTATGATCAGTCCGGGCGACGATGAGCTCCAGCGATGACTCGTTGCCAGATTGGGTAGCAGAGCATCAGGCAAGAATTCGCGCCAAGAACATCCTACGTGAATGTCGTGCACTTTGGCTGACAATCTGTTGCTGCAGTCACCATGGCTGCCAAGCCAGGCCCCAGCCAGCGACAGCTCGTCCTCAGACCCTGACAAAGACCAGCTTACAGGTGAGAAGCTGCTTATGCAAGATGTGTGACATGCACTGTATGTATCAATTTGTATCTCAGCAACAAGCTGTTTGCAGCTGTTGCTGAGCCTAGCCAGCATGCCCAGCGCCCACAGGGACCAGACTTGTCAGCTGTGGTGCCCAGTCCATCGGTCAAAAGAACAGCAGCTGCAGCTGCACTGGTGGCAGCACCAGATTTGCCTGGACAGGTCAGACCAAATGTCCAACAAGTTGCAAAGGCATGCATAACCCCCTGCCGTGCATGCTGGGCATGCATAATGGCTTGGAAACATGCCTTGTCCACATGCATCACAAATGTCATGGATGCTCTGACAACATGAGCCAAAGCTAATGCAATGCAATGCACTGCCGACGAGACTCTGCACGCAATGTCACGTCAGCAGAGACTGTCTGCATGCTCATGTGTAGCAACGTGCAGTCAGTGGCCACAACAAGTCAGCATTGCGCAGCTTTGGGACAGTCAAATGCGCATACCTAGCTGGGGCTGCTGAGCTTGTTCGACATATGCTTTGAATGTACGACATGAATGAATGTTATGCAGATTCCAGTGCTGCTCCCAGAAAAGCTGAGCATGACAAGATGCCTAATGGAAGTAGAAGATGGCACATCAACTGATTTAGCTGGAGATGCTGGAGCTGTGGGTAGATTTGGCATCATCAAAGCAGACAATCAACAGCGCGCTCAGCTTGATTTGAAAGGTTAGACCTGACATACACCGGCTTCTCTCTGCGTCAATCACCCAAAAAAAGTCATTATACTGAATTGTCTGCACTCAGAGATACCCATGCAGTCAGAACGCAGTGACTGGTACCCAACTGCCTTGATAATGATAATCACTACACATTCCAGCATATACTGCTAGGTGTGTGGTGCACAAGTCCTATCTTGCCAGGCAGGCTTGTCTTTTGCCTTGTCCTTGCATTGAGAATGTCCTTAGATTGACTGTCCTCACAAGGAGAAGTTACTGTACAAGTGAAATCTGAAGCGGTTCATCGCAACTGCATCTGTGCTCAGCTGCTTTGAGCATGACATGTCACTGAGGAGTCAATGTTGATGTAGACTTCTAGTATGAGACCAAAACATTAACATCAACTCAATGCCTCCTGTCCTGTTGCAAAGGAGAATCAATGATACCGTCGTCTGTTGCTCCCTGCAATGTGTGCATGCATGACCTGAGTAAAAGAGCAATGCTTGAGCGGGTGCCTCAGGTGAAATGTTTGGCATGGTCACTGTGCCTTGCGCCCCGACTCTATGCCTCACAAACATATGCCAGACAGTTCAAACCCAGTCATGATACACGCTTGAGTGTGTGCTTCAGGTTGAATTGTATGGTATGGTCAATATGCCTTGCGCCTCCACGCTGTGCGTCATGAACATACGTCAGACAGCTCAAGCCCAGTCATGTTACAGTGATTTCTCTTTGTGACGATGTTGGGCACCAAGAAAGTCATCCTTATACTGAGTTGTCCTTACTTGAAGCCACCATTGCAGTCAGAACGCAGTGCTTGGATCCCAGCTGCGTTATCGGCACAACGAGAATGTCCTTACACAAAGTGTCCTTACGAAATGAAGTTTCTGTACATGCCTGAATGTGTGCCTCAGGTGAAATGTATGGCATGGTCACTGTGCCTTGCACGTCCACGCTGTGCGTCATGAACATACGTCAGACAGAGGCAAAAGTGGAGGCCATCATGTGTGAGTTTGTACAGTTGAGGCAAGAAGCGGGGCAAGGAGGAACTCAGGTCAGCTTTCTGGCTTAGGCATCAGCATAACAGTGTTGCTTTTTATGCATAGCATGACAGCTGTGCTTTGTGCCTCCATATAAACTGCACAAGTGCTAGCTTTGGGTAAGTTTGATACCAGTGGGGTGCAGATGTAGCCTTGCCTTTCTCTGTGTGTCCAAAGCTTGCAGCAGCACTTCTTTGATGCGTTACAAGCCTGTTGGCTGTCACAATGAAATACGCTTTCAGAGTGTGAGCCCCAAACAACAAGCTCTCTGTGGGCTTGTCGGACCTTGCAGATGTGATTGCATCCCCTGAATGGCTATCTGCAATGTTGTGTGTTTCAGCATGCTCTGAGGCATGTGGACAACTTGCATCAACAATATGCGTGAGCTGATTGTCAGATTTGCTGTTCCCACTGTGCAAAGTCATGCTCTCACAGTCAGGATAGTGGAGGCATTGTGAAAGCAAGTCCCTTCGCTTGTGACCTGACAGCCTGATACCCTTCATCTGAGCTTATCAGGTCATTGTACCTGGGAACATGCCAAGAGTGGCCACTATTGCGTATGCCTGCAACATATTTCTCCCCAGGATGAGCGTGTAGCATCAGCAATGGCATCAGCGCCAAGACCCATTTGATTGAGCGAGTCTTTGTTTGCAGGAGCATGAGAATACGCACTTGTTTGGGGATGATGATGAAAACTATCAAGAGAACGCTACAGCTGGACCCTCAGCGGCTGCAGGTCAGTCAGTCATGTCTTGTTTTCATGACGGTGATGTGACAGGCCCTGGCAGCATTTGCTTTGCAACAACTACACCATGTTCATGTACCCTACAGCCTCTGACAGGCTTGCATTGAGGCAGCTGATTGCGCCTGTATACACAAAACGCTGGGGTTCAAAGCCTGCCTAGCAGACAATTTTATGAGTTCGAGTGAGTGAGTGAATGAATGAAAGAAAATGAATGAATGAATGAATGAATGAATGAATGAATGAATGAATGCATGAATGAATGAATGCATGAATGAATGCACGAATGAGTGTACCCTACGCTTACATGTGGTGACTGACATGCAGCTGACTCAGCATCTGGCAAGAAGACCTCAAAAGCTGCAGCCAAACGCAAGGCCAAGAGCAAGGCGTCCACGCCTGGCCTGCGTGCTGTTGCAAAGAAAGGCTCTCAAAAGAAGCAGGCGCATGGCAAATAGACTCAAGCTGTCCTGTCATGTTCTTTGCATCAAGCAAGTCTCTGCACCACAGTATAGGCTGAGCTCAACATGCGGTTGATGACCTGGGTCTCACACCAGTCACTGAGCGACAGTCACTCAGTGACAGCTGCCACACCGTTTGCTGGAATCAGGAATACAGATGCTGGAAACTGTAAGACATCAGTGTTGTGTCTGTAGTCACTAGTCAATGGGCATCAGGTCACAGATTGGCAACACTATTGTCAAAGACAAAGTTTGTATGAGGACGCAATCACTGCCATGTGCCAATGCCTGCCAGATAGTGTCTAGTACCAAAAGTATTCAGCTACAGGTTCATGACCTGCTCGGGGAGCAGAAAAGCTGCATGGACTGCACAGTGCCTATGGGTGGTGTCAGCAAAGTGCTCATGTTAGCAACAGCCATGCAATATACACTTGTGCGCAACACCTGCATGTCAGGACGAATTGTGCCTATGCCATCAGCAGCACTCACATAGAGGCAGATTGAGGCACCAAGCCTGGCTGGCATACATATGTTTGAGTGCTCTTTTAGAGCGTCATGTTTCGCTGCTTCAGCATTTGAAGACATGATCTGAACCAGCAACTTGCCTCCCTAAACAAGGTCAATAACAGCTTAGGTGTAAGTGGTTTGGCCGATGCCCAATTGGCCTTTTAGTCTCAAGCAAGGTCAACTTGAGAAGTGCTGCACTGCCTTTTAGCTGGTCGTTCCAACACTTCATCAATGCCTTCTTCATCATCAGGGTCTTCAAGATCCATGAAGGCTTTTGGTGCTGCGCCTGAAATCTCCGGCATTGCATACAATATGGTCTGTAGCTTATTCACCTGCAGAGCAATCCACAGTAAGGCCTTGTGACTGCATTGATGGCACAAATTTGTCCAGCGTCATACCAGTGTTGAGCTCAAATCCATCTGCTGTAGAGAACAAATGGCCAGGCGATCGCCGCCTGTGATTGAAGCAGCTTTGCACAGCAAACAGTGTGCAGCATCGTGCTATGGGAAGACAATGGCATGGCGCCACACCACTGTATGCCTAACACATGTGGCATTGTGACATGCCATAGCGAACATACTGAGGCTGTCAGCAGCACCGCGCAACAGCACAAAACCCAAGTTCAGCTAGCGTGCCACGCAGCAATGAGTGTCTAAGGTCTGCATCAGACATCAGATGCAGCAGAGCGCAAACATTTAAGGCATCAGCAGGGGCTGAAAAGACTCAGGGCCTCTTTTGGGGAAAGCAATGCTGATGCCATGGATCTTGCAGGCGTTACGATGTTCTGGGACAAGCTGAGCATGCGCAACCATCACAAGCACATGAAACGTACAGGTGAAACGCCCAAGTATGATGTGGCTCTAGTAGGACAGTTTACGACAGCTTGATCAGTCACGGACTGCATGCTCACCTGCTCTTGTAATATTGATGCTGCACCGCCATTGGCCAAGCTGCCATTTCTTTGCAAGTTGCCAACAGCAAAGCTCTGCCCTGCAGTGCAGCCACAAGCAGTAGTGTCATTTCTGTTCACTGTCTGCATTTAGTGTCCTGTTAGAGGCCCAGCATGCTGGCCCACAGGACACAGTTCAAACTAGATTGTAAGGAGCCCCCAAGAGACTGTTTGTACTGTGGCTGATTGTCACAAGTTAAAACCAAAATTTATGATACACTCATGTCTTGAGTCCAAATGCTGAGTGGACCCCTCAGTTGATAAGTAAAGTGTGTATCAACAGGCAAAAGTACCATGCACAGACTTTGAGTCAATGATGCTGTAGATGATGCTGTAGATGATGCTGCCACACAAGATGTAGGCATGAAGCACATACACAGTGTGATGGGTGGTAGGCTTGCAGGAAGCAGTTAAAACAAGAAATAGTGTATGACATTAGGCGTGTTTAAGGGGGATTGAATAAATCGTGGCGTTTCTTTCCATCTCTTCAAGAGCAGGCCGCAGCAGATGGGGCGGCAAATGCAACACATGTCAATCAAGAGTAAAATGCAGAGTACAGACACAGAGAACATGAGGCAGTGAAGCCTGCAATACAGTACTGACCTGAGTCCAGTTCAGAAAGCTGCTGAGCGCAGGCCTGACCAAGCTGCTCCATGTAAGCCTTGGTACCTGATCTGGGATACCTGCACAATTGACATCAGTCAGCCAGTCAGTCAATCAGTCATTCATTCATTCATTCACTCACTGACTCACTCACTCACTCACTCCGTCCCTGACTCCCTCAATCCAGATATTTGCTATGCAGGGTTTGACACCCAGCGACTAGGTACGTACAGGCGCAAGCAGCTGCCTCCATGCCAGTCTGTCAGATCCCTGTCAGTGTTCAAGATCAAGAACAAAGGCACAGGTTGTAAAACTCACCACTTGCAGGCATTTGCCTCCAACTCTAGCAACTCAATGAGATGAAAGCGGTTCGGTGGCTCCCAAAGCCTGGTTATTGATATGGGCCTATGCCGCTGGATCTGCAAAGCAGAAACCTGAATCAGCTGAGACCATGTGACAAGTGCAAGCGGCATGACTTGGCAGTCATACCAAGTGCTGTCTCAAATGTACAGACATCAACCATAATGTGCCTCTCTGAAATCGGGCACAACACTGAGTCAAGCAAGCGTATAAAGTGGCAGGCACACACAGGACTCTGAACACACTGTCCACCAGCTAGTCACCGATACTCAGTACTGTGCAGTGCACAGCTGCTGACTTTTTATTACAGGCAGACAAATGCGCACACAGAGCAGTCACCAGTCACATGGACACAGCATAGCCTACATCACTGTGCTGTGTGGGTCTCATAGGCAACCACAGCTTCAGCAATATGATGTTGCACAAACGCAACAGATCCCAGTAAGAGACTGCAGTCAATGTTCTGGACCTGCTTCATGATTCTTGAGCTGTCATACCGCAACTTCAGCTGGTCCCTGTCTTGCTCATGTACAGGTTTTTCCAGCTTTTTCTGTGCTTCAGCTTCTACTAGTGACTCTTGCATGGCATGACCCATTGCCTCTGATTCCATACTGACTTCATTGGTGCATGCCAGCCACATTGCAGCTTCATCTGCCCATCTGTCATGATAAAAACTTGAATTGATCATCACTGAGATTTGATCAGGTTGACAAATTACAATGATAAGGATGTCTGGTTGACAGTTTAGCAAGTTGACAGATCGACAGGTCGAGTTGATGTCACAAAAGCTTAAAATGTCGCTGCAAATGCTTCAAAGGCACTGTTGAATCGTCAGTGTCAAGACTGTTGCTGGAGCCTGTCAGCCTTGTGTCTGACCTGGTAGCATTGGATGGTTGATGCTCGGCAGTTGCTTTCAAAGCACGCTCAGCCGCCTCAGCACTTGCGCCTTGCATGCGCAATAGCTCAAGAGCCTTGTCATAGTTTGCTGGGATGTCGGGCTGCGGACCCTCTGGCGTACTGTCAGGACTGCCTGAGCCATCTGATGACTGTGCATCAGAGCTTGATGCGTCGCTCATGAAATCCATTCACTGTGTGGTGTTGCGAAATGACAAGTTGCCTCAAGCTTTAGTGGTGTGTCAAGAAGGATGGATGCTGCGGCTATGGAAGTACTGGCTTTCGCTGTGTGCTGACCCGCTCAATTCGTTGAATACTTCGCAGAGTGATGGCGCCTGTCGAATCAGGTGGCTTGCTGGCGCGAATGTCGTCTTGTCCTAGGCACAGATCAAAGCGCAGCAGCAGCGCCCAGCATGAAGGAGTGCCATTTAGACTTCCGCTTAACTTGGTCTCTGGGAAAATGCAAGTACTCGCCTGCGTGTGCGTGTAGGTGCAATTGGCGACCCTTACAATGCAGCAGTCTGAGAAGCTACATCTGAGTGATCTGTTGTCTGTGGTTTGCGAGCCCAGTTTCTCAGAGGTGTTGGGTTCATCAAATCAAGTTTACCTTCTGAGCGAGCCCTAGCGCTGCTATCGCTTTCATTCGGCACGAGTTTGCCGATTGTGAAGGCGTTGACACACACAACGTAGGCTGGTATAGCCGATTGCTTCACAGGATGTATTCGAGGTGTACGCACCTACAGCTGATTTGGTTGGCACTGTTGATCACCGGCAAACCAGATTCTGCCTTCTCCCAAGCCTTAACAACCTTGTCTGGCCCGAAACTCAGCGATGAGAGAATCACTTTCCAAACGAACTTCGGAGACATAGAAATGGCGTTGTACCCTGAAGTATGTGCGTCTTTACCTCAGACATGTTAGACGCTCCTGTGTGATGCCTGACAGCATTGCCTGATCAATGCAGGTGGCTCCAGTGACTGCAGCGCACATACTGAAACTAGCAAAGCTGGGAGGATATAACAGCAATCACTTCTTTCGTGTGGACAAGGGGTTTGTTGCGCAAACTGCTAGCATTGCAGGCGGCAGGCTTGCACCACTTGACAGGAAACAGCAGGTGCTCAATCACAATCACTATGCAAAATGCTGCATTGCTGAATCGCTAAGTAACACTTACAATCAGCAGGTGCTGTATCGCAATCATTTTGCAACATGCTGCATTGCTAGGCCAAAATCATGCACATACAATCAGCAGGTTGTATGCACAAACGCTCACTGCCGAACACAGCAACCATGCGATTGCGTTGGCTGTGATAGGCTAATGTGTCGCTGCAGCATGCCTGGCACTGTCTGCGCACCTTTACAGAGAAGACAACTAGTTGACTGGTGTTTCAAGCGGAACTCCATGCCTTCCTGCCAAAGTGTAAAGGGAATGCTTGAGCTAAGTGAGGGAACTCTGCACGAACAAAGAACAAAAGCGACACACTGCACCATTGTGAAAGATGTATATTGTGCAGGAGGAAGAGGACAAAACAGTTCCTCTTGAGGTGCATCAACATGTCAAGCACGACAAGAGGGGCATTCTATCCATGGGCCGATTAGACGATCCTCACAGTGGAGGCTCATCATTCTCCATTTTACTTGGCCCTGCACCACATCTGGACATGCACTATGGCATTTTTGGGTACGTAATGCAGCTCGCACTGCACTGACTGCATTCATTCACTCGTTCTATCAATCAATCATGCATTCAAAACGCGTGCTAGACTGGCTCAGCAGGCCCAGCTAGGTATGTACTGGAGCGATCAACTGTCTCCAGTCAATTTGATTCTGTGCTAACCTGCACCACTTAGTGATTTGACCTGGCAATACTTGCTGCAGGGAAGTCACTGGAGGCTTTGAAACACTGACCAAACTTGAGGAGGTAGAGACGATCAAAGAGGGCATTTTTGTCATGCCAAAGCAACGTATCCATATATTGTCTACGTATGTCCACTCCAGCACAGGCTCTGTACGCAATCAGGATGCAGTGTCAATATGCCAGCATGAACTTTCAGACCTACAGGAGCGATTCGACGCTCAGTCAAAGCATGTGGAGCACATACGGGCTGGAAGGTTGCCGTAAAACCTCTCTGCCAGGGACAAACTGCTTACTGCTGCTGCTTGTCACCCCTGCTTTGTTTGTCTTCACTCATTGTAGTCACTGTTGGTGAGTGCAGAAATCAGGACTGAGAAACGCGTCAGCGTTCCACAAGATGTCACAGCTTTGTCAGAACGGCCAAGTTGTTATTGAAGCCATGTTGATCAGGCCGTCTGAATAATGCATTGTAAACTCTTCGATTTTAGTGTTCTGTCTTGCCAATATGCCCAGAACAGTCTGCAGCGCAGTGACTTAGCACGGCTTTCAGCAACTCAGACTTCTTGCTGACGGCTTAGGCAGCCTTGAGCACACTTAGGCAGGCTGCGGCTGTCTCAGCAGGGCTTAGGATATCCTGATCAGGGGAGTAGAGTATATTGTGCAGGCAATGTTACAAGTGCGTCATCCACAGCTGCAGGGGCATGTATTAGTTGTGTGTGTAGCGCTAGACGGCTGATTGGCGCCCTGGTTGACAGCTCACAGCACACTGCCGCATCACAGCCTTCATGCTTGTGCAACGGAGAGAATGTTATTCTGAGTTCAAAAGGATGTGTCCACACTCTAGCGGGGTTCTGATCAACGCTGACAGCCAAACCGGTCATACTGGTACAGATGATTATGATCGGTATGGCCATTTCTGCAATTTCGGGCTTGCCATGCAATCTGCTGTCAGGCCAAGCATCAAAGCGCAAATATTTGAGGCTGCAATCTGACATTTGGTACATGTGGCGCATCACATAATGTCAAAGTTTGGTTGCATAGGCTATGAACAGGTCTGCATAAAAGCTACGACTTTCAAAAATACCAGCATTCAAACCCACCTACATTCCCTATAATCTATTTGCAAGTCTTAGCTTACTGAAGGGTGCAAAGAGCCACACCAGTCCAAGGCAGAACAGCAGCAGTACCCACATGTAACAGTGCGCATATGCTAGCTAGATGGCGAGGTGCTGACTCCTCACACTGCTACATTCACGGCCTCTCAGCCTAAGCTTTGTTCCCCACAAGCCAAGTGTCACTGCATGAATTGGGCAAGTGCGTCTCACAAAAGGCTTGCAGAACAGTAAGTGCAGAATTCAATATTCACAGCATGCGCGCTTGACTTGGCAGCAACCCTGAATGACCTGTATGCAGGCATCTTTGCTGCTACACTTATGCTACACAAGACACAGGACTTTGCCTCAGGGTCAAGATGAAAAACTGACATCACACCATCAACCCAAAGCAAACAAAGACTGACATACAGCAACAGGGCGTGCTTGGCATGACTCAGGTTGCTTGACATACAGCAACAAGGAATGCTGCCCATCACTCAAGTCGCTTGACACACAGCAACCAGGCACGCTCTGCATCACTCAGGCCGCTTCATGCGCGCATCAACAAGCTTCTTCATGAAAGCATAGTCCACTCCATTCAACATCATCGCAGCTGTTACTGGTGCTGTTATATCGCCAGTCATTCGCCAGAGTATGCTCAGAAACGCCACCTCCGCTGCTGTTATGAAGGCTACCAGATTGCAAGCCACCATTCTTGTGTGCATCCATTGGTCAGCCACTGCTTTGAAGGCATCAGCAGAAGCAGCAGGGTTGCGGTCTGTACTCGTAGCCATGACCCGGTAATATCTGTCTGCATTCTCAGACGCAGTTTGCACGACCTCCTGCAGAGCAGAATTGTGAATTGGTCAGATGCAATTTGCACACTTTTGCTCTGCAGACATACAGAGTTGTACCTCGTGCCTGTTGTTTTTTGGGTCCATGTCATGACTTGTCTGAATAAGAATCAAGACCTAAATGAAAAAATTGATCAAGTCAAGTCAGAAATGTGCTGTGCTGAGTGAAGCACAGGCGCAAACTTGTCAACGCCAGCTGCAACAAGCCCAGAGGACATGGTTGTCACTGAGTGATGCTACACTCACCAAATTATCAATGCTAGCTGCAACAACTTCAGAAGGTCAAAAAGTTATTCAACACTGAGTGATGTACAACTTACAATACCCTTGATACTGGGTGCAAGTCTTTGAAGAAGATGATAATCATTAAGTAATGCAAAACGTACACCAGACTGGTTGGACACAGCTGATTGCTTCAGTTGTACCTAGCTCAGCCTATGATACGCTCAGCATGCATTTTGAAAGAAGCCAAATGAATGGACGTGTGAATGCAAAACTTACAAATTCCTCAATGCTGGGTGCAATGTCCCCAAGGCTGGCAACAGCAGCCAGGCAGGCAGTGAGGGCAAGGGCTGCCACATCTGCCCCCATGCTGGGCACAGGAAAGCCCCAGTCCTGTAGATGCTGGGCATAGATCTGGAAAGACGTTGTCAAGCCGCCTTGCGCTGCTGGCAATATCATCAGGGTTGTCGGCAGGACCTCAATTGCCACTAGCGCCATCGTCTGCAAAAGTACAGCATTGACCTTCAGTATGAATGCGTCAGGTCAGCCCAAGACGGCACTGGTTGGAGATGATTGATTGCTTCCGAAAACTGCTGTCAACCCGCCTTGCGCCACTAGCAACGTCATCAAGGTCGTTGCCAGCACCTCACTTGAGCCATTGTGTGCAGCAGTGCAGCATGCACCTTCAGTGTGAATGGTTCAGCTTGGCACAAGACCAGACTGGTTGGAGAGAGTGCAGCTGCTGGGCATACATCTGTAAGGACGCTGTCAAGCCGCATTGCTCTGCTGGCAATGTCACCAAGGTTGTGGGTGGGACCTCAATTGCCACTAACACCATCGTCTGCACAAATGCAGCATTGACCTTCAGTCTAGATGATTCAGGCTGGCACAAGACCAAACTGCTTGGAGACACTGCAGATGTTGAGCATAGATCTGGAAAGACACTGTCAACCTGCCTTGCGCTACTAGCAGTGTCACCAAGGTTGTGGGTAGGACCTCGATTGCCACTAGCGCCATTGTCTGCAGAATTGAATTTACTGTCAGAACTACTTTTGACTGCTAGCTGGTGACTCTGCAGACCTGCGTTGCCCTGCTGGCAACGGCTTTGGAGGGGTCGACAGCATCTCAACTGCCACTACTGCCAGCGTTTACAGAAGTGCAGCATTGACCTTCAGTATACAGGGTACTGGATGAACTGGATAATTGCTCAAGCATGCGCCTGGCGTGCTGGGTAGCATGTGCCACACATGATGCAGGTGCAAATCATCTGCCAAGACATGATGTAACATATGCACAGGACATCAGCTTAGCACAAGACTGTACTGGTCGGAGATAGTTGCATTCTCCAGTACACATATCTGGCTGGGTCTGGTGAGCATGTCTGGCATGCATGTTTGATGATGAGTGAATTGGCCTTACAGTCAGAATTGCTGTGGTAGAGCAACTGTGTTACTCACCTGGGCAGGTGACATATGGCTGACTAAGGGGCTGGCTGATTCAGTTTGCCACCTTTGCAACGCCTCCAAGACAGGGAAGCGTCTGCGAGCCTGACTGCTCCACATGCCTGCTTTGATCATGACCAGTGGCGCACAAGCTGCAGCGCCTAGAGTGGCTGCCATCAGACTGTGAAGGGACACTGATGCACTGCCTGCAACGTTTAGCTAAATGTTTAGAACAACAAAGTCTACACTCTTAGGTTTCATAGCAGGCCGCTCTGTCTACAGAGACAGGCTGGAAAATGCTAGTTTGTATTGAGCCTGAACAGCTGGAACATGTTGTGAGTCAGACTGGCATAAGCTGCAGCGCCTAGAGCAGCTGCCTTCAGTCTGTGAAGGGACACTGATGCACCGCCTACGACGCTCAGCCAAATTTGACAGTGATTATGTTGAGCACAAGCCAGCCACCTGGCCTAGGCAGGCAAAATTGATCAAACTTATGCAGCAGTGGCTCAAATCCACGGTGCTTATGCTACCATTCAGCATATTGTAAACCAATCCTGGCATGCAGACTGCACATGCTCGGGGGAGTTTGATGTGCAATTTAGGTGACATCAATGCACACTGAAAACTGAAGTTGCAGGCGGCATCAACAATCTTGCCATCACTGCAGAAGCAGCAAGCAGAAGCAGCAATCAAAATGAAAACAATGATAATGAAATGCATAAAAAAGATGCATTGCTGCAGCAGCAGCAACCAAAGCGGGGAAATGCTGGTGCAATCTTGCCATCACTGCGGAAGCCGCAACTGAGACAAAAACATGACGGTGGAACGCAAAAAAAAGATGCATTGCTGCAGCAGCAGCAACCAAAGCGGGGAAATGATGGTGGGATGCATGAAATAGGTGCATACCCCGAGGATCGGTGCCTGTAAGCCAGCACAATGCCAATGCTCCCATGCTGATGACCCCACCAGCCAGCAGTGAAACAAACAACTTGAGGTTAGGGGCTGATTCTGTGAGATATGACTGCAAAATCTCGGTCTCGCCATCTCTGCAGCACAAGACAGCTCAGCATCTATCTATCTCTATAAACGCATGCTAATCAGGCTCAAAGGCCTTGCTGCTTATGTACAGTCACCAAGGAACTTTCTTTGGGCAACTCAATTGGTACACAAGCTGAACCACAACGAAGACACTGATCAAAAGTGTCACGACTTCAGCAGTTGTATGGAGAATCAGCTCAGCATCAGCAGCGTAGGTCATGGGCATATGCCGCAGCATATGCAGAGCAGCTATGAAGCTGACTGACGCTGCAGTGTTACTGAAAAGCTGACAAAATGCACTGCTGACCATGTCAAGCAGACAGGACTGTGCATGCAAAATGCAGCTGCAGACACCCTAACATAGCTGAAACCAGACAAAATCCACGCAAGGCAGCTGCGTCGACGCGGTGATCAGGTCTTTCTGTGAACAGCAAACAGCAGCACCGCACCCGATGCCAGAAAGCAGGTTCTGTAGTCTGCTGCCGGCTGCTACAAAAGGGTCGCTGCCTCTAGAAGCAACTGCAGCTCGATTGCTCTGCTCCTGCACGTTGTGCTGTAAAGGTAGGCCTCGAGCCTTCACATGGCGGCGAAAAGAACAATGCTGCTTCTGCTTAATGAGCTGGTCTCCTGAGGTCGCAGCGCTGAAAGGAGAGTGTCCGCTACAGAAAGATCCTCTTACTACCCTGGAGGAGCACGGGTGGCCAGCTAACATGCTGCCTCGTTCGCGTGCAGGAGAGTCAAGGATCAAGGTGCACAGATGCTGCCCAGACTATCTGCTTCGCGTGCCAGGCCGCAGCAAGTATATGCGTAGCGTCGTAGAGCAGGACACTGTTGGATCTCATCACGTGGCGTCTGCACGTGTTGTAACTGCAGACAAGGTGATCGCTGTATGCAGGATTGCTGCGCGCTTCAGGCTTGGCCACCAATAACAGGCGCCCCGTTGACGCAAACATTTGGCATAGCAGAGGAGAGGCCAAGCCCCGTCGCGATCTTGCCAGCCGTAACCCTAGCCTGCAACCTTGCATGACGCAAAGAGCGCTTGCAAGCATGTCATGCAATCCAGCACAATGCTGAGGCTCTGCGCCACCAGCGCTGCCAGCAAGCTTCCTTTTCATTTCGGTCGCCATCAAAGTCTCTGCAAGTCTGTGGCTGGCATAGCCAGGTGCCAACGCAGAGCAACCAGAGCTGCGCTCTCAACACAGACCTCGCCTCCTGTGCAAGTCGATGGCAATCACCTGCCTCAGTCCACACTCGAGTCATTGGCTCAACTGCAGCAACAGATTGGGCAGTTGAGTCAGGAGCGCACGGTAAGACACAAGCCTTCCTGAATGCCTGCTGGCACTGGCACCTCCTAGGTGACATTGCCGGAACATTGCTCTCAGGTGCCACTTTCCCCACCTCTAGTATTTGTCATCAGTGGTCCAAGCGGCGTTGGCAAGGATGCAGTCATTAAGGAACTGCAGCTTACTCGGCCCAAGCTTCATTTTGTTGTCAACGCAACATCCAGGTAGATTTCAGCAAGCATATATGCATGCATGCATTCATTCCTTTGTTCAATTGTTCATGTATTCATTCATTCTCTCATTGCATTTTTGATTCATGCATTCATTTGTTCATTCCTGCAGTCATTCAGTCATTCATGCAGTCATGCATGCAGTCGTTTGTTCAATTGTTCGTTTGTCCATCCAATCTTCATTCATTCATCCATTCATTCTTCCATACAATTGTTCATTCCAAACGCATGCTAGACAAGCTCATCAGCCCAGCTAGGCACCTACTCTTTTCCTCAAGCAAGGAAAAGAAAAACACGTCTACGCTGATTGGCGTCATGTCGGGAGCCTCTGTCAGTCGAGGCAGCCTAGGATCCCCAAGCACATGTAAAGTCATGCTGGCATGGCCATGCATCATGCATGATAGATTGTGTGGATCTGACCAGGCCTATGAGGCCAAAGGAGATTGATGGCGTAGACTACATTTTTGTATCGAAGGAGCAGTTTGAACAGTGGATTGATGAAGATGAGCTGCTGGAGCATGCTGTTGTCTATGGTGAATACAAGGGCATTTTGCGCTCACAGATTGCGCATGCTTTGGCTGACAAGCAGGATGTAGTCTTGCGACTGGACGTTCAGGGCGCTGCAACAATGCGCAAGCTCATGCCAGAAGCAATCTCTATTTTTCTGGTAGGTGATGTTATTCTCTGTCGACTCACCATGCTGTTTTCTTTAGTAATTGTCACTCAGCAATAGTTGCATGATGCATAATGAGCATTGAGGCGCTGACGTAAAAACGTATTTCTCAGTTCGCACTGGATCTCAGTGATTCAATTTTGCAAATCCCATGTATTGCATGTCATGTAATACGTATTGCATGTTGCGTGTGGTACTGCACTGCTTGTCCTCATCCCCCCACAAGCTCTGGTCAAGCTTCTGACTGATCCTGTTGTCTTTTGTCTCAGTCATAACAGGACCAGCCCCAAATCCTGTCAAAATTTTCAGTGCAGCAAGTGCTGCTGTCCTGATTGGCACACAAGCTCTGTTCAAGCTTCTTGATTATCCTGTTGTCTTTCGTCTGAGGCATGGCAAAACCGGCCCTACAAGTAGCCAAACTTCTCAGTGCAGCAAGTGCAGCTAATGCTCAGCACATCTTGTGCGTGTTATTAGCAGTTTTGTGCATGCAGGATGATTCATCATGCAGTGCTATCTTGACCGACTATTGTGACAATGCTTACAAGGCTGATCATGCTGTATGTTTGCAGGTAGCTACGTCACAGCATGAGCTTGTACACCGTTTGCTTGACAGGAAAACAGAGCCCCTGGCAAGTTTGCTACATGCCTTTGAGCTCATGCTATGCTGTATTGCGAATCCCTTGTCAACTTACTGCTGATCAATAGCTGTGTGTTATGTCTGCCTGCCCATTGGGAATGCATGCATTGAGAGGCTGTTGGCACATCTCATCTGTCAGTGTCAGCTGAATTGACACTGTTAGTCTTGCATATAGCTCTGTCATGATTGTGGGAAACATGCTGCTTTGTTGCTCAGCGATGTTGAGAGAATAACGTCTTGTATGTCCTGTGGACTGTCATGTCAAATCGTTTGCTCATGCTGTGCATGCCAAACTGGCTGGAGACACTTGATTGCTCCAGTACGTACCTAGCTGGGCCTGCTGAGCCTGCTGAGCCTGTCTATCTAGCACATATGTATAATGAATGAATAATGACTGTGTGCCTTCTCAGGACAAGCTAGTGCTACGTGTGCAAACAGCCAAGGAGGAGGTTGCTCATCTCAAAGATTTTGATTATGGTGAGTGGTTGCATTGCTCATGTTTCAGCTGTTAATGAGATTCAAAGGGCACTTGGGTTACAGCTGTGTGTGAGACTTACAAATCCTTGGGCATGAGAGTACCTGCGACACCGCTCACACCTAAGCTGATGCATATGCCGCACACTTCTGCACAGAGTATAGTCATCACAGCTGTGTATCTGAGCTGCTGCCCTGCCAGCCCGTGCTGCCATGATAGATTGCTTCATTTTGCCAGTTGCTTGTCATACTTTGTTTGTCCTTGTTCATCGTAGTCAGTATTGGTGAGTGGACAGATTACGACTGAGCGACGTGTCAGCAAACTGTTCAATCAGGATCAGGATGTTTGACTTTGACACGGATTTGTGATGCAGTTGTCACAAATGGTCAAGGGCAGCTGAGCACATGTGTGAGCCAGATCAATGCCATCATTGAAGCTGAGAAATGCAGGCAGCAACGATCTTCTTGCTGAAACGTGCTGGACTTGTCAATCTGCCAGTGTCTGCTGCTTTACAGCCTTGCTATGTATGCAACAGGATAGCTGGTGCATTGTACTTTGCACAGCTTGCCAACCTTTTGACGATGGCAGAATGCAACATTTACGTGCACCAACATTCTTTGTACTGAATATTGTCTATGCAGTATAAGGCTCAACAGTTCATGACAAGAATGGATTTATTGTTCAAAAACAAAGAAGATTCTGCGCAGATCTAGAGTGAGGGATTCATAATGGCAACGATACCAAGTAGTTAGGTTGAGGTGATGCACAGGTGTAACAGAATGAGATTTACAAGACCAAGCGTGCGTGGCGGAATCGTTAATGATAAGCCTCAACGCATTGGCCTTGGATAGCCGCAACCTGACAGGAATCAGAAGGAAGCTATGATCAGACACGTGATGCCATAACCACAGCTAGGGTAAAGCATAGAGCACACTGCTATGTATACAACAGGGCATTAAACTCAATGACATGCAGAAACCTCGACTGACAAAGTTGCATGAGCAATTGCAGCTATGTATCAGGCTTCTTCAACCCTCATCAGCAACATGACATTGCAACAACTACAAAGCAGTCAAAGCTCTTTCACAGACCACACTGGTGTGCAAAAAGAATCACTGGAACAAGAAGACGTTGTCACAACAACACAATGACATGTGGCTGCGTTTTGTCACCATAACTAAACAAAGACAGCTCATTTTGTATACTTGTCCTCAAGCTCTATCTGGAGAGCTCGTGCATAAGTAAGCAGGCCGTAAGCCCTGTCTTTATGCTCTTGAGCCTGATCTGTCACCTCAGCTGGCGATTTGGATCTGATATGGCGCAGTTGTTGCAGCTGCTGGTGAGCACTGTGCATGTCTCCAGAGCGCATTGCTGTAATCAATGGCCACTGCTGAGAATCATGGTAGAGCGTCGTCAAGACGTGCAAACCTCTGGCTCCTCAACATCTGGCCTGGGTCAGTGTTGTCGCAAGGGGCAAAGATTATGTGCAAAGCCAAGAACTTCTCCACATGAGCCACACGACTGAGCCAGTGGGGCTTTGCACCAAACAGCCCCTGGAGAGGGCTTCTCACAGCTATCAGCTTGCTAGCAACCAGGTCCTCAAGGCGCTGCATGTGCCCCTTGTACTCAGCATGCGTCTCTACTGGGGCTGAAGTGAGCTGCTTGGAAGCAGCTTCCCTCAACAGCTGCAAGTCCTTGCTGTCAGCCAGTGTTGCTGTTGGCAGCATGAGGTTGGGTAGGAGACTGAACAGCGCCTGCAGTTCTGTACTGATGGCTGCACTCGCCTGTTGCTGCATGTCTGACTGCTCAACAGCTGCAACATGGGCTCGCTACATGGAAGTGAGTACTTCATCCGGACGACACCCTGCTGCTGTGCTGACGGCTGCTGCAATGACATCAGCATCATATGTCTGTTGCCTTCTGAGCCAAGTGTCCACCAAAACGTGCTTAATCACGACATGTGCACCAAGAGATGCACCAAAAAATGCTGCTGTCCCTACTGCCGTCACTGAGCCAACTGCTGTAGCTACCGCAGCGAAGACAGGCACAAGCAGAGTGAGGCAGCTTTGGTGTTCTGCTGCATGGTTGGAGATGTAAGGAGCAAGCTGTCGCGACATGACATTGATGAGATCACTTGGGCTGTGACATTGCAGCAGCTGGCCCGCCGTCATGTGAAGAAAGACACATCATGTCCCCTGCCAAATTGCAAAAGTTCCACATGTGATTCCATGCCATGATCTTTCACCATTTGCATCTATGCTGCCGCTGAAAACTTTTGAGTCCAAGTGGAGAGAGTTGGACAGTTCAACCCTGTCTGGTGTGAACAACAGATGGCGCTTGAGAGCGGAATCAGAGCCAGCAAGATCTGCCACGGCTTCAGCTATTGCAGTAGAGCAGGTGTCCATGAGCTGCAGTCCTGCTGTGCTGAGATTGGCAGCTGGATCTTTGGCAGTGAGAGACTGCCAGGGCTCGACCAGCTTCGGCATCAAAGCTTTGTCGATGGTTTTCGTGACTGGCTTGTACATGCCAAAGATGAGCTGCTTACGGCCTGTGATGGGTGCGTCTTCGAGGTTTGCAGCTGCAACGCTTGCGCCACCCGCTATGCCCGCGAGAATCCCAGCGAGCGCTCGCTGCTTTCTGCTGGCTGCAGCCCATCTCTGCCCAACGGTCGTAGTGCTGGCGCTCGGGACGGCAGAAACCTTGCTGGACACTGTTGTCGCAGCTGAATAGCTTGCTGCAGATTTGCAGTGAGGCAGCCATGACAGACTGCCTCGGATCCGCCTCTGCAGCATACTCCCGGCGTCAGTAACAGTCAGCACCCAAAACAGCTTGACAAGACATGCGACATAGGTGTGAACCAGTCTCACCATTTTGAGCGATGGATCACAACCAGGGATCGTTGCAACGCTTCCAGTGGCTGGAAAAAGACGGCCTGCGTTTCAGAAGTCTACGTGAATATGCTGTTAAGGAAGGTGATAGCACGGACGCAAGCAAGCAAAGGGGCAAGGTGACAACGCATAGTCACCTGAGAGCTTGTGAGCAGCAGTAGTCCCGCACAGCAGCACCAATGCCTGGACAAGATCGTCGCAACTGTTTGTTTGTGCCCTGTGACGTGAATCGCGAGCGAATGTCGCAACCGTTTCACGCTCGAACCGTTGCCCTAAATCTCGATCTTGCAAATTGAATGTCCAAGCCAGCATTTGTGTCAGTCGAGGCTAACATTCAGATAGTCTTACCCATAGCTCAATTCGCTTTTTGCTCGACCTATTGGCAAACGCGTTACATATCACAATCCCAACGTGCATGAGCAAAGTTGTGGTCTCAAGCAGAAGCAACGTTGGCAGCTTTATTGTTTTGTCCTGATTGCCTTGCTTCCTTGCCAAGCTAGTCTTGCTGAAGTAGGCAATATAGTTGACGTCACTGCAAGTAGAAATCATTCAGCATCCAGTCAAAGGTGCGCTGGTGACACTGTTCTGTCAACCGTAGCACAGACATCAATTTTGTTGAACAGACAAGTAACGGCTAAACGTTAGGCGTTTCTGACAGGCGTCTGGTGCAGCTGATGAAGGTCAAACACTTGTGCTGTGCATTACGACTGTTTCCTTGTTTTAGACATCTTGGTGTTTTCGAGCTTACTTCTCAGTGTCTTCATAGTGGTATGGTGGGTCACCACAGCATACAGATGTAACTCTTTCAGCCATTCCTTTGCTTGTTCTCTTCCAATGTCAAGTTTTATGAGTGCAGTCACAAGACATCTTTGTCATAACCTTCGTACCTCAAACATGGCAAACATTATACAATGCGTATCAATTTGGGGTAAATCTTCCAGCAAACGTCTCCTCCTAAATGGAAATCTTACTTCGCCTTCCAACTTCTTCATTTGACCCACAATTTATTGTTGCATGCATGCAGGGTGAGACTTTACATGATACGCAGCGTTCAGCTTTTCCGTTCTAGATAGAACTCAGCTTTTACATTTCACGCAACATTTCCTGAAGCAATAGTGGCACTAGCAAAGCGCAGAAGAGGGTGGCTCAATGCCACACATGCCCTGAAGGCTTCCAGATGGAAGGGCAGCTGACAGTGTCTGCTGAGGGAGTGTACATGTGTTGCTCAATGGCAAGATGCAGCACATTAGACTATGTCCTTGTGTTGCACACAGCAGGTTCCAAGGCATTTGTGGTCTGTCTCATTGTATTTGTCTAGATGGTATGAGAGTACACTTGAACACAATGGAAGTTCAGCACGTTGCTATTCCAGCAAGGCAGGGCATGTAACATGATGCTGAGCAACAGAGCGCTTCATTTGCAAAACCAAGCACATCACTACAGATGGTAGTCATGAAAGAAGCTGCAGGCAATCCTTTGCAGCAGCAACATTGTGACTGGAGTTATGACTATGACAGAAAGCAATGTTCACCAGTTGGCATCAAGCATACTTCTCTACCAATGCCTGCAGCTTATCCTTTGAAGCACCAACCAGCTCATCGACCTTCTGGTTGTTTTTCCACACCTGGAAAGTAGGCATGGCGCTGATGCCACATTCTTGTGCCACAGCCTGCAAGCACAACAATCCACGTTTCAACGCCAAGTTGATCCAGGTGGCACTAGTGAGATGACGCTGAGGATCTGCATCAGCCAGCCCTGCATTACCTCGACAGCATCCACATCAACCTTAAGAAAGGTGACGTTTGAGTACTTTGTGCTGAGCTCCTCAAAGTATGGAGAGATCATACGGCAGGGCCCACACCAGGTCGCAGAGAAGTCAACGATGACCTGAAAATACGCAAAATCTTAATCCTCAAGCTGCGCAGAACACTGACATCAACGCGCCAGTACTTACAGCCTTGTCTCCAGCCTTCTGGTGAGTTGATGTCCACTCATCTTTGGAGTTGATGGTAGTGACTTTGCCCTCTCCCATCTGGAAGCAAGTAAGAAACTGACCACGCACAAATCACACACACAGCAGGCGGCAACGAATGTCACGCACGCGGTCGTCAGACGATTGCCTCAATTCTGCCGCGGCGTGACGTGAAGCGCAATGTTGCCTGCTGCTCATGTAACCACAGCACGTGCTGACATGAATTGCCAACCCATTCTTCTACCTCACTCTGCTTCACAGATCACAATTCTGAGCTGAGCAGAATTGCAGCCAGCGAGAGCACCGTGCAAAGCAGTGAAAGCTGGCACCCCGTTCCAACTGTCTGCATCATCCGTGTTGCGCGCGACTCTGCAACAGAAGCAGCCAAGAGCCCGCAAGTCCTTTCCCGAGCAGCAGAGTCTCAAGCAGTGATCGCACAGGGGCAAACACATCAAGCCCGGCTGTGTCGTAAGACTGGTCAGTCAAGCACAACAGAATTCAGCAGGTGCTTGATTTGGGGTACCGGCAAACTACATAGCTTCCAAGCTTGCAGGCTGAGTCCTGCTGTTTGGGCAGGCTGGGCAGATGGCGTCTGGGTTGAGCAGTTCTCACCCACAGCCTGCAATACAGCAAGTGCAGCGACCACTTCACGATCCGCAGCAGGCATCATCTGCACCCGAACCTGCCTCAACACAGCCTAGCAATGCCCCTTCTAGCACAGCGAATGCCTTCAGCAAGAGCGACTTGCAAGGGCAGCACCCTCAACCGCAGCACCCGCCTGTGGTTCCACAGCCTAGCGCGTCAATACAAGGACATTTTGATCTCAAACTTGCCTCACAAAGCCAAAGCTCTCTGCCAAAGCAAGATGCACTGCAGCGACAAGCACAGCTGAAGGCACTGCCAAAGAAGGAGAAAGTACAGTGCCTGTTCTGCACAAAGCCTGCCAGACTCACGTAAGCTAATGTTGCACTCAATGTGTTTAGCACTTTCCCGCTGGTTTGCCACGCGGTCGCAGCAGTCACTTATCCAGGCCATGTGCCCTAAAAATCTGCTTTTCTGCAGGTGTCCTCACAAACTTTGTAAGAAGTGCTGCAATGAGCGACACCCAAATGACTGCAAAGCCCATGACTCAGGTGCCGTAATAGATCAACAAGATATCAGCAGTTTGTGTGTGACAGGCCAGACATGTAATCATGCACAATGTGACCGGCGACTGATGTACAGAAATGCTGCCTTTCGAAAAGGACCATGCAAGCTGCAGCTCTGTTGCAATTATTGTACTAGCAGCAAGATTGATTGCCATGAAGTTGTAATGCAGTGTGTCTCATCTGCATTCATTCATTCGTTGTCTTTCAAAGCGCATGCTAGACAGGCTCAGTGGCCCAGCTAGGTATGTATTGCTACCAATTTGGTCCTGTGCCAGCCTAAGTTGTCAAACAGTCATCTGCAATGCTTGACTATCATATGAGCGCCTGCTCGGCGTCTGCGCTGGTAAGAAATCTGCTGTTTGATTGTACAGGCACAGACAAAGAGAGGTCCAAGCCCGCCAAGACATCCACATTTGCCATGCCAACAGCTCCCAGCATGCCTTTGACAGCAACCCCAAAGCCCTGGTTGGGTCTTGCTGAGACTAGCCAACCAGGTACAATAGTTTGTCTTTCTAAGGATGCTCAACACAAGAGAATTCTCGATGCACGGACAATGCAAGTGGGAACACATCACTGCATTCTGGCTGCAGTGGTGTCTCTGAGTAAGCACAATTTAGCGTACGGACAATTCGTGGTAACCAATGCAGTTGCTATAGAAAGACAATGCTGTCATGATGACAATGGTCTTTGCACTTTCTAGCACATGATCTAGGTATGTGTGTGTGTCTCAAGTCTTGTCTGATTGTCTGACAACAAGGTGCATTTGGTAACATCACAGTTTGGCTGTTGTAAGTGTGCCACATGCCACTTGTGGCGCACCAGTTTCTTCATTTGTCCATGTCAGTCGTGATAGATCAGTTATTGCAGCAGCTCAGACAAATGCACCAGCCTTGCACGCACCCTTCAAGGCGTCAGGGTAGCTCCACAACATTGTACAGCTTCCAGTCTGGTGTGAATTGCTCTATGTTGCGACACTTGCATAGCACATGCGTCATTCTCAGGGCAGCAACAGGCTTCAGGTGAGCACAGGACAGAATTGGATACAGCCAGTTGATTGCTCCAGTATATACCTAGCTAGGCCTGCTGAGCCTCCAGCATGTACCTAGCTGGGCCTACTGAGCCTGTCTAGCATGCTATTTTTGTGAACGGAAAATTTGACAGGCTTGATGCTACTTGCTGAGCAATTCTTGTGCTGTGCAGAGGCGCCAGTCCTCAGAGGCATCGCACCTGGCATGAACACTGTCAACTTATCAGAAGTAGCCCGCACATACAACCAGGTACAGTAACTCCTCCATGTAAGGACTCTTGCTGCAAGGACATTCTCACATTGTACGGACGAGACAATTGGGAGCCAATCACTGCATCTTGACTGCACTGGTATCTCTCACTGAGGACAACTTGGTCTAAGCCTAGTTATGTTGATGAGTAATTCACATGGCATGAAAAGAAAATTCTGTATAAGAATGTATACAGTATACAAAAATATTGTATATATTGTGCTCTCCATCAATCCATCAGTCTGAGGGCCGAATGCACCATCCCAGACATGCTGTCACTTGTCCTGGACAGAGGCATGTGAGTCTGCTGAGTGCTGTTGATGGCTTGAATACACTGAAGACAAGCAATGCATTTGCGCGTCAAAGCTTGAGCGTCATTCGCAATTTCTTGGAGGCAAATGCTGATCAGCTGCTTTTGAATGCCAGATACATTCACCTACTGCTGTCAAGCCAGGAAGTCCAATGAATCACATCTGCCTTTCTATCCCAAGCTGTGAATTACATAAATCAACAAAAAGTACCTTTTCTGCATGTATAATGATGTCCCACGACATACAACACAACAGATCTACGCCTCAGCAAATAAGTTGAGTTGCGCAGATCTGGAACCATCTGCAGCTTCCTGCATGTTTGTACATTAGCCTCTCTCTGTAAGGACACCCGATGTAAGGACATTCTCAGTGTATGGACAGTGCATTGTCAACCAATCACTGCATTCTGACTGCAGTGACATTTCTGAGTAAGGACAATTTGATATAAGGACAATATCTTTTGGGAATCAAAGCAACCATTACAAAGAGAAGTCACTGTACGTGCATGAAAGCAAGAGAAGTTGCTGTCTGGTGCATGAAAGCAGTCATTACAAAGAGAAGTCACTGTGCTGTTCAAAGCGCAAGCTGCTGCATTGCAGGACATGCAGGAGCTGGCTCACTGGCAGATTGCAGCGTATGAGCAGCTTGACCAGCAGCAACATGAGGCTGCTGAAGAGGCCATGCAGCGCTACATCTTTAATGGCAACCTTCTCAAGGAGCTCTGTCAAGGCACAGCAATCAGTGCCATGAGTCTGCCGGCCGCAAGTATGTGCATCTTCAGCTGATGCATGTGTCAGAAGTATGTCAAGGCATAGCATGCAGTGACATGAATCTGCACGTTTAAAGTGTGTCAAGGCACAGCATGCAGTGACATGAATTTGTCAGCCGAAAGTATGTCAAGGCACAGCATGCAGTGCCATGAATCTGCCAGCCAAAAGTATGTCAAGGCACAGTATGCAGTGCCATGAATTTGCGTGTCAAAAGTATATTGAGGCACAGCATGCCCTGCCATGATGTTGCCAGCCAATTGTATGTGTATCCTGTATGTCCCTCTGCTGCGCAACACATCAAGGGGTCTATCTATTCAAAAGCGCATGCTTATTATGGTCAAACGCCTAACATTAGGGTGTGCTTGGATCTTTTCTGCTTGCACTGCAGTCAATATGCTTGCACAGCCCTACTACCCAGTCGATGGCACAAAGTTTGTATGCTGCTCACAAAGCTTGCTCTGCAAATTCCTCAGTCTGCTTTGTAGTGATTCAATACGCAAACGCTATGCATTCTTCAGTCTGCCTTACAGTGTATTCTTTCTTGTCACAGGGACCTCTTGGCATGCGCGCCTCCAGCAACCAGAGCTTGCAGGAGCCCATCAAGAGGTTCGTCCCTTGTGCTCCAGTACAGCAACTTCTCTTTATCAAGACTGCTTTGGTTATCAAGAAAAATCTCCTTGTCCATGTTGTCCTTATTGAGAGGTGCCGTCGCAGTCATATTACAACAATTGGGTTTCTAATTGTATTGTCCTCACTTATAGAATGTCCTTAGATTGAGTGTTCATTCAATGAAAAGTCACTGTACGTCAATACTGATCAACAGCATGATCTCAGCTCTGCCAAAAGTACACATGATGTGTGCATGGTGGTGATTCTCAAGCTGATTTGCTGCCAGAACCCAGTTGCTTGTAGGCTTGGCAAAGTTTCCACCCCAAAAATTGCACTGACCTGAGAAAAGACAACACAATGGAAAGTCGATGCCGATGTGCGTCATCACAGGAGCCTCTGTCTGTAAAGACAGCCTGGGAACTGACCTGACATACACCACATCCCATGTGTTTGGCGTGCAGGACGTTTCAATGCAGGATGTCCATCAGCAGCAGAGCTTGGTGGACGACAGTGCATTGCAGGACACACAATCAGACAGACTCACTGAGCTCACAGCAAATGCAGCAAAGCTCAAGGGGTTGGCGTCAAAACCACTCAGGAATCAAGACGAGGCGTTACAGTCTGCTGCAGCAGTAGACATGGTGACAGATGAAGGACAGCATAATTTTGGCATGACATCAAGCAGGTCCTGCATTGTCTTATGAAGACACAAGACTACTGCGCCGTTTTTATTCCTCAGGACTCTCTGCCGTGTTTGGTGCTGTCGAGTTGAGATTCATGTCCGTTCTGCTTGTCACTGTTCTGTGCTGTAGACAGTCTCCCCACTCGAGCCGATGTACCCTCGAATGTGCCAAGGCTACATCAGGCCGCCTTTGGGATTTTGTTTCAAATCTGTACTTCCGTGCTTGGATGTCTGAGAGTGGTAATGACAAACAATCAGACTTTCAAATGATGCAGCAGGCCCAGAGAACAGTTTGGTTCGCAGGTACTAGGGACTGGAACTTACAGACACATGCTTGATCACAATGTCATATATAGGGTCGAGCATAACGAGCAGCGTTCAGAGGCATTTTCCGCATGCGCAAGCAGCTTGTGAGCACTGCTACTGGCTTGTATGGTACAACACGTTCTGCAACTATTGAACTACAGCCAAGCAGCTACACACTCTGAAGTTGTGTGCAGTGCACTGACTACTTTCAAACTGCCCAAACTTTGAGTGCGCATGCCGTAGATGGCCGAGCAGCACTACCAACGAGTGAAGATGATTCAACGATTGAAAGCTGCATTCAAAGCACACACAAGCAGCCGCATTCAACCCTTCACCACTTCTCAGCATCACACACACAAGGTCAAAACACACAAAAGGCGGGACGGGCTGTGCAGCTAATACTTGCTGACAATTTTGAAGTCCTCATCATTGAGGACCTGGACATCTTTGCAGCCAGGAATGTGCTCCTGAACCTTTTGCAGCAACTTTGCGCCCTCCTCGCGCTTTTCTCTGTTCAAAGGGACATAAGGCAAGCGGAAAACAGGCTTAACGAGGCCGCACATTGCCAAGGCTGTATTCAAGGCCACAGGGTTAGGTTCGCAGAATAGCCATGCCATCAACTCTTGCAGGCTCTGATTGAGTTCAGGGTCTGCTTGCTTCATGAGCCGTGAGAACAGCCCGGGGATGATGTTGCTTGTGACTGATATGACACCCTGCAGGACAAAGCAACGGTTTTCTAGCATGATACAATGTAGCTTCACTTCCGTACAACACGATGACATTGAGCTCAGTCCTGACATATCAGGTCACAGAAAGCGGCCAACTTAAAGTTGATCTGCACTTGATGGCATGGCTATGCCGCTGTGTGAGTTTGAATGTTGTTTGGGCAAGTCAAGGCTTCAAGCCCTCCAGGCCAAGCTAGAAAGATCTGGAATGGCATCGTCTTGCTTTTGGCAAGTTGAATACCAGGCATCCTTACTGCGGCGCTCAACACAAGCTTGCCTGGCCTGACAGCACTTGAGCCAGACACATGTAACACTTTTGCTAACGTGTGAGTCAATGACGATGAGTGTTGCATCAAATCAGTATCAGTATCATGACTTTTGTCAAGTAAGTTATCAGCTCTGAAGAGCTCCTGGGCAGCATAACCATGGTGATGTGTGCTTTGTCAAACAGTTATGGTTGTCGTTATCATGAATATTATCAAGTTCATTTCCAAGTCTGATGAGCTACCTGGCCGCCATGATTATGCCGCCCATCATGCGCTTCATCATCATTACCACTCCAGCACATAATGCCTTGGTCGGCATAGCTCTGTATTCGCTGATTGCCTGTGCACTCTTTCACGCCAAGCCAATTTGCATGATGCGATAGCCGCTTCACAACATGGTCTGGCACATCTTGCCCTGCATGTCAATCCTTTTCAACCACAAACTGTGTATCAATGTGGAATCAATCAAACAGTCAGTCAATCAATTAATCAATCAAATTTGCAGTCCAGAATAGGGAGCCAGATGTGACTCATTGGACAAGTGTGACTTCAATCAAAGGCAACTAATCAGAACTTGCCTGCCAGAAAAGGCAAATGAAATAAGTGGGTACAGTTGAGCGTGATGGCGATGCAGCCAAAACGGCAGCACTTTTACTGCACATGCTTCAACAGACTCCCTTCGCGCATGATGCAGAAGACAAAGAAGTGAGCAGCAACACATACATGCAAGCTGGCAGACATGATTGGGATGTATTTCACCTGTTCTGCTTGGAACATTGTATATGATTGTGGGGCCTTCGTGCAGGACTGCACTGAAATGAGCCATCAAACCGTCCAGGGATGTCTTGCCATAGTATGGATTTATCTGCAGAGCAGCATGCATGCCCACAGCAAAGCCCTGCTCTGTTGCATGAAGCGCTTCACGCGTGGAATTACTGCCCGTGTTGCCAATGACTTGCAGCTGCTTTCCAAAGCTGTTCACGGTATGTGCTATGAGCATGACATGTTCATCCCAGCTCATCAGCTGCCCCTCTCCTGCAATGTGCAGAGGCAAGATCATTCAAACTCGTTCTGCTTTGCCAGTGCTCAGCGGCCAGCAACCATTCTAAAAAGGGAAGGCAGAGTGAAGCTACTGCTAAGCCAATGTTTGGCCGTTGGTGTCCAAAGCTTGCCTGTAGTGCCACCAACGATGAGCCCCTCAACGCCATTTTCAATCTGTCGTTGGACGTGAGCATCGTACGCCCTGAGATCAAACTTGCCATCTTCTCGATATGGCGTCTTGATAGCTGTGATCAACCTGGTTTTCTTCAGTAGTTCCACAGATTCCTGCGTCTGTGTCAGTGTCACCGGAGCCAAGGTCTCAGCAACAGCTGCTGTCTGTACATTGGTCCATCTGCAGAGGACCCTACGCCTGAAGTCCTTAGTCAACGGTCTAGCACCTCTTGTGGTAGCAACTCTGGAGCACTGGTGGAGGCGATGCTGCACAGGTGCCGCTGCCGAGTTGCGCGAATGCAGCAGTTGCCCTGAGATGTGTGACTGCGTGATGCTCATGCCTGGGCTGGCCGCCTTCAACGATCACGCATGCACAGCGACTGTAAGCCCAGTCGATGTGCCGCAGGTACCTTCAGGCAGGTCCTCGAGCTCCGTGTCTTCTGCACGCACCGCGTCATGTTCTACCTGATATTCTTGCAAGAATTGGCATGGAAGGTTGCTGCATGCTTTGCCCACAGACAGCAAAGGATTGGACATATGCAAATGCGCAAATCTGTGTGTTGGCACAGCATGCACGCACTTTTCTCACACCAGCTCTTACTGTTCTGTCATGACCAACACTTTGCTGAGCCATTTTCACAAACTCATCATGGCATGCTCAGCAGGCGTTGCATGACAGCACATTGGTGTTAGTATAATAGTTGTTGCACAAACATTGCATGTCAGTCAGGAAGTTGGCCTGCCGCCCTGCTATTGCAGGCCAGGTAAAATTGCATGTTAAGCGAAATGTTGAATATTTGGCTCTGCTTACCACACATCGGCGTCTTGGACGCTAGCAGAGTACATGAGAAGCAGTGTGGTCCGGCATTTCAGCGGGTGTATTGACTGCTTATGTCGAAGCGCAGCCTGAGTGCTGCAGATTCTCCATCCGCCTCCAAGAAAGCCAAAATGAGTTGCGTAGAAGCCAACGGTGTTCACAAAACAGCATCAAAAGGAGACATCGACGAAGATCTTCACAGCAGACAGCTTGCCGTATATGGTCGCGACTCCATGCGCCGACTGGCTGCATCACAAGTCTTGATATTGGGTGTGACGGGTCTAGGAGTCGAAGTTGGTACGGTTGATCAAAGCTCATAAGTGTTGATTGCCGTGGTCTTCAGCTTACATAGCGCCTTTTGACGCCCTGCGCCGGTTTGCTGCAGCCAAGAATGTCATCCTGGCCGGTGTGAAAGCTGTTGTTCTGCATGACACGGCGGACGCTGAACTTTCAGACCTTTCTGCGCAATTCTACTTGACAGAGGCAGATGTCGGTAAAAACCGAGCAGCAGCCTGTAAGGACAAGCTACAAGAGCTGAATACTGCTGTAGCAGTGTCATCGTCATCTGCAGAACTCAACGAGCAATTCATCAGCCAGTTTCAGGTGAGGTTGCAATGTGGTGCTTCTGGAAGCCAGGTCAGAAGCTCTCTCAACTCCAGCATGTAAGCTTGTATTGCGACTGCAGGTGGTGGTTTGCACAAACACGCTCATCAAAGAATCCATATCTGTAGATGAGATCTGCCACAAACACAACATAGGCTTCATCAAAGCAGACATCTGCGGTGTTTTTGCCAATGTTTTCTGTGACTTTGGGAAGGGCTTCCATGTGCTGGATGTTGACGGTATGTAATGATGCTATGAAGCTTGAGAGCACATACACTTGCACTTGCAATGTGCTGCAAAACGTCCAGTTGTCATTTGCAACTTTCCTTTGTGCAACAGGTGAGGAGCCTGCAACTGGCATCGTGGCATCCATCATTCCTGGCAACCCTACAATAGTGACCTGCGTCGATGATGAGAGAATGGACTTCCAGGTTGGTTGCTTCTGCCTGTCAATGTTTCAAACCCTTGAAATGTCTCAATGCCTTCAGGAGTGTCAATGCCTTCAAATGTCTCAAATTTTGCAAATATCTTACGGTTCCCACATGTCTTGAGGCCTTCCAATGACCCAAGGCCTTCAAATGTGCAAGGCCAGCATGTTTTTGACACCTTCAAACATCTCAAGATTTTCAAATGTCTCAAGGCCTGCAGAGGTCTTGAGGCTTTCAAACGCCTTGCGGCCTTCAAATGCCTTGAGTCCTTTAAATGTCTCAATGCCTTCAAACGTCTTAAGGTTTTCAAATCTCTCAAGGCCTTCAAACGCCTTGAGGCCTTCAAACTTCCAGCCCTTGTGGTCTTGACCTCTACATGATCCTTGATGGCATATGTGACAATCTGCAGGATGGACAGCTGGTAACATTCGCTGAGGTAGATGGCATGCCCACTCTGAATGACAAAAACCCCCGTCGCATCAAAAATGTCAAGGTGAGTGGTGCATCTATGTCAACACCTCCTTGCTTTGATGCCTGTTGTCAACTCTGCCTTGCCTGTCCTGCGTCTCAGAGCCATTTCAGCCCAGAACGACCTGGCTTGTCTTTGTTGGAACTAGCTCTGTATCACAGAGCAATGCGACGCATACTTTGCGATTCTTGTGCATTTAGCTGGTCATATGGGCAAGGTTGTCATTGGTGCCTGAGACTCACTCACACTCTCACAAATGAATTCACATTCTCTGTTGCGCCTCTCCTTACTTACTCGCCCTGTCACTCATTTGCTCGGACGTATGTGCTATAAAGTGTCAAGACATCAACCCTCACAAGCTGGATGCCCAAGCAGGTCCAGGCGCAAATGTTGAGTGTGCATTGCGCTGGTCATGTGGGCAAGGCTGTCTTTGGTCTCTGGAAGTCACTGGCTCATAGGTTTGTTCACCTACTGAATCATGCCCTGCCTTGTTCACCAAGTCACTCACTCACTCGTTCGCCCACTTGACTTGACTTTTGTGCCCCAAAGTGTCTAAGGCATCAATTCTCACAAGCTGGCTGCTCGAGCAGGTTCAGGCGCATACATTTGAGCTGGAGGATGATACTAGCAGCTATGGCAACTACATCAAGGGCGGAATTGTCACGGAGCACAAAGAGCCAAAAACGCTGGATTTCAAGCCATTAGCACAGGCCCTTGATGATCCTGGGGAGTTCTTGCTCAGTGATTTTGCCAAAATGGAGCGCCCAGGTGTTCTGCACCTTGGTTTCCAGGCGTTGAATGCTTTCCAGGTACAGCACTTGCTCGCCATCATGGCTGCTTTGTTTCACCAATCAAGATGTCCTTACATCAAGCTGTCCTTACTCAGAGGGTATACAACAGTCAGACTGCAGTGATTGGTTCTCAAATGCCTTGTCCTTACATACAGAATGTCCTACATTCTTCTATATTATGTACCCTTCCAGAGGAGGTACTGCATGCAAACAGCTTGCAGTTTGTATTCAGTATGCAGTCAGAAATGAGGCAGAACTTGCCTTAGCATGCAGGCAAGTCATTCATTTTACAAAGTGCAATCTTTGAGGATTTTGAGATGTTGGCCCTGTGCACTCACATGGATGTGACTGTTTGCTTGTGATGTTGTCTACAGCCAAATTTGCCTGCTCACATTGCTCAGCCTTGGGTTGCAACTCCTGCTGGGCCTCACAGCAACCCTGCTTGCTCATGTGTCTGTAATCTGCTGAGCTTTGTACACATTTGTCATGCTTGCCTGCTTACTTCAAGCATCTGAAATGCAACAGAGTCTGAATGGAAGGGCTGTGAAGGTATAGTAAACAGTAATTTCTCTTCACATTGGGTACCAAGAAACTTGTTCTCATACCAAACCGTTTCTACTCAGAGCTAGCACTGCAGTCAGAATGCAGTGATTGGGCTACAACTGCCTTATCCTTACATCAAGATTGTCCGTTTATCGTGTGTCCTTGTAACAAATGTAACTGTAAACGTGCATGCTGCAGGAGGAAAATGGACGCCGGCCACAGCCATATGACAGAGATGATGCTGCAAGCCTGATTCAGCATGCACAGAGAATCAATGAGCATGCTAACAACAAAGTTGATGTGGATGAGGTATGCGTGTTGTTTTGATGTTGATTTTGAATGCATGGCATGTTCTGTTAGCATGCACACAGGCTATGCAGTCCATCAAGAAAGCAATCACTGATGCATCAGTAAAGCAGTGAAGTATCAATGATGCATTCAGAAAGCAGTGATGCGTCTTCAAAGCAAATGATGCATCAGCTCTGTCACGGAGCCCTGATGTATCAGTACAGCAATGATCCTCTTGTTGCCTGGCCTCTGCATGGTGCGGCACATTCTTGCTGTACTTTGTGGCATTTTAAATTTGGCAGGGCTTCATCTCTAGTTTTGCCAGAGTTCCCTGCTGGTGCAGCTATTCACAGGGGTCTGTGCAGGACATGCCGCGCAGGATATTTTACACGTCATCTGCTTTTAAGATATCAGATGGCTTATAATATGCTGTGTAAGCTATCATATGCATCATCTGCAAAAAGGGCAGCAGAAGCTGCCGTACACATCAATTGCAGACAACATTCTTATGTGTGAAGAATGTGCTGCAGAAGCCTTTCTACACTTTGGTGGCAGGCCACCATCTTGGTTGCGCAAGTTGTCAAATACATCGTCTGCCAACAGCAATCTTGCTCTTGTGTATAGGATGTGTTGCGCAAGCTGTCATATACATCATCTGCGGAGATCAGTCCCATGGCAGCCATGTTTGGAGGTGTGGTTGGGCAGGAGGTTATGAAGGCTGCCAGTGGCAAATTTCATCCCTTGTTCCAGTTCTTCTACTTTGACTCAATTGAGTCTCTTCCAGATGATGATCTGACGCCTGAGCAGGTTGCCCCGCAGGTAAACAGTATTTTCTCTTTGAAGCGATTGCCTCAATCGATTGTCCTCATATCTCCAGCAAGGAAACTGTCCTGAAATGGAGTCGTCCTTACTCAGAGGTACCACTGCAGTCAGAATGCAGTGATCGTTTTCTAATTTTGCTGTCCTCACATCAAGAATGGCACTATGTTGAGTGTCTTTCCAGAAAAGGAATTACTGTAGACTGCAAACGTTCAGTACAGCCACACCCTCAGCTTATGTACGCGATCTTGGATCATGAGCGTTGCTATGCTGTACTGTTCGTTGTAGCAGTAAACTGTACATTAATTTCATGCATTGTGATGATGAGCTGTACACGCATTGCGTGGGTGGCCAATCTGTAAGCAGGCTAGGCATGTTGGAGGCCGAGCTGCCACAGAGCATCGTGCTCATGCATTGCTCAGCATTTGCTGATTGGTGCTGTCCTGCTTTACAGGGCAGTTGTCATGATGTACAAGTTTGTGCTCATGCATTGCTCAGCAGTCGCTGCCTGCTGTTGTCCTGTGTTACCTGGGAATTGTCCTGACGCAGGAGTCATACAACAGTTGTCAAGGCAGAAGATGGCGAGCGCCAGTGGATAGCTTGCCAGCCAGCCATCCACCAGAATGTGGCAGATGCCACCCTCTAGGCTGGTCCATCAAAACTGCATGCTATTTCTTAAGGCTTTTTAACAGTTGCTGACTGCTGCTATCCTGCGCTGCAGGGTGATCGCTATGATGCGCAAAGAGCTGTGTTTGGCAGCAAGCTTCAGGAACAGATCCAGAGCCTGCAGGTGGGTTGCAATGGTTTTAGGTTCAGGCTTTCAAAGCCTCACATGTTAGTTGGTCTCTCCTCAACATGCCTAATGCTGCATCCGTGCTTTTGCGTTGTACTGCGCTGCTGTGCGCTACGCTGCATGAATCATCAGCGTGGACTGGCATCACTTGTGGCAACGCTGACATGTTGGCATAGTGTTGCTGGCATTGCATGCATTCAGACTTTCAGGCTTCTTGCTATCTCAGCAAAGCTGTGTATACAACAGGAAAGTGACTGCACGTTGTGTGCAGGTGTTCTTAGTGGGAGCTGGAGCGCTTGGCTGCGAATTCATCAAGAACTTTGCATTAATGGGCTTAGGTGTTGGCTCCTCAGGACAGGTTACAGTGACAGATGATGATGTCATTGAGAAGAGCAACCTCAGTAGACAGTTCCTTTTTAGGGACTGGGATATTGGCAGGTAAGCTTGCTGCCAGGATTGGGTCAAACACCTTGTGCTTCACAGAGGGGTTGTCTAGTCACAACCAGGTCTCTCCTGTTGTGTGTGAATTTCATGTGCATTGTGCCCTGTTGTCGGTCACACCAGCAGCACTGTGTCAAAATGTATGCATCAGCATGCAATCAAGCTGGTCTCTCCAGCAATTGCTTGATAAGCTATGCCCTGCTGCTTTTGAAGGGCACGCTTGCTCACCACACTGCAATGATTTGACTCTTTGTTTGACTCCCGCCGCACATGTGCTGTGTGTCTTTTGGGTGCCGCTGATAAATAAACTGTTATGCAATGATTGAGAGTGTACATCACGCTATGCAGTGCAAAGTCCACAGCAGCAGCCAAAGCTGCTAAGAGCATCAACAAGGCCCTCAAGGTCAATGCCCTTCAAAACCGTGTGTCTCCAGCCACAGAAGATGTCTTCAATGACAAGTTCTGGGGGTCCTTGAACCTAATCGTCAATGCTCTGGACAATGTCAACGCTCGGCTATATGTGGACTCACGCTGTGTCTATTTTGGCAAGCCCCTGTTGGAATCTGGCACCCTGGGCCCCAAATGCAATACACAAGTGGTCATGCCCAACATGACTGAGAACTACGGTGGGTCGCAATGTGCTTCATGCAAAGCTGTGCTCAGTTGTATGCTCAAGAGCTGCAGCACTTCAATGCAGTCCTCACGGCATGACAAACATCTTGTCCATGGCTTGCGGGTTTGGCAGAAGCATGCATCATTCTGTTGATTCAACCGCTCCAGTCTGCTGCCAGTGTTACGATCAAGACTCATTTTGAGGCCTGCTGTAGCTTTGTGCGTGCACGCATGTCGCCAACAAGGCATATCACTGCTTGGGTCTGCGTTTGGTTGCTGCTCTTGCACATGGGGAATGCATGCTCAAAGTCAAGGCATTCACAAGGCTGCTGCTGCCCTACATCCTGCCAAGCAGCTCTGCTTGTCACAGCCCAATTCTTGTAGCTTTGCTATCTTGGGCAAGAGGACGTCTAAAGGCATTTCCCCATGCCAAAGGCGATGCGTCTGAGTAAGAGCAATCTGGCACAAAGTTGATAGCATCTGTGGCTGTTGCTGAAGCTGCAGTGTCTTTGCTGTCAAGAGTTGCCATTCTTATAGCTTGTGCTTTATTGCTGTTGTGAACATGATTTGTTTTGCTGCAGGTGCCTCAAGAGATCCGCCTGAGAAGCAGGCGCCCATGTGTACAGTGCACTCCTTCCCCCACAACATTGACCACTGCCTCACGTTTGCCAGGTCAGAGTTTGAAGGGCACTTGGAGAAGGCCCCAGCAGAGGCGAACGCTTTCCTTTCACAGCCTGCCAGCTACATACAGGTGCAAAACCTTCACTGTGATCAATTTGCCTGTCATGTATGTGACCCTTCTGCCTGTCATGTATGGCGTTCCTCTTGGTTGTGATATAGCTGTCATATGCATGGCCCTGTTTTGCCTGTTTTGTATGGCGCTCCTGTTGATCGTGGCAGCAGAATCAAATATATGGTGCAAAAACAGTGCATCTGCTGCTATGGTCAGTCTTGTGCTCAGCTCTGCTGCCATAGATTCTTATGCACAAGTGGTGATGACAATCTTGTCCATCTCAATCTGCATATGCCCAAGGCTGCTACACGCTTGTACAAGTTGTGCCAATTTGTTCACAGCAGGAAATGGTCAGGCACAAGACATGCATGGCAGCTGCTAATGCAGTGTGGCTGAATGCCCATGCATTTGACTTGCGTACCTGGACTCAGACCACCAAGCTGGGAACTGAAGCTCAAGTCAGGGACACGTCTATGTACGCCAGCCTTTTACCCTCAGTAAGCAAAGATACACACACCCTTTGCTAATTGTTGTGCAGGCTGTACGGCAAGCCTCAGATGCTGCTGCCAGGGAGCAGCTGGAGAAGGTGTTTGAGGTGCTGGTCACAGACTCCTGCAAAACCTTCCAGGACTGCATCCGCTGGGCTTGCCTCAAGTTCCAGGTACAATGCACAAAATACCTGCAAATATGATGCTCAGGAATGCCCACCACCTCCTGTCAATTGCATCACCCTTGCATTTCGCATGCTGCGTTTCTGTTTCATGAGCAGATAGCTCAGCTTTTGAAATTTTTTAAAGAACGCCACCACCTCTGCAAGCACTCCAAACAGAATGCTTTGTCCTGCAAGGCAGCCAACAGTAGCATCCTTGTGCCTTGCATGCAGCAGTCTCAATTTCATGCACGGATAGCTCAGCTTTTTACACCCTTGTGCCTCTCATGCTGCAGTTCCAGTTTCATGAGCGGATAGCTCAGCTGGTGTACACTTTCCCTGAGGACGCCACCACCTCCACAGGCTCCTTGTTCTGGTCAGCACCAAAGCGCTTTCCACAGCCCCTCACCTTCAACTCTGCAGATCCTTCCCACGTAGCCTTTGCCCAAGCAGGCGCCATTCTGAAGGCACAAGTCCACAATATAGACCTGCCAGCCTGGGCGACCGACAACGCCAAGGTAAGGCCTGCTCAATAGCTTGTTACAGCAAAAGCACTTGTGTTGTCATCATCATCTTGTCTTTTGCAAATTTGCAGAGCCCTTGCATGTGACCTTTGCCCAAGTAGGTGTCGTTCTGAAGGCACAAGTGCACAATATAGACCTGCCAGCATAGGCACAAGAGAATGCCATGGTGGGCCCTGCTCCATTAGCTGGTTACCACAAAAGCGCTTGCGTCGTCATCATCATTGTGATATTTTCTTCAGTTTTACAAACCCCTTGCATGTGTCCTTTGCCCTTTGCCCAAAGGGTCGCCATTCTGAGTCAAGTCCACAACATAGATCTGCCAGCCAGAGGCTACAGACAATGCCAAGGTGTGACCTATGCAATCTGCTTGTAAACACAAAATGTTATCATCATTATATCTTTTCCAATTTTGCGGACCCCTTGCATGTGTCCTTTGCCCAGACGGGCGCCATTCTGATGAAACAAGTGCGCAACATACACCAGCCTGGGCCACACGCAACGCCAAGACGTGGCCTGCAAATGGCTCACTTTGTGCTTCTTAATAAATGTTCAGAGCTTACCTCAGCTTTGTGTGTCTTGTCTCACAGTTAACAGAGGCTGCTGGCAAGGTGAAGCTGCCAACCTTTAAGCCAAAGCAAGGCGTGCACATTGAGACAGATCCCATTAAGGCTCACTTGTAATCAAAATTGAAGGATTATCAGCTGTGTGTGTCTTGTCTCACAGGTAGCAGAGGCTGCTGGCAAGGTGAAGCTGCCAACTTTCAGACCAAAGCAGGGCGTGCACATTGAGACAGACCCCAAGGGCACTGCAAAGCCAGTTGCTTCAGGAGATGACACAGCTGTCATTGAGGACCTCATCTCACAGCTTGAGGTGGATCATCTGCAATATGTTGTATTTCCTGCTATACAATGTCAGCTGCTTTTGGCTTTCCTCGCTTCGGCTGACGTGCTGGTAGTGTGCCAGCAGGCAGATTTTTGTTTACTACGTGTCTAAGTGTCACATGCATTGACATCACGGCATCCACTCATGCAGCACAAAGCAAACAAAGCAACATCTTTGCATGGCAGAGTCAATTAGGTCCTTCACTGTTGGTGCATGCGTCCATGACATGAAGCAGCCTCACGCAAGTGTAGCAGCCCATGTGATTCTTATGTCGTGATCCTTATGTCGTGATCCAAAGTTCAGATTGCAATGTTCTTTATTGCCGAGGAGACCAGTGCTGAATCCTGCTTCCCCTCTGTCTGTTGCAAGTGCATGTGTCAACGAAGGTTGCACAGAGTTGACAGCACCTCAAAGCTAGGTTGTTGTCTGCTTCACGTGTGCAGTTGGCTTTGGTGCTGTCTGTTGCAAGTAACCTGGACCATAGCACTTCGCAAAGGGTTTACCATGGTGCAAGGCTGCAAGGAGTTCTGCTCCATTCCATCATGATTCATCCATTGAATATGCCTGCTCAGCAGGTTATGGAAGCTAGTGACTAGACATACACAGATGCAGTCAAATGGCTGCGTGTCAGTCTGAAGCTGACTTGAACCACCCAAGTGACATGCAAGAGACATGAGTTGTTATGATCCTGACCATATGCATCGACTTTGGCGTTGTTCAGTGTCTGCAGACATTCTTTTGCCCAAGACTCAAAGGTGTCTTGCATCTTCTTGACCGGACATGCCAAGCACACTTCTTCAATGTTTTCCCAAATTATGCAGGCTGCTCAGCAGAAGCTTCCTGGAGGATTCAAATTGACGCCTGTGGTATTTGAGAAGGATGTGGACACCAACTTCCACATGGACTTCATTGCTGGCTTGGCCAACATGCGTGCTCGCAACTACAAGATCCCAGAAGTCGACAAGCTCAAGGCTAAGCTCATTGCTGGCAAGATCATTCCTGCCATAGCCACAGCAACAGCCATGGCAACAGGTACACCAGACAACCTGGGTCATGCAGATGCTGCGTTTGCTTGGGTCAGAGTGCCCTAGGCTTGACGTCAGGGCATTTGTGGCACCCACATCATTTGCATCGTCACCTTTTTGGCACTATGTGAGTATTCCCCAAGACAACTGTTGACTTGAGCATCCGCTTTGCATCAAACAGTGCCAATCCTGCACAATTGACAGAAGTTGTTTCAAGCTCTGGTCATCACCAATTGTCTGGCAGCCAGGTCACACTCAGTTTGCAGAAGTTGCTCAAAGCTCTGAACATTGTCAGACAACTGACAGTGAGGTCTGTAAAGTTGTGGCCCCAAAGAGCAGGGTTAGGGACAGCCAGGTTTTGATCAAATGTGTGGCCTTCGAGTGCAGGTTTTGAGAGTCAGGTTTTGGTCAATTTGCAAAATTGTGACCATGCGTCGCATATCTTGTATGTCTGGAGCTGCTGAAGGTGGTGCAAAGCCAATTAGCTCCCCTGTCACATGCTGATGTTGCGCTCGTACAGCTTCCTGCATTGCAAGATTGATGGCTGCAAATTTCTGCATGCAGTCTGATGCATCAGCAGGCGCATTGCAAGGTCAATGACTCCTTTCCTCTGTAGGCATTCAAGGGCATTGCAGGCTTGACATTTGGTTTTCTGTGCATGCAGGTCTTGTATGTCTGGAGCTGCTGAAGGTGGTGCAAAGCAAGCAGGTGGAGGCATACAGGAACACCTTTGCCAACCTTGCCTTGCCCTTGTTTGCCATGGCTGAACCCATTGCACCCAAGGTATGCTCCTAGTCTGTATCTTGACTGCAATCTTGAGCATTCAATAGAGCCGCATATCCTTTTGTAGCCAGCAGTTAAGGCTAAACCCTTGGCTGCCTGCATCAAGCAGCACCTGAATACCTGCTGGCAGGTATCTATGCTCCAACTTTTTTGGTTTGCCTTTATATTACTCTCCTTGCATCCTTCTGCCTGCTTGGCCTTTGTTGACAACCTTGTTGCAATCCTTGAGTCAAAGCTGACATCTGCCCACAGCCAGAGCTAAGGCTGACATGCGTGATCCTCTTTGCATCCTCCTGCCTGCTTTGCCGCTGTTTAGATCCTTGTTGCAATCCTTCAGTCAGCTAACTTCCGCCCACAGCAAGGGCCATTGCTGGAAATCCTTGTTGCCATCCTTCACTCAAAGTTGACTATCTGCCCACAGCCAGGGCTAAGGCTGACATGCAATGGTTACTGCTTTACTTGCCTGCTTTGCAGCCAGTTGCCACTCACGCTTTGACCTCTGAGCACCAAGTGACGCTCAGTGCATGAATCTTGTAGATGGCATGTTTGAGTGTATTATGATTGTTTCCTTAGCAATGCGGAAACACCCTGAACGGTTGCATTCAGATGCAGAAATAGTGCCAGTCTGGCTTGAATTTCTAGTTGAAACTCAGCTGGCTGCCATCTTTGTAACGCAGATTTTTGAGTTCAATGACATGAAGTGGAGCCTTTGGGACAGGTGGATCCTTGAAGGCGATTTGACAGTCCAGCAAGTCTTAGATTGGTTCAAGGTAAGATGAGCATCAGAACTGCACACTGACAATTGCAGAGTTGCTTGACTACGTACGTAGCTGCGCCTGCTGAGCCTGTCTAGCAGGTATTATGACATTCGCACATGAGAAATGATTTGTATTACAAACATCTTCTTGACCAGCCATTTGAAATGCGCTATATATCGTCATCTATGCTGCAATGCTGCAGCATGCTCGTGGGCCCCAAATCCCTTAAGCATTTGGCAGTATCTGCACCCTTTCTTGTGCCTAGATGCAACTAATGCACACAGCTGTGTGTCTGATGGCGGTATTCGTTTAATGCAGGCCAGAGGTCTTGAGGCATACAGCATATCTTGCGGCCAAAGTCTCTTGTACAACAACATCTTTCCAAAGCATAAAGACAGACTACCCAAACGCATGTCCAGCCTGGTGCAAACAGTCGCCAAGACAGAGATTCCTGAGTATCGAAATCACTTTGATGTTGTTGTTGCTTGTGAAGACGAAGAGGGCGAGGACATGGATGTTCCTCTGGTCAGCATCAAGTTTAGGGATTGATGACACCTTGTTCTGTGTGCTCTATTAGTTTCACAGTGTTGCTGATGTCATGGGTTCCGTCTGCATGTCTTGTATCAGTCTGCATGTCTTGTGGTTTTTGCTTTAGATGCAGCTTTGACGAGTGACAACACCCACAATATGTCAATACCAATTTCCAGCACAACCTCACAGTGTCATGAAAAGCTATGCACCACAGCACAAGCCGCTCAATTTGCACACCTTCTTTGATCGTGGTCAGCCATGTCTAGTGTATCTGTGCTGGTGGTATGAAGCTGTAAGCTGGCGAATGATGTGAGCATTATCGCTCTGTCCACTAATTGTATGCGCTCAGCAGCTGATCAACAAGCAGTACACAACGCTGCAAGTTCTCAGCTGCAATTAGGCTGATCATGAGCCTTACCTGAGTAAGTGTGTTGCTGTGATCAACTATGAACGATTGTGAGTGGACATGCATGTCAGTCAGAGAGGCATTACACTTTTTTTGGGTTTACGATGCATTTCACAACAAATGCTAAAGCGCAGTAATGTTTAGCGCTACCGCGTTTTTTTGCGTCATGTGCCAACGAGATTTACGATGACTAACAGATAGCTCGAAGAGTGCTCGTGGGTGGTCGTATGGTGATTCGTTCATTCAGACGAGGGGGCGGGTAATTGTTGTCTCCGCGCTTTGCAAGATATCTGTAGCAGCGTGATGTGTCGCTCGCAACAAAGCCGTCGCCCTGGTCGCATGTAGTGTTGCCTTTTGCGAGGCGCCAACCACAGTGCATCCGCTTTCAAAAGACGACGCCTGAGAAGGGTCGGCTGCTGAATGGAGGCAGCACCTGCTCGTCACCCTGCAAGGTGTTGTCCCGGTCGCGCATGTGCAATTCTGCATTGCACAGTCAACATGAGCTGCAGCAGACACTTTAGATGCAACTCGCAGCCACTCGTATGTAACCGCTGCAAGGCGCGCCACCCAAGCTGACCGCCCTCAAATTGTCTGTTGAGCATCGCTCTGTTTCTCTAAACGTCAGCAATGAGCATTGGAGGTGCACTATATCGCAAGCTGGTTGCCTGATCTATGCTTTTGCTGCAGGATCCAGGTTTCCAACACCAAGAAACCTGTCTTCTTTTATGTAAACCTGGCAAAGGTATGCCCGTATGTTCTGCCTGAGTAAATGCAATTGCCAGCAGCGCCCTGCAGCTATAGACCATTTCTGTCTTCTCTGCAGAGATTCCTGCAGGAACATGGTGAAGTACAGCTGTCAGCCCTTGGGCTAGGTATGTGCGTTTCAGTTCACTGCAGTCACAGTTTGTTGCAGCAACTTCTTCAGGCTCTGTTGCAGAGGTTACTGGGATACTGATGAATGGTGTGCTCTTGCAGCCATTTCAAGCATGGTGACAGTCGCAGAGATCCTCAAAAACAGCCGGCTTGCAGTTGAGCAAAGTAAGTCATGTCACTGCCATATGCTGACCTGACATGCCATTTTGTCAGCTGCTTGCTTGTACTCTGCCTTGTCTTGCAGAGATCACTACTGGCCTTGACGCTTTCAATGATGATGGAAGAGAGAGAGCTGTCCAGAAGCCTAAGATGGAGATCGTCCTGCGCAAATCTGAGGAGTTTGATCAAGTCATGGCCCAACAGACTCGTGTCACTCAACCCCAGACAAATGTGCCTGCAAACCTTGTGCCAGCAGCTTGACGTTGAGCAAGGGTATCAGCACAACCCAAAAGTAGCAAGCTGCCGCTGATCAGTCAGCAGTCAGCGCAAAAGATGGCTCAATTAATTAGCATCATGGCATGGCAGCAGCATTTGGCAATGCTGTGCTGATGCTGCTGCATCATATGCTGTTCATGCTGCATATGAACATTGGTTCAGTCAGCCTCAGTTGTCAAGTAACAGTCAGCCTCAGCTGTCAGGCAAGTGCTGCAATGCAAAGCACGTTGATGACTAGGTATAGTCTCAATACTGACATTACCGTAGCCAGCAATAAAATGTGACTCTCACTTGACTTTGTCAAGTAATATCCATTTGTCAGAGTTGAGCAGCAGGTGCCGCCTTAGCTGTTTTCTTTCCCAGAGGTGCCTCAACAGAGTTCACAAAATACAACTGAGATGTATGAGCAAGCTGCTGTATATGTAGGACCAGCCTTAGGGTGGCGTCTACGTGGTCCTCTTTCAGCAGCATGCTTTGCATCGAATATGTGTCTCATGTCATGGTGTCGCTCAACATGGCAAGTGTTTTGCCTGTATGTGATCTGGGTCGTTGCAACAATAGTCATACAGACTTGCGTGTAAAGACACGGAGATGAGCAGCAAGGCATAGCCACACAGGTGAAGCGTACATACGGTGCAGCCACATAATTGCAACCTTGGGGCATGCATTCAGTACCTTTCTGTTGAATTCAGGTGTGTAGTTGTGCGGGCCAACTGCTCACAGTTCAACACCTTCACTCATGATGTCATGCAGAAAAGCAGACAAGATCTTCTGCAGCACTACTGTTGTTCTGGAGATCTAACTGTGCACTATCAACTGAGAACTGAGTGCCTATAGCACAGCACATACCAGACGGTAATGTTGTTCAAGCAGCCATGGCTGTGAAGTTTGGAGACATGAAATTATCCCAGAAACAGTCTTTGTCAAATTCAATCATGTCATGACCAACTGGTAGCCCACAACACTGAACAAAGGGTCGCAGTGGTACAAGGCGCCAGTCTATCTTTGGGCTAGCCTGTACACTTGCCCAGCTAGCAAAGGGTAGCCCTTTCACAGATGCATTACTGTACAGATCCCTTGCATCTATTGCCTCGTAAGCTTGCCGAACGCCAGGGTCAACAACTATCTTGTGATATCCCATACGCAGGAAGTCATTGCAAACAAGACTGCATTCTGATGCCGCACACTCCCCTTCTTTGTGCATCCTGCAAGACACTGCAATGATGACGATGCTGTGAAAGCACAGAGCAGACAACAGCTTGATGCTCAGCACTCGTGGTCGGCAACTACAGCACAATTTCAATCATTGCAGCTTGGTACAGATGCAGCAGCCTCAGCAGCGACAACTGTAGTGACTATAGTCTATGTGAGATTGTGCAGCATATGCATCAGCTGAGGTGTGAGTGTTAGCGCAGATACTCTCATGCCCACGTGTCCTTTGAGTCTCAAAGCAGCACAGATGACGCTGAGTGCAACCAGCAAGAATGGCATGTAGCTGGCCTACCTGACACGCAAGTTCTGCTGGCTGAAAGGAGTGGCGTTCATCACAACAAGGCCATTCCAGCAGCACTTGACTGGGAAAGGCAACCCAGCAGCAATGCGTGTCAGAGAGTAGGGATCAGTGACGTAAGGAGGGTTTTTCAACAGTAAGTTTCCATCTGAGTCTCTGCAGCATGCATCAGCCATTAAACTGAGAATTCCCATGTGCTAACCTATGCAGAAACAATGAGTCACAATCTATGCCAAAGCAAGCTGTGCAACCGCAACGAAAAGAGCAGTGATGCAGCAACTGCAGCACGGATTCAATCACCCAGATAAAAACAAAAATGCTGTGCTCATCAGCTTTCATGCTTCATACATTTGCTCTTGGACTGATCAGTTGTTCAGGTCTTGTTTGATGCTTTGCAGTGAACTGTTGGCAAGACACAGTCAGCAATGTTCAGTCTAACAACAGCTGTCCCTTGTGAGCATGCATGACTGACCTGGCAACCCATGTGTCATAAAACCCCATGTCAGAAACAGCTTGAAATGCTGCCTGAATAGACGGGTCAAAGCGCCAGTGTTTTGTGATGAGACCTGATCTGCCCAGGAAGCGACCAAGCGCTTGGGGAACATGGTACTTTCGCCACAGGTACTTTGCAAACTCAGGTCTTTGCACCTGCACAAGCAGCCTACATTGAGCACTCATGCTAGACAGGCACAGCGGACCCAGCTAGGTACATACTGGAGCAATTGCTATTTCCAACCATTTTGGTCATGTCTACAAGCAGCACTCTTTGCCATGCTGATCAGTATCTGCCAGATCTTCAAAACACAGAGCATGCCAAAACAGCGTCTCTTACATGATCCGCATACAATATTACAAGGAACCAGCATGCCACTGGCAATGACATCAACATGCGGTCTTCCCCATCACAGGCAAGACGTGGAAACACGCTGACAGCTGCAGTGCTTGCAGTCGGCAACTTTTGACAGCACAGATGCTGCAGCTGCAGCAATAGCAGCAGCCCAAGATGCTATCAAACTCTGCACCAGATTGCCACATTCTGTCACAATTCACTTTGGCTTTTGCTAGTGTCTGCAGGCATTGTCTTGCCCAAGATGTAAAAGCTGCTGCATGGGCAATGCCATGCAGATGAAAACAACGCTTACAAACTTGAGAGAAAATCATGGCAATGATGACAGGCAGAACCATAGCTGCTGGGCACCCTGATTCCCGACACAGTTTATTGGCCTGTTCAGCTGAATATCAGCAGCAAATCAGGAGTCATGTGCAGCACTTGGAAAGCTCAATATGCCCTGCCCTGACGTAGCCCAAGCCTGAGTCAGGCATCAAGCATTGATGTGTGCAGCTGCTCATGCAACCTGCATGCGCTCGCCTTACATGCACATGTCTCTGCATGTTTTTAAGCTGTTCTCGTTGTGACCATACACTTATCTGATCAGAGTCATGAATGCTACACGAGCTGAAAGTTTGTTTTCCAAAATAAGGAATTCTATGGGGGACACTTACCTTGCATGCAATGACCATGCAGCAACATAAAGCTTGCAAGGAGCTACTAGCACCAACAGTTGCTGCTCATGCACTCCTCTGTGTCATCACACAGAAGTGGTTATCACAAGAAGGCTACCTGGTGCGGGAGCCCGTCTAGCTTTGGTCGGTCAAAGTCCATTCCACACACCATGTCAGCATCATGCTGCAGCAACCTGCATCATTGCAGTGAACTCTCTTTACAAGGACACTCAATATGAGGACATTTTCAATGTATGGACTCGCAATGTTCTCTCAATGGACTCTCAATGTATGGACAAGGCAATCGGGAATTGATCACGACATTCTGACTGCACGAGTAAGTTTGAGTAAGGACAATTTCGTATAAGGACCTGTTTCTTGGTGACCAACGCGGTCTTTCTACAGAGAAAGTACTGCAAATGCCATTGTAGTAGGGTGCTTCAAATCTTTACATTGCATAGCTCTTTAGGCAGAAGTGCACGGCAGATGCCCATGCACTGCCTCTAGTGCAAGCTTGGGCATTTCATTGTTGCAGCCAATGGAAACAACAGCCAGCGGTTCATTATTGGTTTCTGCAGTGGCAGCTAGCAGAGCATGAAGCTAGCTGAATCAACAGCCAGAGCTTTGCATCTGTCTGAAGTGGTATTTGGCTTGAGCCTGAAACCGGCCGAATAACAGCCAGCTTGTTTGATGGGTTCACAAATCGCTGGCAGAGCAGACAGCTAGCAGACATGACAACCAGCATTCCATGGTTGCTGTCTCAAGGAGCATATGGAAGAGCGTAAAGCTGGCTGGTGCAGCTAGCATTTTGCTCACTTTTATATCTCAAATGAACATATCCTGTGCACACAACTGCACATCATCTGCTGCTGCCTGTTTGATACCTCACCTGAACACATTCTGGGCACAGAAGTACACATCATTCAATACTGCCTTTTTTATACCTCATCTGAACACACTCTGGGCACATAAGTACACATCATCTGATGCTGCCTGATTTATATCTCACCTGAACACATCCTGGGCACAGAAATAGACATCATTGAGGAACACCACCTTGTGGGCGGGCCACATGACTTGTCTGGCAGGCTGAGCTGAGAAGACATCCCAGGACGCTAGGTCTCGAGCCATGTCACCTTTGCTGTTGGTAGACATGCCAGCTGCACTGAGCCAAAGCGGCTCCAGGGCGCGGTTTCGGGCTTGGGCCAGAAAGTCAATGCGGTCTTGTTCATCAGCACGCATCAGGCTGCCACCTTCAGCGCAGGGAGAGAATTATTACAGCGAGCTTTTTGTGACTCAGCAAATCTGTGCTCCTCAGGGTCCAGCGTGACTTCATTCAGTCATTCAAAGGGCATGCTGGATAGGCTCAGCAAACCCAGCTAGGTATGTACCAGAGCGATCAACCGTCTCCTACTACTTTTGTGCTACGCTTCCTTCATTAGAGGTAGCAGAACTGTTAAGTTGGGCTGTCTGTTGCTTAGCATTTCAGGTTGTGACACTCTTGATCAGTGCGTTTGTAGTGTTTCAGCATGTGGACAGACAGGCTTGCTCTAAGACAGTTACTTGGTCACTATTTGTACCTCATGAGGCGTTTGAGCCTAACCAGCACGCATTTTGATAGGTGTAGATTGATGATAGTTGAGTGCTCCTGAAGGTCGAGTGCAAATGCTGCAGGGCAACAGTGACTTGATGCTGCTGCAATTAGGTCAAAGTTGCTGACTTGATAAACCTGCCGAGCACGCATGTAAGCAATAATGACAGGTTATGAGAGCAGGGAGCGGCACTAAGCACAGGCATTGCCAGCTCACAACAAGACAAAGCTTTGCACACAATGACTCATGAGGGCAGAGGGCAGGTAAGCACGGGCATTGCCAGCTTGCAACAAGACAAAGCTTTGCATACAATTATGAGGGTAGGGAGAGCATACCAATAACAATTCTGTGTGGCACGCCTATGCAGACCATCAAATCTTGCAGAACCTCCAGCCAGGCACCTGAAACTTAACAGATGGAGTCAAAAGAACAGCTCGTGCTCTGCAAAAAGCCCGATATTGACAGCTTGGAAGCAACTGACCTGTACTGTCAATGCTGCCGCTCTCATATATGGACAAGAACGCACTGCCGAAGGGCACTGAGGTCAGGAAGTGCAGGATTTGCAGAGTGAAGTGGGGTAGCAGGTCCTCGTTGTTGTGCATGTTGGCAGCTAGCAGAACTTTCTGATTCTTGTTGAACACTTTGAGTGGCAGGCTGCTGTCCCACCCGCACGGCGCCACTGGCTTGGCCTTGGCAATTGCTGTTATGATCTGTGTAGCTTTTGAGACCATCAGAAGAAATTCTGGTGTGTGACTGGACAGGTCATCTGCATGCTGGCGCTGCGTGTTGTCTGCGCGCTGGGCGGCGAAACTTGCATGTTTGAAAGCTGAGCTGAGAGCTTGATGACCCAGATGTCCAAGAGTAAGTTCACGTAGCTGCCTGCTGAGGAGTGCTGCTTGTGCTAGTGATGCATTCTGCTGTTGAAGCTGGAGAGTTTTGCTAGAGGGTGCTGGCAAAAGCAAGAGGCTGACGATGATGCTGAAAGCCAATAAACACAACACAGTGCGTGAACGGCTTTTAACGCTAGCAACAAAGTGCCTGACGGCAATCGTCCATGGCAGCCTGATGCAGCCTGCAGAGAGGCGCATGCGCCTCTCGCGCCTTGCAGAAGAGATTGACAACGCGTTGAGGCACCGTCACGCGCTGTCTTCGCGCCTGAAGACACTGCAGCTGAAGGTCAACGTGACGCACGCTGCTCTCGATGCTTGCAAAACTTTGCGTCCGATGCAGCTGTACCATGCTATATGCATCAGCCGCATCGGCGTCGCTCACAGCAAAGCGCAGCGTACACTGTTCTGCTCACTGCTGCAAGTCGATTGTCAGACTAATTCAAGACGAGGTTTTTTGAATTTGGCTTCTCATACTTGACAGCCTTCTGAGCGTAGAGATGTTGCAGATGGCAGGGTATTTGTGGCTCTTTTGCGGCCTAGGCGCACATGGAAAACAGCGTGTACAACAGTCTGTGACTGACTGACACCGTCGCCGCCTCTGTGGTGCCTTGATACTTCTCGGTCCCGGAGCAGATGGCACTGCTCAGCCTCGTGGTTGCGTTCGCTGCGGTATATGTGATCGCGTATATCGGCTGGGGAGCGTATGGTGTCGTCGGCAAGAAAAGGTGGGTATGACTTTCCTGATCGGCACCTTGTTGTGCGTGCTCTGACTGTCTGCACCTGCAGAGCTACGCTATCATCGTGCGTCATATCTATTATACACGGGTCGCTGAGTTGCGTCATGGCAGGGCAGGAGGTGTATCTTTGATAAAGGGATAACCTTGCCTTACTTGCGTTCTCGTCGAAGCAAACATAGTCTCTGGGTCCAATAAGCCTGACACAGCTGTGATGGTGCATGCTAATGTGCTGTCATCCACCTGAGATTGTGCTGCAGCTTGTGTCAGAGTATCCTATTGAGTTGGCTGCACGCAATGATGCAAGAACAACATTCATCATGCAGATGTCAATGGTAAGCGGCATTTGTCAGTACAATGTGGCAGCCCTTCTTCCAACTGAGGCTGTCAAACCAAAATCATTGATTGCCAGTGACAGCAAATTGTCACAGGTCTTTGAAGGCCACTTCAATCACATTATTACTGCATGTTGCATGCAGGCCTATATGACAACTGACTTTCTTCTGTTCTTGATCCCCTTCACGCCTACAGACTTTCTGTTTATTGCACACCACTTGATGACCATTGGATACATGATGTCAGCTTTGCATCTCAACAGAGGTGGCCTGTCATGCCTGATTCTCATGGTTCTGGGCGAGAGCACTAGTCTGTTTCAGAACTCCTGGCTTATTTCAAGAGAGCTTAGGCACGAACATCCAGTAAGCTGACCTTGTGACTTAGTTGATGTTGGTAGTGCTGCAGAATACATGCTGAAATGTTGCATCAAAGACAACTTTCCCAACAGGGGCTATTTTTGCGCAGGCAGCCATGTCAAGCTTCAGGATCTTGTCTCCAATCTACACCTATATTTTCCTGCTTGTGAGAAGTGTACTGGCGCCACCCATCATCATATGGTTCTGCCAAAAAGTCATGGCAGCCAGGCAATTGCCCTACAGCTACAGGTTTTGTCTTCATATCCTATGCATACCGCAGAGTGTCTCAGCTGTATTGTTGCAACTTGATTTTTGAGTCACGCTGTGTTGTCCTCTGCTGCATTAGAACTAGTCTCTCTGCCTCTCATTGCAACACGTTCGCATGTCTCAGCGCTTCAAATCATTTGCATTGATCCACGTTCATGTTTCGCCCCACCGGACCACTCCCTGACATGCTGCATCTGCAGCTATAGCTCATGGCCTACTTTGTGGTATGCCAATTAGCAAGTGCATATGCATGAGTAAGTCTTGGTCCTTGCCTTACCTTGCATTGCACCTTTTTGATTTTGAACAAGTGTCTGTGTGCTCCAGGTTGGGCTGGGCAGCAATGGCTGCTTTCACAACAATTGGGAGCCAGCTTTGGAGTTATAAGCTATGGCAAGGATTGAAGAAATCATTGCGTCAGAGACAATTGTCCTGACAACACTGACAATTTCGTCATGGCGCAAGATGTCAGCCAGCATCAGGCTATGGCAGTGTCATATGTGCATCTAGATTGCAAACCTTTATGTGCACTGCGTGGCACATTGGGTTATGTCCCATACATGCAACTTTGCCAGCTTGCCGTATCATATACAGTACTGTATCAGACACGGTATTAGCTTGTCAAGATGCCGGGGCCGTGCATCTTAGTAGTCAACATGTACACATCACAACTTTGCCATTAATCATGACTTTTGCCAGTGCACTTGTTCAAGCTCTGCAGAAGTTTCCACAAAGATTACAAAAGCGTCAAAGACGTGAGGTCACTAACACCCAGATGAGCATTTGCAGAAACTCGCGCAGCTGCGTCAGGTGCAAACAGCAGTGTGTTGAGGAGTAAAACGTGCTTGTGTCACTTTATGCACCATTTCGTAAACGATAACGAGCAGAGTACGGTAAGGTCTTGTTGTCATGTGGCCCAAAATGCTTGGGAACCTGTCATTGCTAATCCAGCACACCAACACTGCATGTTTGCCTTCAAGGCATTCTCAGATCACATTGCATTGCTGAAGCTAGCACTTATGTTGTGGTTGTTGGACATTGCTATACACTGTCGTCCAGATTTTGTTCGTGAATCTGACATGCTAAAATTTGAAGGCCACGCGATGCTTGACATCATCATCATCCGCAAGCCTATGTCATGCTTTGCACTTTGTCTCAATTTTGCCGAAGACGTGCGCAATGAACAACCAAGTTGCCTGTCAACCCCCAGCAAGACTCATTAATGCCAAGTCTTGAGGTGCTGCAAAGTTGCATATGTGGCAATGATTCATGTGTGAGACCGTACCCTGAGGCGTTATGTCACAAATCCATGCTGTGGTGGAGTCACAGCAGAAGGAGTATCCTTAATTCTGAGCATCTGCCCTTGAACGCCGTAGCTGCAGCCAACCATAGATGACAACAACTGCCACTATAACTGCAACAGCATAGGGAGTACCCTGCGGGCCTGCTGCTGCAGCAGCCACCAAAGATTGCTGACAGTGCTCAGCTCCAGCAATGTTCTCTGCACCTACAACATCCAATGCTGATCCGGGCTGCAGTGTTTGCTGATGGTGCATGGCAGCCACGTCCTTGAGCCACTTCAGATTGTCCCTGTGGCGATCTGCTGTCCAATCTTGGTTTGCAGCTTCTAAAGCCCGCTGCATTGCTGCCTGATACTCAGCAGGCTTGTTGCTGCCTTGCTGCCCAGCTTGACACGCCAAAGCTGCATGTGGCTGCAAACCGTTTAAAGCAGGGGCATTGTTGATATCTGTTGGTAAAGCTGCACCTTGTGCACAGCTGCTGGGACCTCCCAGAGGAGCCGCAGCTTGGCCAGTCAGGTCAGGATAGCCTACAACTTCAGTGATAATCATGGAGTGCTGCTGCAAGCGTCTTGCATGGCCTTCTGTAAGAAAGTCGGCAGCTGACTGCAAGGACTGGCCCTGTGCAAGGGTTTGTTTGGCAGTGCCAGCATGTTGATTGGGATCTATGCTGTCAGCAATAGCTGAGGAATCAGAGCATTGGCTGCCTCTTTTTGCAGAGCTTGCTGCATGGTTTTCTGGCTGTGAAGAAGGGCTGCCGCTACACTGCTCCACTGGCAGCGAGGCATGTGACGATGGCACTGCGCCAAGGTGGTTTGTGCCCTGCCTTGCGCTCTCAGACTGCTACAGGACAAATGAACTGTGAAGCTGTGAACACTTCAACATTTGCACAGCAGTTTATCACCATGCGTAATTCTCACCACACAGCACGTCATACACAACACATAGAATGCGAGAATATGGATCGCTGAGATGCAGTGCAGATTGCGAAACATGCAAAAGTATGGCGCCAGTTTGTAATGCCCAATTCCCAAGTATCTGAAAGTACTGGGCATCACTGACATGGCGAGTCAGGTGATAAACTGGTGCATGCTGATGTCAAATGCACTGAGCAGCTTGCACAGTCTGATAGAAGCTTGGCAATTGACATGCATGGGCAACCCAGGTGCTCTCAGAGCAAAGAACTTGTGTTCAGGCAGCGTTCAAGTGGTGCTGTGTGTCGGTGTGGCAGCATCACAGCTCACCTGTGCACCACGAGTGTGCACTTCAGATGCAGGCGTAGCAGCGACTGGAGTGTTGATGGCAGCAGTGATTGCATCATGAACACCATTGCCAGCTGGCGTGTTGCTTGACGAAGCCGACAAGGCTCCTGGTGGCAGCTGCTGGCTCTGTATGTCTTCAGCAGCCTGCAGCAAGCCTACGTTGAACGTACCGCAGCACGATAACATTTACGTTTCAAACCTTGTGTCGCAGTGCAAAGCGCACGTGTGGCTGTGAAACCAACACAGAGTTGAGTCTAACTTAGGCAGGTGACTAGATCTCGGGCGCGATGTCGGACGTACGTGCCGCGGCTCTTCCGTCTGTGTACTTCGTGCACCATCTCGACGACTGGAAGCCTCTTCAGGACTCTTGTCAGGACCTTCAGGTGAGGACATGCCTACGAAATGTGCACGCTCGTCAACAGTGCAAGTGTCGCAGCATGACAGCCCAAGTCTTCGCAGCAGAGGAAGAAGCTCGAGTCATCAAATGAACACGTTCCGTCAGAAAGTACCAACCTGTTAAGCTCGGTGCAGCGCGGTAAAAGCGTCGAAGGGCGAATCACAACAACGTGTGCGAGCGCCATTACCAAGTGCTAGTGCGGGCAGTCGAGGTGGAGGGGTGTAATCTCACTCTTGAAATTTGTCTGATCCCATGCAGCTCCGGATCCGTGCTGCACGAAGTATTAGAACCACTGCATTGCTCAGATGAAAGGCCGGCTGTGCATCAGGCATGATCAACACGGTCTTAGCGCTCATTTCCGCCGCGCCGGTCGGTCCTCGCGTTGGGATGCGAGGTCAACAGCTCAACTAGGTTACGCCAGGGTCAACACCACAGATCTACTAAAATCTGACACGCCCAATCTGCAATGCTGCGACCATCGCTGCCGCTGATGAAAGCCGTGCAGCCTCTGCAC